>CM060118.1:26039650-26432150 GCA_030522415.1 Channallabes apus
GACTCCAAAATCTTTTATTATTATGTTTCATTTGAGATGCAAAATGTTGCCGTTCCTCTATAATCCTACAGGTGGTATTCTCTAAACTGTTCACCTCTTGGCAAGCGGCACGGCATCCTATGTGGATGGAGCAAACCATTTGCTAAGCTTGTTATAAAAAAATTTTGTTGTATAAAAAATTATATAAATTTTTTTTTTATAAAAGCTTGATACTTAAAGAATCGCAGTACAAATGTAATCATCATGTAGGTATCGTTATAATATAGTATGAGGTGGCTCCTGGAGATTCCCATCCTTGATAAGTTAGTTTCACATTGTTGTAGTTTATCGATGCTGTCTTGCACAGCCATGAAACTCAGTGCTTTCTCTCATCGAGATGAAGTGCATATGAAATCTCGACTGAGACAAGAAGACAAGATTTACCAGAAATCTGAATTTGGGGATTATTGATGTCAAAAATCCAGTGAAAGTCTCTGTCCGGTTGCAGTTATTTTTGATTACTTGAGCCTTGAGGCAAAACACAAGCTCCGCTACCCCAGTAAGGTCATTGAGCTCAAAGACTAACTGCTACATGGTAATGGATGGTTACATTCAGATTTGCAATTTAGACATTGAAAACAATAGGTTACTTGCGTAACCCCGGTTCTCTGATAGCATTAAGTGAGGTGTCTCACTATGGGATACGCCCCTTCCGCGTATTCTTCAGAAGCCCTATTACATTACGCCAGCCCCAATTGGCTGGCAGATGTGACGTCGTGTCCTGGCGTGGCCTTCCCCCCCCCCCGTATAAAGGGGGCAGCACGACGTCACTTCGCTATTCAAAACAAGCAACCTCTTCCTCGCTTCACACAGCAAGGAGGGTGATCTGGTGAGACACCTCACTTAATGCTATCAGAGAACCGGGGTTACGCAAGTAACCTATTGTTCTCTTTCAAGCATACGTTTCGGTGTCTCACTATGGGATATCCTAACTCCCGTATTGTCAGATAGCCTGTCTTGAAGTCTGCCAACCATAACCAACACATTCAGGGCTGAACGAATTTAGTTTGTAGATTCTATGCTTACACTCAGTACTGCGTGAGCTAGAGTCTGAGCTGTAACATCTAATTTATAAAATCTGGCGAATGTGTGCGGCGATGACCAGTTCGCCGCTTCACAGATATCCTGTAATGTGACTCCTTTAAATAGAGCCCATGAACTTGACATTCCCCTTGTTGAGTGCGCGCGTAAACCAGTTGGGGGTTCGAGACCCTTACTGGAGTATGCCAGCGAAATAGCCTCCACTATCCAATGCGATAAACGTTGCTTAGTGATCGGCTTCCCCGTGCGAGGTTTCACCCAAGAAACGAACAGCTGATCGCTCTCCCTTAAACCTCTGGTTCGCTCTGTATAGATGCGTAAAGCGCGCACTGGGCACAGTGTATTCAACTTTTGCTGCTCTGATGATGCAAAAGGGGGAGGATGGAAGGCCCTCAGCTCAAGAGGGCTTATCGCATTAATGACCTTAGGCATGAATGCGGGATTAGGTTTCATAACTACTCCTGCATCTCCAGACATGAACTGTAAACATGCTGGATGCACAGAAAACGCATGAATCTCACTCACGCGCTTCGCTGAGACCAAGGCAATCAATAGCGCAGTCTTGAAGGACAGTGCCTTGAAATCAATCTTGTCTATCGGTTCAAATGGGGGCGTGGATAATGCATCAAGCACCAATCCCAGGTCCCATGATGGGGTAAGTGGTTTTGACACCGGCAGGGCGCGGCGCGCGCCCTTCATGAATCTGCATATCAAAGGATGTTGGCCCACCGTTTTATTATCCCAACCGATGTGGCACGCAGATATAGCAGCCAGAAACACTTTTATGGTTGAGAACGCTCTGCCTTTCTCTATCATTTCCTGCAGAAATGAGAGAATCACTGCCACTGAACACTGAAAGGGAATCTCGTGTCTAGCTGTGCACCAGCGCTCAAACACATTCCATTTGCAGTCATAGAGAGACCTAGTCGATGCTGCTCTGGCGTTCTGTATAGTCTTGATGACACTGTCAGGCAGGCCAGTCTTACTTAAATTGGACCACTCACAGGCCAGGCCCATAGTGCCAGTCGTTCCGGGTGAGGGTGGAAGATCTCCCCCCCCTCCTGTGACAGGAGGTCTCTGCGCTGCGGGAGAGACCACGGTTCGCCGTCTAGCATATGCATGATCTCCGCAAGCCAGTGTTTCCCTGGCCATCTCGGAGCTATTAGTATTATTTTCAGACCTTCCTCTCTTACTCTGCAGAGAGTTGGTGCTATCAGCGCTATTGGCGGGAACGCGTATAGGAGAGTGCGAGGCCACTCGTGTGCTAGCGCATCTGTCCCCAGAGGCGCGCTCCGGTCCTTCAGGGAAAAAAACAGGTGACATTGTGCGTTGTCTTTGGACGCGAACAGATCCACTGTCGCTCTGCCATATATGCTCCAGATCTGTTCGATCACTTCGCTGTTCAGTTTCCACTCCCCATAGGAGGGATTTCCCCTGGACAGCAGATCTGCGCCCCGATTCATCACACCCTGTACGTGTGTCGCTCTCAGGGATAAAAGGTTGACACTGCCCCATAAGATCAGTCTGCGTGCTAGCGTGTGCAGCAGAAGCGATCTGAGGCCCCCCTGACGATTTATGTACGCTACAACTGTAGTGTTGTCCGTTCTCACAAGAACATGATTTCCTCTCAGAAAAGGAAGAAAATGTTTTAGTGTCAGAAAGACAGCTAGCATTTCCAGATAGTTTATGTGAAGATTGGTCATGTGCTGACCCCATCTCCCATTCACTATTCTGCCCTCGTGAATGCCCCCCCAACCGGATAACGACGCATCCGTTGTTATCATCTTTCTGTGTCGGACCACGCCCATGGCAACCCCTTCGATCAGGAAATTCGGGTGTCTCCACAGGCGTAGTGCTAGAACCGCCTCTGACGTCACTCTTACCCTTCTCCGTGAGTGACGTGCAGGGTCCAGCCCCTGAGACGCCACCCAGCGTTGAAATTCCCTCATATGCAGTCTGCCTAGGGGAATAACCATCAGGGCTGATGCCATCAGTCCTAGTAGTCTGAGGCATGTGCGAAAGCAAACTTTGTGTTCTCTCTGAAATTGTGTCATGCAGGAGGTGAATCTTTTCACCCTGTCTGTGGAGAGTCGCGCTCTGAACTTCACTGAGTCCAGCGCCAGTCCCAGATACGTTATGGATTGTGTGGGAATTAAAACACTCTTTTCTGTGTTTAATCTTAGCCCCAGCTCCTGTATGTGTTCCATAAGCATAGCTGTGTGTTCTCTCGCTTCCTGTTCCGAGCTGGCTGTCACGAGCCAATCGTCTATGTAAGTAGCGAGACGAATGCCTTTTTCTCTGAGCGGAGTCAGTGCCGCTTCTGTGCATTTCACAAATACTCTGGGACTGAGGGACAAGCCGAATGGTAGCACCAGATATTCGTATACCACACCAAGGAAGGCAAATCTCAGAAACTTCCTGTGGGGTGGGTATATGTTTATGTGAAAATATGCGTCCTTCAGGTCGATCGATGTAAACCAATCTCCCTGGCGCACTATTTTCAGGAGTGTAGAGTGAGTGAGCATTCTGAACTTGTATTTCTTTAGGTATACATTCAGCGCGCGCAGATCTAGTATCGGGCGGAGGGTTTGAGTCCCTTTCTTTGGAACGAGAAAGTATCTCGAGTAGAACCCGCTGTGGCTCTCTTCTGGTGGAACCACTCTTATTGCCCTTTTGTTCAACAGAGAGGAAATTTCCTCTTGAAGGACCTGTTTCAGTTCCCCTCGCACCTGGGAATGAATTATCCCTCTGAAGGCTGGGGGGGAAAACGCGAATTGCAGTCTGTACCCGAATTGTATTGTTTTCAATACCCAGCGGGACTGTGTGCATTTGCGCCAACTGCTTATCTGCAGTGTTTTGGCGCCATCGTGCGGCTGAATCTTGAACTGTTCCGTGGCCTGTACTGCGCATGCGCGAGCACTTAGCGCTGTGACAGTGTCTGTGCACCCCATCGCCTCTGTGAGAGCGAGAGCTCCCCGAGGCGATGTTATATTGTGCTTTATTGATATGTTTTTCAACATTTTTTGGGGAGATATTTTTTGGAACATATTGTTTGGGGGGTACAGTGAAAACTTTATTTTGTTTTGAGTGTAGCCTGTGCTTGTGACACATTGCTGCGTGCACACCGCTGCACTGTCCCATTTCCTCTTCACTGCCACTCTTCCCTTTGCCCTGCCGGGCTCTCCCCGCCACACAGAACAATTGCGGACTCTGGAACTCGTCCTTAGAACTTTGTGAGGGTCGGGAACTAGCGAACTGTGGTGCTGTTGGTTCCCTCCCTGACGAAAGACCCCGTCAAACGGCCTTCTTCTTCCTCCTCACTCCCTGAAGTTGGGGTTGAGGGTGAGGCTGAGGCGCAGGCTGGGTCGTTTGAGCTGCCGCTGGCTGATAGCTCTTTCTCTGCCAGGGAGCTCTCTGCTCCACGACCCCGGTTTGGCCAGCTGCACTCGTCGTCGGTCTCTGCCGTTTTGGAATGCGATAGCTGGGGGGAGGGCGGGCTGTGACCTGCGCAAAGGACTGACGAAACGGCGGGGGGGGTGCTGCTTGCGTCTTCCTGGGCATGCAGAGCTGTAGCGCTTCGTCATCCCGCTTCTTCTCCTCGCATCTCTTCTGCATGCGGCTTAAAGCCGAGCCGAAGATGCCTTCTGCCACCACCGGTGCATCCAGGATTGACTCTTTCTCTCTGTCAGAGAGATTTGTCAGGTTGAGCCACCTTCCTCGTTCCTGGATGACCATAGTGGCCATAGCCTTCCCCGCGGCTTGCACCGCACACCTCTGAAGCCTCAGGGAGAGATCCGTAACGACACAGATCTCCTCCCAATGTGTCTGACCTGGTGTGGTCGAGGCTTCGTCCTGCAGCTCCGCCTGGTAAGCGGTCAGCAGCGAGGTCGCATTTAGGGCTCTGGCACAGAGCGCGACTGCTTTGTATGCGCGTTCAGTCATGCTTGCCTGAAAGCGCTCTGCCTTCGATGGCAGCGACGGATTTGCAGCCGCCGCGTGTCTCGGGAGCAGGTGCGCAGCCACTAGCTGTTCCATGGGGGGCATCCTGAAAAGTCCTGCCTTTTCCATCCCGTCCACGTCCAATGCAGACCCTCCCTGCACTGGCACCTTGCTAGTGAAAGGTTTATCCTTCCACGTCACCGCGAGCTCCTCCAGGAGCTCTGGGAAGACTTGAAGGAGCTGCCGTGCCGCCCGTTTCGCTCTCGGCAGCCTCTTGCCCTCGTAGCGAGACTTTGCAGTCTCCGCTACCACGTTTGGCCACTGGATGTCGAGCTTCTCCGCGGCGCGTTTGCACACGTCTTGTAGGTCGACGCTAAGGACCGGGGATGGTGCCCCGTCCATAGCTCCAGCGGCTCCCGTCGTGGCAAGAAGTTGCTCCGAGTGCACGGGTGGGAGGAAAGGGGAGTCCTCGAACTCCTCCTCCTCCTCCGATAGGAGAAAGTCGGACTGGCCGTCTTCCTCAAACTCGAGCTCGCCTTCCTCCTCGTCAGTGCTGAGCACACCGGGCAGAGGAGCGCAGGCGTCGAGCTGTTCGCCCCACGATAAAGCTGCCGTGGTGGGTAGCTCTACAGGGATGGATACCTGTGGTGTGGTAGCTGGAGTAGGGCTAGGCGAAAGAAGCGGGTCGAGGCCTGACAGGCTAGCTTGGCGTGCTAGCCTGCGACGAAGACTCTTCTTGGTGAAGCGTGCGCAGTGCTCGCAGGCACCGGGGTTGTCGACCGCCAGCTGGGCGTGTTTCAGCCCGAGACAAGCCGAGCAGACCTGGTGTGAGTCCTTGCCCGAGATTTTGTTCCCGCAAACGCAGAGTCGCGCGTCTCCTCCTTCCGTAGCCGTCTGCATTGCTGCAGCCATAGTATAAGATAGGCTTCTGGTGTGAAGCGAGAAGAGGTTTTTGAATAGCGAAGTGACGTCGTGCTGCCCCCTTTATACGGGGGGGGGGGAAGGCCACGCCAGGACACGACGTCACATCTGCCAGCCAATTGGGGCTGGCGTAATGTAATAGGGCTTCTGAAGAATACGCGGAAGGGGCGTATCCCATAGTGAGACACCGAAACGTATGCTTGAAAGAGAACCTTAGTGGTGTAAACCTGAGGCTTCCATACGAAATGATGCATTTTGATATTTGGACTATTCCACTCAATCTGCTCCAATACATTATAAGTGATAATGACATGGGCCTAGTGGCTAATGGGCCCACATTAGCACTGTGTCCTCACAGGTCCAGGGTCAAGGGTTCCATTCCTGCCTTGGGTGGGTGTATAGAGTTTAAATTTTCTCCCCATGCTTGGTGGGTTTCTTCTAGGTACTCTGGTTTCATCCCACTGTCCAAAGACATGGAGGCCAATTGTTGTTTCCAAATTGTCTGTGGTGTTTTCATGCTTGCCCTGTGATGGACATGCACAAATGTAAAAATTTAATATATATTAGTGGCCAAAGTCTCCCAGGCTAGACTCCAGGCTTCCAGTGAGCCTGTACAGGATAGAGTCTCTGTATAAATTAAAGGAGGACCCGAACCAGTCTCAGAAAAATGTGTATGTCTGTTGGTCTGTCCAGGCAGATTTTGTTACTGCATCATGCAAAACTGTCTTGGACAGAATTTAATAAAATTACAGTAGTTAAATATTTAAACCTGAATGAAATCAAAATGTAAAGTAGAAGTGAAGTTAGGAGCAATTATGTTCCAGTTTATGTCACAGCATCTGGTGTATTGTTTTAACTATTTATTATATCATTTAGCACTTTTCCCTTGAGGTGGGATTGACCTATACACGTCACTCAGCAGAGCCAATAACTATGATTGTTTACCATGTATATACAGAATATTGCAGAAGACACAAATGACCCTAATGTCACAAAAATCCTTAAGGGGATGCTTACTGCATGACTTACTACAAAAAAATTTTTTAATAAATAAATGTACAGATTGGTGCGTGTTAATTCTTCCTATGGGAAATTTAAAACCAGTTTGTCTCTTATGTCACTATAAAGCTCGGGTCCAAGTATATGTTTGCTCCGAGGTGAGGGCTTGTAAAATACCTGAACTGAGAGCCCAGTGAGGCGCTAAAATGCCCCCTGTCATGGATTGCCCCCCCACATAATCCCGATAAATATGTCTATTACAGCATAATTTTATTACGCAAAGCTGGGTAGACAGAAATTTATGCAGCTTTTGCAGTACTTAGATATCTACCTGAAGTTTAACCACCACCATAACTATTTAAAAACATTGCTTTTACTCAACATTTTGATTTCACTTATGTGCCAGATTTAATAATCTACTTTAAAATGAGCTACTAATGAGCTACTAATGAGCTACTTGCTCAATGTAAACGAACAACTGAACATCATTACTGGTGCAGTGAGTTTAATGCGTTGTTGTTTTAAGACAATACTTGATCTTAATCTTAAACTTTTTAGATTTCTCATCGGTGATTCACTCTGATTGGGAGTGCGTGCATTTTGGCTGATGACGAAAGAAGTACAACTAGACTGATGATAATGACATGGTGAAGGACTATTTTAATGGCATCCGAGTCGCTGGCAAGTTGCCGAAATGAATGCACAAAAGGCTCATGTGTGTCACACGTTATATGTAATGAAATTCAAATATATGAAAGCAGGACTTTTTAAATTTGATTAGAAAAAAACCTTTCCATATATATGTGTGTAATTTATTTATTTATTATTATTATTTATTTATTACTATTTATTTTATTTATTTGTTTATTTTTTTGCATGTGTAATCATCTTCCTAGGCTTTTTATGGAAAGCTGATATGGATGCTTCATCCAATTTCTCACTTTGTCTGCCGAACATGCCGAGGTTAGAATGATGTCGTTCGATTTTATGTTTTATAACTTAGAATGTAATGCATAATTATATTTTACATAAACGTATTCAGCAGAATTTTATATAATTCTGAAGTGATACTTGAACTTTTTGCTGGAGCGTTTATCTTCATCTCAAATTTCTCTTTATTGGTATAAAGTTTTAAATAGAATTCATGGTTCTTCTTCTTCTTCTTCTTCTTTGTCTTTCGGCTGTTCCCTTTCAGGGGTCGCCACAGCGAATCATCTGCCTCCATCTAACCCTATCCTCTGCATCCTCTTCTCTCACACTAACTAACTTCATGTCCTCTCTCACTGCATCCATAAATCTCCTCTTTGGTCTTCCTCTAGACCTCCTGCCTGGCAGTTCCAACCTCAGCATCCTTCTACCGATATATTCACACTCTCTCCTCTGAACATGTCCAAACCACCTCAATCTGGCCTCTCTGACTTTATCTCCAAAACATCTAACATGGGTTGTCCCTCTGATGAACTCATTCTTGATCCTATCCATCCTTGTCACTCCCAAAGAGAACCTCAACATCTTCAGCTCTGCTACCTCTAGCTCTGCCTCCTGTCTTTTCTTCAGTGCCACTGTCTCTAAGCCGTAGAGCATTGCTGGTCTCACCACTGTCCTGTACACCTTTCCTTTCATTCTCGCTGATACTCTTTTATCGCACAACACACCTGACACTTTTCTCCACCCATTCCAACCTGCCTGTACTCGTCTCTTCACCTCCTTTGAACACTCTCCGTTGCTCTCGACCGTTGACCCTAAGTACTTAAAATCCTGCACCTTCTTTACCTCTGCTCCCTGTAGCCTCACTGTTCCTCTTGGGTCCCTCTCATTCACACACATGTATGCTGCGGCTAACCTTCATTCCTCTGCTTTCCAGAGCGTACCTCCACCTCTCCAAATTTTCCTCAACCTGTTCCCTGCTCTCGCTACAAAGCACAATGTCATCTGCAAACATCATAGTCCATGGAGACTCCTGTCTAACTTCATCTGTCATCCTGTCCATCACTAGAGCAAACAAAAAGGGGCTTAGAGCCGATCCTTGATGCAGACCCACCTCCACCTTGAACTCTTCTGTCACACCTTACCACTGTCTTACAGCTCTCATACATGTCCTGCACCACTCTAACATACTTCTCTGCCACTCCAGACTTCCTCATACAACACCATGGCTCCTCTCTCGGCACCCTGTCGTACGTTTTCTCTAAATCTACAAAGACACAATGCAACTCTTTATTACCTTCTCTGTACTTCTCCACCAGCATCCTCAAACCAAATACTGCATCTGATGTACTCTTTCTAGGCATAAAACCATATTGCTGCTCACAAATTCTCACCTCTGCCCTTAACCTAGCTTCCACTACTCTTTCCCACAGCTTCATTGTATGGCTCATTAGCTTTATACAGTGGTGTGAAAAACTATTTGCCCCCTTCCTGATTTCTTATTCTTTTGCATGTTTGTCACACTTAAACATTTCTGCTCATCAAAAACCGTTAACTATTAGTCAAAGATAACATAATTGAACACAAAATGCAGTTTTTAAATGAAGGTTTACGTTATTAAGGGAAAAAAAAACCTCCAAATCTACATGGCCCTGTGTGAAAAAGTGATTGCCCCCCCCTTGTTAAAAAATAACTTAACTGTGGTTTATCACACCTGAGTTCAATTTCTGTAGTCACCCCCAGGCCTGATTACTGCCACACCTGTTTCAATCAAGAAATCACTTAAATAGGAGCTACCTGACACAGAGAAGTAGACCAAAAGCACCTCAAAAGCTAGACATCATGCCAAGATCCAAAGAAATTCAGGAACAAATGAGAACAAAAGTAATTGAGATCTATCAGTATGGTAAAGGTTATAAAGCCATTTCTAAAGCTTTGGGACTCCAGCGAACCACAGTGAGAGCCATTATCCACAAATGGCAAAAACATGGAACAGTGGTGAACCTTCCCAGGAGTGGCCGGCCGACCAAAATTACCCCAAGAGCGCAGAGACAACTCATCCGAGAGGCCACAAAAGACCCCAGGACAACATGTAAAGAACTGCAGGCCTCACTTGCCTCAATTAAGATCAGTGTTCACGACTCCACCATAAGAAAGAGACTGGGCAAAAACGGCCTGCATGGCAGATTTCCAAGGCGCAAACCACTTTTAAGCAAAAAGAACATTAAGGCTCGTCTCAATTTTGCTAAAAAACATCTCAATGATTGCCAAGACTTTTGGGAAAATACCTTGTGGACTGACGAGACAAAAGTTGAACTTTTTGGAAGGTGCGTGTCCCGTTACATCTGGCGTAAAAGTAACACAGCATTTCAGAAAAAGAACATCATACCAACAGTAAAATATGGTGGTGGTAGTGTGATGGTCTGGGGTTGTTTTGCTGCTTGAGGACCTGGAAGGCTTGCTGTGATAGATGGAACCATGAATTCTACTGTCTACCAAAAAATCCTGAAGGAGAATGTCCGGCCATCTGTTCGTCAACTCAAGCTGAAGCGATCTTGGGTGCTGCAGCAGGACAATGACCCAAAACACACCAGCAAATCCAACTCTGAATGGCTGAAGAAAAACAAAATGAAGACTTTGGAGTGGCCTAGTCAAAGTCCTGACCTGAATCCTATTGAGATGTTGTGGCATGACCTTAAAAAGGCGGTTCATGCTAGAAAACCTTCAAATAAAGCTGAATTACAACAATTCTGCAAAGATGAGTGGGCCAAAATTCCTCCAGAGTGCTGTAAAAGACTCGTTGCAAGTTATCGCAAACACTTGATTGCAGTTATTGCTGCTAAGGGTGGCCCAACCAGTTAGTAGGTTCAGGGGGCAATTACTTTTTCACACAGGGCCATGTAGGTTTAGATTTTTTTTTCTCCCTAAATAATAAAATCCCTCATTTAAAAACTGCATTTTGTGTTTACTTGTGTTATCTTTGACTAATAGTTAAATGTGTTTGATGATCAGAAACATTTTGTGTGGCAAACATGCAAAAGAATAAGAAATCAGGAGGGGGGGCAAATAGTTTTTCACACCACTGTACCTCTGTAATTGCCACAGCTCTGCACATCTCCCTTGTTCTTAAAAATCGGCACCAATACACTTCTCCTCCATTCCTCTGGAATCCTCTCATTCTCCAAGATCTCGTTAAACAAACTAGTCAGAAACTCTACTGCCACCTCTCCTAAGCACTTCCATACCTCCACAGGTATGTCATCAAGACCAACAGCCTTTCCACTCTTCATCCTCTTCAACGCCCTTCACACCTCACTTTTACTAATATTTGCTACTTCCTGCTCCACAACAGTCACCTCTTCTACTCTTTGTTCTCTTTCGTTTTCCTCATTCATCAACTCCTCAAAGTACTCCTTCCATCTTCCCATCACCCTCCTGGCATCTGTCAGTACATTTCCATCTCTATCTTTAATCACTCTAACCTGCTGCACATCCTTCCTATCTCTATCTCTTTGCCTTGCCAACCTGTACAGATCCACCTCTCCCTCCTTACTGTCCAGCCTAGCATACAAGTCCTCATATGCTCTTTGTTTGGCCTTTACCACTTCTACCTTCACCTTACGGTGCATCTCCCTGTACTCCTGTCTACTCTCTTCAGTCCTCTCAGAGTCCCAATTCTTCTTGGCTAGCTTCTTTCCCTGTATACACTCCTGGACTTCCTCATTCCACCACCAAGTCTCCTTGTCCCCTTTTCCCTTACCTGATGTTACACCAAGTACCCTCTTACCTGTCTCCCTGATCACATTGGCTGTAGTTGTCCAGTCAACTGAAAGCATGTCCTGACCACCCAGAGCCTGTCTCAATTCCTCCCTAAAGACTACACAACATTCTTCCTTTTTCTACTTCTACCACTTTGTCCTCTGCTCTGCCTTTGACCTCTTCACCTTCCTCACCACCAGGGTTATTTTACACACCACCATTCTGTGTTGTCTGGCTACACTCTCCCCTACCAACACTTTGCAGTCACTAATCTCTTTCAGATTACAACGTCGACACAAGATGTAGTCCACCTGAGTGCTTCTGCCTCCACTCTTATGTCACCCTACTGTATGTTCCTGCCTCTTCTGGAAGAAAGTATTTACAACTGCCATTTCCATCCTCTTTGCAAAGTCCACCACCGTCTGTCCTTCTACATTCCTGTCCTGAAGACCAAACCTGCCCATCACATTTTCATCCCCTCTGTTCCCTTCCCCAACATGTCCATTGAAGTCTGCACCAATCACAACTCTCTCATCTCTGGGGATGCTCTGCATCACTTCATCTAACTCACTCCAGAATTTCTCCTTCTCTTCTAACGCACATCCTACCTGTGGAGCATAACCACTAACAACATTGAACATCACACCATCAATATCCAGCTTTAGACTCATCACCCTATCTGATACTCTCTTCACCTCTAGAACATTCCTAACAAACTCCTCTTTCAGGATAACTCCTACTCCATTTCTTTTCCTATCCACACCATGGTAAAACAACTTGAACCCTGATCCTAAGCTTCTAGCTTTGCTACCTTTCCACCTGGTCTCCTGGACACACAGTATATCCACCTTCCTTCTCTGCATCATATCAACCAACTCTCTTCCCTTCCCTGTCATGGTCCCAACATTCAAGGTCCCTAATTTCACTCCTAAACTCTTGCCTTTCCTCTTCTCTCTCTGCTTTCGAACACGCCTTACTCCTCTCCTTCTTCGACCAGAAATAGAATTCATGGTTGTTTGACTTAAAAAAAAAAAAAAAGTAAATACGTGAACATACACAATTTCGATTAGAATATTTAGAAAATTGCATTAAAACAGTAATTCGGATTAACCAGTTTAATCGTGAAGATCAGGCATTACTAGCAGGTCTATGCTTGTAAAATTCACGAGAGAACTCATCCCTCTCGCTCTGTAACCCTTGTGCGAATGTGAGTTTATCTCTATGGAGCATGTGTGATGCTCAGTAACCTCTTTTTGCAATAGCAGAACAAACGGGTCCCGGGGACTGTGAAGGGAAGGAAGATTGTCCTGTAATTCATCATTCTCTCAGACGGATTAAAAAGCTATAATAATGAGAGATAGTTGGAAAAATATATTTGTATTCCGTTAAGATACCTGAGCAGCTTACCCAGATAAAAGCTCTGTGTTGGAAAACCTGGACCAGCTGTTTGTCCTTTTTTCAATAATAAGTGATCTATTATTGTTGTGTTGATTAACTTCAGACTGGCTTTTAAACTCCAAATTGCTGGGTTGTTGCATCCCTTTAAAAAAATCCCCCAATAAATGTGATTATATACTCGTATGCACTCAATTAATGTACGGTTATCCATCCAAATAGTGTTTCATTTCACTCCTACGTGTTTTCTTTTAAGCAGGCCTACATCTGTAATTACTAGGCTACACCCTTACATTGAGAAGCTAATAGACCAGCAGGCTTTATGCTCTGAAATCCTGACGAACACTCCCTCTTCAAACCCTTGCTGCAGTTTCTGAAGTATCCTCTCAAGACTAAATCAAGGCTCGATTTGCACATCTGTGCATTTCTCTCTCATCATCCGATGTCGTTGTGAAAGCCGAGTGCTGAGGCGACGATCTCCTGAGGCGACGAGGGTGTAAGCAAACGAGACAAGCTCGGCTCTGCTTAAGTCTCTGTGCGTGAACCGATAATGAGACCTGATCTTGTCGCCACTGTTCACAAAAAGGGACAGGATAAAAGGTCTCGAAGTGGAGGCCTGTAATAATCAGCGACTGAATGTCTCTTCCTTGTTTTAATATTAATTTGAATGACACAAGCTTAATAATCTGAACATGTTTTAAACTCAAGGTCAAAGTGTGCTGCCTTTAGAAACACTAAATCTGGAAGCAGGATTCCAGAAAGTCATTTGCATAGATGGACGTGTGAACGTTTCATAACAGTGTCAGCCCTATTTGGTGTACATAAAGATGACCAAGTTACAGTTTTGTTGTTTACTGTTCAGAGAGATTGGGTGCAGAATAATGAGCACCTGCAGAGCTCAACCCCAGGTGTCCAAGCATTGTATTAGTTTTGCCTCGTACATATGCAGTTTTTTTTTTAATACATCTGCAGTCATTTCGGTGCCTCATTTCGGTGCCACTTAAATGCCTGAACTGTCTATTTAAATATTTGTTCTCTGGGGCTATGATGACACAGTTGTAATAAACATCAGATTCATCAACACACTAGATTGCTAGTTAAATACTGCATTCATGGGGTGTCAGAAATTATCGTAAAAATAAATTATTTCCTTAATTAGAAAAATCTTGAGAACTTCGGAAAGCTTTGATAATACAAATCCAAAACATTGTTGCAGTAATGTTACTGTCCATTTTATTTTTGTAGATTAAAAGTTTATTAGATTAGATAAAAAAAAATAAAAGCACAAATCATCAGGAAATGAGAGACCATCCGAGATGCGCGTGAATGCAGCAACTAACGTTACACTCGCTCTGACGGCAGCAGGCGGTCTACTGCTATCTCAGCTTGATAAATTAAACAACGTTCGTTTAAATGCCTAAAACTAAACTGTCGAAAGTGTGGCTATATTTCACAAGAAAGGATTCCGACACCGCAACGTGCTTTACAGCAATTGCGTCGGTATTGATAAAAACCCACACGATACCCAACCCTAGTAGTAAGCACACACACAAACACGTGTATATCTACACTCATTCACACACTAGTTTAATTTGCGTGTCTTTGGACTGTGGGAGGAAACCGATGAACCCAGAGGAAACCAAGGTGCAAGGCGAGAATTTAAATTGCTTATTTATTGTTAATTATATAATCAACAATTTATTCTTATAAATGTATAAATATATATTAAAGCGTTTGTACTGTAGCTACCTGTTTTATAATTTTTCCTCTTCAAGCAAGTTAAGGTTTACATTAATTAATTGTATCATGCCTAAACTTACACACACACAGGAGCACAGAGCAACATGCAATGATTTTCTGCACACAATGTTTGCATGAACTTTTAAACTAAATATTTGGGATTCACAAACAATTTATGAATTAATCTGTTAATGTCTGCGGTTTCTTAATTGAACACTATCACAGGACTGGTCATGCTGTTGTGCTGGTTATCAGAACGGCTGTGATCGTTATCGTAGTCAGGAAGGTCCAGTCCCACCTTATACTAGTGCTTATATTCAGCACAACAGCATGACCTTGAATGTGATATAGCTTTTATACTTCAGTTGCACAAACACTGTTTATTATCAACAGATTATGATTTGTTTCTTTATTTAACGTTATCTTTCTCCATCAAGTTAGTTACATTCAATTACACTTGGTTTTAGCTTCAGTACCATGTTGCAGAAAAGTGATTAGAATAAACCGTGGAGGTGATGGAGATCCTGTAAATCTCATACGTTTCTCTTTACAGTATATTGCACTTATTCCGCTTTAGCTGATCAGCTCCGTTAACTTTCGGGTTCCAGGGTTAAGTCCCGAATACTGTTAAATGGAAAGGTAGTGTGCTAGGGTGTACAATCCCTTATTCAAATCATCAAGTGGTACCTTTGATTGGCGGTTACTGAGTGAGCCTTGTGTTGGAAGCTGATTAGCTTTCTAGCTCAGGCAGTTCAGAATGGCTTGGTAGGAGTGGGTGATTATAACCAAAATCTTCTTTCACCGTAGAAGCAATTTTCTACCTCGATAACGATATACATCACAATATAGCAATTTGTATCTGAAAATGCATAAATAAAAATTCAAACACGAAGAAACTATTTTACATAATGTAATTTTATTTAAACTGTGAATTGCTGAGGGTTGCCGCATTTTTTTTTTTTTACTTTGGCCATATTCGTTTGGATGCTTGGATTTCAGATGATAGAAAAGTTTTGACGTGTTTCCACCACTTGTTAAAACAGTGCACTTGCGTACCTTGCAAATCACGTTCATCTCATTCGTATCACTTTTCTTATACCCAAACCAATTCCACACCACAGACGAGGCACCTTTTTTCTTTATAATCTCCTCGTTGTTGGTTTTGTCACAAGTAAGCAAACTCACTGCTTCTGCACCGTTTTCTTCCATTGTCGAAGTGTATGTGAAGCCAAACATCAAAAGTGGGATGAAACCGTGGCACCCGATTGAACCAAATATCTGCGCGGCCCAGTGGACAGCACAGCGCGAGTATCTGAATAGCGCAGAGATGATCTGGTTTATTCGCGTAGCCCGGTGGATCGCGCAGCGCGGACCAACATGAGCAGCGCCGCACGAATCACAAACCTGCGCGACCCACTGTTTTTTATTTAAAAACAATTTATTTTAAAATGTCAGAACTGTTTTATATTTTTTCCGCCTTGCCATGCCTGGTTTGTACGTGCGCATCCCAGCGGGGTAAAATGTTTTTTGATGGTCGGCGCGATCTATTTCTATCTCAGCGTTGCGCAGGTTTGTGATTCGAGCAGCGCTGCTCAAGTTGGTCTGCGCTGCGCGATCCACCGGGTCTGGATATTTGGTCTGCTCACGCTGGCTCAATCGGGTGCCATGGTTTCGTCCCACTTTAGATGTGTTTGGCTTCCCATAGAAGTGAATGTGTATTGCGTGGTTACGTAACGTGCAACAGCACGTGATCTCAACCGCGATTAAGACGATAGACCAAAATCTCTACCGGTTGACAAATTTCTAACGGTTAACCGTGTATATCGCCCACACCTACTTGGAAGCAATTATTACACAGACAGTTGTTTAAAATGACATAACATTGTGAAATGTGGTTTCTTGCTAAAAATACATACATTTTTTTTGGCAAGTAACTACTCTCTCCTCAGTACCGTGTTCCATACAGACATACGGGCTGTTCACCCATGCTGCGACCGAATGTTAGTTTAATTATCGATTGTAAAACATGGTGGGATGTGATGTGGTGCATATAGCTAAACGTCCCTTTATCTCTCATCCAATCTGATTACTCGGTCTGAGCTAACTATTGTAAAATGTAAGGCGGAAGGTAAAAACAGCCAAAGCTGAGAGTGGGCATTGGCGCCTGTGAAGTACAGACTATATATAACTGCACTTGCATAGGAGCACCATTTTGTTGATGTAAAACACAGTTCGCTGCTGCCTCTGGGATTCTCTTGCCTGCAGAGTTAATAAAAAAGGAAACAATGACACCATAATACGCACGTAATTATATTTTGATTAAAAAGTTGCATAAACCCAATTTAATTACCTATTTAAGCTAACGGAAAAACGAGTTTAATTTGGAAATTTGATTAAGCACCATGCTAAATAGTTTGCACTCTTGCTGTTGGCTTAGTCTCCCTATCTAAAAATGTCCTCTGTTTATCTTTGTAGCATTGAGTATAATTCTGTCCTTGTTCTTAGAAAATTACACTTTGCCTAACCTCTAGTGATCTATTTCTAGTTACTGAGAAGATTATGAAGAACAGTTCCTCTGGTAAAAGTGTTTTGTCCTTGATTGAATGACGGTGATGTGTTGTTAATCCTATTGTCCCTGTCTCCTCTCCTGTACAGGATCAACCTACAGTGTTCTGTCCACGATGCCATCAGATTCAGAGAGCAGTTCGTCCCTCAGCAGTGTTGGTATGTCGGAGGCCTATCACTGGCCTTTTCAACTATTTGCACATTCGCACAGCCACCGTGCATCTGCATGTGTGTCAGTGTTTGTGTCTCAAGCATTTTTTTTTTTTTATCAGCTCCAAACCACCAATGTGTTTATGCCAGGGCGAAGACTGAGTGCTAATGCATGTTGTGATGGCCAGGCTGAAGTGTGTTGTGTGTAGCAGAGCAAAGTGTACCTGGTTCAGTGCCAGAGGAAGAAAATATGCAAACTCACTGCTGTTCTGTGGTTGTCTTCTGTCTAAATGAGTCAGCACAAAACCTTTATACGAGGTTTAAAAGTCCTGGCAGAGAAATCTACAGTGGTCTCTGGCTACATGGGCTGTCTGAAGCTGAGTGACGAGATAAAAGAAGAAAACAAAACCCTCCCGTGTGATTCTTTCAGACTCTGACGACAGCTGTGCTCTGCTTGTGTCAGAAACCCAAAGCCTTTTCAGCGCTCCTGAAAAGAAGACACACCTAAGTGTAAGCAGGAAGTAAATGTGGCCATTCCTGTCAGATAAATCTCCTGTAGGACATTCAACAAAATCAAAACCAGTGAGGTCAGTTCACGGAGCAGACATCAATTTAAAAGCTTTCAGGAAAGAGGCGAAAATTGTTCTCATCAAACGGTGTGCTTCGTCCTCTGCCTTTATCGTACGCACAGATTAGGATCACGAATCTGAAATGCTTCTCTAAATATTTGGTGCTGATTGTCATGGCAAAGACCAGACGATTGACGAGGAATGTGCGCTTTCTTTTTAAGGTCATGATTTACATAAAGTGTTGAGAATGCCTGCTGTCTCTTACCTATGTTGTTTGGCCAAAAGTTAGCTTGTGAAACTGAGTTAACATGAACTTGGTGGTTTGTTTTTGTTATCAATTGTTCATAATCTAATCTTCTTCCCTAATAAGGGTTATTAAGACTGCCCCTTTTTTCACATCACTAATTATGGAGCTTTTCATATACTGAAATCCACTGAGTGTGTTAAGTTCTGCGGTTCTCCAGAAACCGCTTTGAAACCCTTAGAAATGTGTGGTTTGGATTTTTTCCACCCATGTATCCTAAATGTTATTGCTCGGTGAAGGTGTCTTTGCGCCGGTGACGTGCTAAATGTTGCAGGTTCCAAAGCCTCCTCGCCTCCACCTGCGCTCAATGACAACCGTCCTGCCAGTGAGAACGTAGACGCTGTCCTGTCCCAGCTGAAACAGGTGACCAGGGAACGAGATGAACTTCGCAAGCGGCTCGCACTCGCCTCGCCCGGCACCAACTTCGATGACTGCAGGTGCCTCTCACTCTCCTGCTCAGGATCTGTCTAACACTACTGTCGCACTAGCATGTCAGCCGAGTCACTTCTAACACACACAGGTTATCTCTCGTGGGCATGTAGTGATCATGTTTGCCGCTGATTGTGTTTGGCACTGTCCAGCACGTCGATGAGGAACAAGAGTCGGTTATATTTGATTAATGTCTTATGTGCTAGGCTTTGCTCAAGCTTTGTTGCCGCTCACCAGAAGCAATGACCTCAGCTTCTTCTTTACAAACTTTTCTTTGTCTTTTTTTTATAGCCAGCTTATGACAGAATAAGATTTCTGCATTTCAGTGAGTAAATGGGAACTAATTGAAGCTGTAAGTGGGAAGGTGAAATATTGAAAGATGTCCATCGTAGGATTAGTCTGAGGAATAATTTCCGCCAATTTACATTTAGGCATTTGGTAGAGCGACTTACAAAAAGACTTCCGTCATTGGATAGATACTTACACATGGGTTAAAGTGCCATCAGTCTAACATGGTTGGGAAGGGGATTTTTTCATTTATTTTATTTGATTTTATTTAGGAATGGGTGGGTTAGTCTAACTACTGAAGAAACGAATACGTCTCATCGTTGTCACATTTTTTTTCAAATGTTCATATAATTGAGAAAATCTAAGTTTAAATGTGCTTTTGCTTTGTTTCGTGCCGCTGTCACTTTATGAAAATTAACCATCTGATGTCATGTGTGAACTGAATTTAGAAATATTTGGAAAATCTTTTCGCAGCTTATTGTCAAGGATATGTCTCAGCATTTTAGCAAATTACCATACAGTGGTGTGAAAAACTATTTGCCCCCTTCCTGATTTCTTATTCTTTTGCATGTTTGTCACACTTAAATGTTTCTGCTCATCAAAAACCATTAACTATTAGTCAAAGATAACATAATTGAACACAAAATGCAGTTTTTAAATGAAGGTTTACGTTATTAAGGGAGAAAAAAACCTCCAAATCTACATGGCCCTGTGTGAAAAAGTGATTGCCCCCCTTGTTAAAAAATAACGTAACTGTGGTTTATCACACCCGAGTTCAATTTCTGTAGTCACCCCCAGGCCTGATTACTGCCACACCTGTTTCAATCAAGAAATCACTTAAATAGGAGCTACCTGACACAGAGAAGTAGACCAAAAGCACCTCAAAAGCTAGACATCATGCCAAGATCCAAAGAAGTTCAGGAACAAATGAGAACAAAAGTAATTGAGATCTATCAGTCTGGTAAAGGTTATAAAGCCATTTCTAAAGCTTTGGGACTCCAGCGAACCACAGTGAGAGCCATTATCCACAAATGGCAAAAACATGGAACAGTGGTGAACCTTCCCAGGAGTGGCCGGCCGACAAAAATTACCCCAAGAGCGCAGAGACAACTCATCCGAGAGGCCACAAAAGAGCCTCTTTTGAAAGAGACTGGGCAAAAATGGCCTGCATGGCAGATTTCCAAGGCGACAACCACTTTTAAGCAAAAAGAACATTAAGGCTCGTCTCAATTTTGCTAAAAAACATCTCAATGATTGCCAAGACTTTTGGGAAAATACCTTGTGGACCGACGAGACAAAAGTTGAACTTTTTGGAAGGTGCGTGTCCCGTTACATCTGGCGTAAAAGTAACACAGCGTTTCAGAAGAAGAACATCATACCAACAGTAAAATATGGTGGTGGTAGTGTGATGGTCTGGGGTTGTTTTGCTGCTTCAGGACCTGGAAGACTTGCTGTGATAGATGGAACCATGAATTCTACTGTCTACCAAAAAATCCTGAAGGAGAATGTCCCGCCATCTGTTCGTCAACTCAAGCTGAAGCGATCTTGGGTGCTGCAGCAGGACAATGACCCAAAACACACCAGCAAATCCACCTCTGAATGGCTGAAGAAAAACAAAATGAAGACTTTGGAGTGGCCTAGTCAAAGTCCTGACCTGAATCCTATTGAGATGTTGTGGCATGACCTTAAAAAGGCGGTTCATGCTAGAAAACCCTCAAATAAAGCTGAATTACAACAATTCTGCAAAGATGAGTGGGCCAAAATTCCTCCAGAGTGCTGTAAAAGACTCGTTGCAAGTTATCGCAAACGCTTGATTGCAGTTATTGCTGCTAAGGGTGGCCCAACCAGTTATTAGGTTCAGGGGGCAATTACTTTTTCACACAGGGCCATGTAGGTTTGGATTTTTTTTCTCCCTAAATAATAAAACCCCTCATTTAAAAACTGCATTTTGTGTTTACTTGTGTTATCTTTGACTAATAGTTAAATGTGTTTGATGATCAGAAACATTTTGTGTGACAAACATGCAAAAGAATAAGAAATCAGGAGGGGGGCAAATAGTTTTTCACACCACTGTAAATAACATTCACACTTAATATAATCCCAACAAATTTAGTTTCTTCCATTCTGCTGGTACATTCTCTCTCTGTGATGCCATGTCTCGCAGCACTGTTAACCCTGATATATTTCTTTTGTCTCCGAAAGGCCAAATTCCAAAGCCAGTCACGACTATGAGCGGCTCAAGACCCAGTGCATGAAGGCCATGGCAGACCTGCAGTCTCTACAGAACCAGCATACCAAGACCCTTAAGAGATGCGAGGAGGCAGTGAAGGAAGCCGACTTCTACCAGTGAGTGTTTTCTGGTGTTTTCTGCCGCTGTACTGTAGGACTCGGCTTTACGTGTGTGTGTGCGGAGTTTTCCTCCAAATCTGTGGCAGGGACAGTTGCTGCCGCTTGTAACAGGGAGTTTAATTAGTAAGTCTCATCATTTGGCTCTGTTGCATGCCTGAAGACACAGGATGTCTCCTATTAATGTACTCAACTATTTTAGGGTGTTGTTTCAAATGATGTTTGCTTTAAGTAGTTTTATTTAAGGGGTTAGTTCGTGACTAATCTTTCCGTATTAATCTGCGCCTCTGCGCGAATCCAGACATGCACAGATGTGCCAGCTAGAGTAATTCTGGGTATTACGTAGTCATGTAGGGGCACGTGGACGCACGCCGGCATCTCTGCTTGATTGGAATGTGTGTGTGTGTGTGTACAGGGAGAAAAATGAGGAGTGTCAGTTTATGTACAGCGATTGGATTATAATTAATCACCTTTGGGCAGGAAAATTGCTGGTGTTTTTTTTTTTTCAGTTTTGTCTGTTTTTAGTATTTCTACAGGTGTATCATACTATAGTTATAGATAAAGACGCACAGGACAACACAGGGTCCTGTGGGGTCTCATGCAGTATCGCCCAACGAACTCCTATCGTACATGAGGCCGTCTTGACACATCTGGTGCATTGTTGTCATATTTAAAATACAAGTTAAAATTTTAGGTCAACCTGATTAAATGGCTCTTGTCCTCCTGGGCAGTTTACATCAGGATTCCTAACGGGTGAACCGAATTATGTTTCAGCATGCTGCACAGTCGTCTCCTGAGTGACCAGTCTCAGCTAAAGGAGGAGATGGAGGTGATGAGAAGAGATAATGCTCAGTTAGTAAGAGAGCACAACCACCTGAAACAGAGCTGCGAGGAGCTCAAGAGACTGCACTCGGAGGACCAGAAAGATGTGGCTGACATGAGACTCCAGCAACAACAGGTACTGTATGTCTCTGACAGATATCCAGCACATACTATAGATGATAATTTTAATGCTGATTTGAAAGCGCTGCAGAGAAAGCTCTTTATCTATATACAGTAGGCGTTTTAAACATGGTGTAACTCATAATGATTTGAAAGGTGTTGCTGGAAAGTAGGTATAGGGCACGAGCAGGAAGAAGCCTCTGTGGAATTACATTTCATTTCATCTAGTGTCATTAGTGGTTATGAAGTATGGGCTGTGTTCGATAAGGCTTTCTGTTTCTAATGTAAACATTTGGCAAGGTACCAGGTTGTTTTTTTTGGATAATGATACTGGCACGGATCCTGGTACAGCTGAAACTCAAAACAGATAAAAAAATAATAATGATAAAAAAGTAAACTGTAAATATAATAAGTCTTGTAAACATTTTAAGTTTCCGCTTCCATTCTTTGCCATTAGTTACAGGATCAAATATCCGGAATGTTGTCTCTGACGTTCCAGAGTTTATTACGGGTGTCGGCCTGATACCTGTTCTCAGGATTGGATCAGTGCCAGCTCCACTAAACACACCACAATTATGAGCCCATCATCATCATGCTTAGAATGTATCTGTTGACATTGTGTGCTGTTGAAAAGCCTTTTCTTCATTGTGCTTTATATGTTAATTCTCACATTCTTAACTATTCTCAGCGTGGGATTTTCTGAATCTGTAGTGTATTAGTTTCATCAAAATAATAATCAACGATACACAACTTTTTTTTTTTTTTTTTTAAAGCCTTTAGTAGAGCCAGGGATTGTAATTAGTTTGTCATCAGTTTGTCTCTACAAGGTGACTAGCAAATGTTAGACCAAATGGCCTGTGAGCATTTTTAAATCACGCAGGGACGTATATCTGGTCCCTGAATTAATACAGCATGCTAAGCACCATATGTCTCCTCATCTGACCTTGAATGGTGCCAGTCATAAGCTGTTGATCTTGGAGATCATTTGATGAGATGTAACTGTGTAAACACGGGCATGTCTCCCTGCACCACTCATATTGACGTCCTGTCATGACTCCGCCATCATGACGTCCCCCCCCCCTCTCTTTTGCTGATTGAATTATTGGACTAACTTGCAGATTAAAACTGTGGAAACGTTTTAATGGGCTGTTGGCTTCTTCCCCAGTGTCTTCTGCAGAGGGTTTTTTATTCCCAGCAGTGAGGCAATAATATTATCAGGCCATACAAGCAGCAGAGTGCAGGGCCGCTGCGTTGAGCATGGCCTGTGTAGTTTGTGTGATGAGATCTGCACTGACAGTGCACTTAATGTGTCAAATGTGCATCCTGCCTTTGCCCAAGAGTGTTTAAACACTGCGCACACACACACATGCCACTAACTGTAAAAAATAAAAAAAAAAGCACCCTGGAAAGGAGGGAATGGAGACTGACACACTTAGTCACTTATTTCGGGAACCAGCGTCCCAGCTCAAACACCTGGTGTTCAGCATTTCAGAGTTTCAGTCACCTTTTAGGGTTGAAGTACACTGTGATGATGATGTGTTTTATACTTATATAAATGACAAATTACACAATCATTAATAGTTTAGTGTAAAAGTTTGCGAAAGTTTGGTTTCGGTTTTGGAATATTATCCTTACTGTGTCTTCTTTGAGAATAATTCATTGTTTTTTGAACTCTTATTATCAAACCTAAAACTTAAATTTATCCATTTGTGTTACAGCTACTGTAGAGGGACAATTTGATCATTTAGATTTTTTCATATTTTCTTACATATTTTCTTACATTTCTTATATCGGTAGAAGGATGCTGAGGTTGGAACTGACAGGCAGGAGGTCTAGAGGAAGACCAAAGAGGAGACTTATGGATGAAGTGAGAGAGGACATGAAGTTAGTTGGTGTGAGAGAAGAGGATGCAGAGGATAGGGTTAGATGGAGGCAGATGATTCGCTGTGGCGACCCCTGAAAGGGAACAGCTGAAAGACAAAGATGATGATTCATATTTTCTTACACCTTTTACTATTTTGATTCTGTAAAGCTGTTTTGTGGCCATTGTTCAAAGCACAACATAAATAAAATTTAATAGACCTACCCTGTCTTGTTCTTTAGTACACGGTTGCCATCTGGTGTTTGGATTATGTATTTTATTTTGGCTTTTGAGCCAACTTGTTTTTTGCTCTTCTGTATAAATAAAACATTGACTGTCTGGTGTTTTTCTTTTTTGTAGGTTATTAGGGAGAATGGGTCCTCAGAGGTTCTGAAACTCTATGACACTGCAATGGATAAGCTGGAGGGGTTGAAGAAAGAGTACGACAACTTGAGCAAGCGATACAGCGAAAAGGTAGCCAATCACAACACAGATCTGAGTCGACTGGAACAGGTGGAGGAAGAGAGCAGACGACTACAGAAACAAACCGACACACTGATGAAGCAGAGGGATACAGCCATGCACTACCAACAGCAGTACTCTGCCTCTATCCGGAGGTAAGGCGCAAACTGGACTATACATTCTCAATGGACACCTAAACTACACGGTGGAATTTAAAAATGGTCGTATCTCTGCCGCCAAAATCTACAATCAAAGATTGTAAAAACAAAGGATTCATGGGTTTGGTCAACTTGTTTCGTTTTATTTTATTGAGTGTACTGTTTTTGAAAAACTTACAGGCGCTATAACACTTAATTACTAATCTCTTAATTAATAACAATTTTATGCCTCTGAAAGAGCCGACTAAAGTTCTTAAATATGTATCATTGTTATACAGATTATTGGCTTCATTCTGATGCATAAGTGCTAAATTAGCATGCTGAGGCTAACCGGAGGAAAATTATCTTCTTGGCTGTTCACTTGGGTAATTGGTACGGGAGAAGGAAAACGTTTCTCAACCTCGGCTTATTTGCTTTACCTAATGCTTTTGAGCCTCAGGGACACCTCTTCTCGTTCAGAGCAAATTGTTTAAATGGATTCACAGAGGAAGGAACAGGGTGGCTGGTCCAGTTGGATGGCCAAGTACTAAACTGCACAATGCAGCACAAAATAAATATTTACTATCGCAGTATTATGTCCATAACTTGTATTGATAAAGGTAGGTGAAGTACTAATGGCTTCATATTGTTTGGTGCTCTGTGTTATTTGGGAAAAATAAAATTTTAGTTCCTTTTCCTGTTTTACTCTGTAGTTATTTCGTGTTCTCTGCTAAGAACGGGATAGAACACGTCTCAAAAGCCAAATATCAATATGGACAAAATAAGGTTTTTGCAGTTACCAGCCACACTGTGTGCATCTTGGGACATTTATTGCCATTACAACAGTTACTTATAGCCCAGTTTCCCAACTTTGTTCCTGGGGCATCATTGCTCCATTCAACTCAAATTGTCTGTTTAACAGTCCTTTCTGTGTCAAAGTGGGTGTTTTAGAGCAAGCAAAACGTACAGGATGTGCTCTAGGACTTACGAATTATAAACTTTATTTAGCATTAAACACAAGTACATGGTCAGAAAACATTCTTAACTCCGACTCTTTGGTTGTCCCATATCAGGTTTGATTCCGTACAGCAGGAGCTGAATAAAGCTGCAGCTCAGAATAAAGAGCTGCAAAGAGAGATGGAGAGGCTGCAATCAGAGATGACGAGGTACAAGAACTTCCAGCTGAAGGCGGTGAAGGATGCTGAGAAGTATAAGGAAGAGCGAGACTCTGTGTTTAACGAGTACAGGCTGATCATGAGTGAAAGGGACCAGGTCATCAAAGAAGTGGACAAGCTGCAGACAGAACTGGAAGCAGCCGAAGCCCGCCTCAAGAACAACTCCTCAGAGAAGATGGTGGCCAGCGAGGAGCTGGAAGCACTCCGACAGGTATCGTTCTGGGTCTGTAGGTCCCAAAGAAGAAATGGTTATAAAGAAAATGAAAGAAATGAGCACCGTCTGTTCCTGCCTTGAGTGATTACATTGTAATTGTCTAGACTTTGATTATAAGCCCTTGTACTCTAGTGGCGTGCAGCGTTAGATCATGACCTTACCAAGACAACTTTTTTATTGGTCAGATGAACAGTGCAGCCTGACAAGTTGTATTTGCTGATGATTTTGTACTTTGTAGGAGCTTAATTCATCACTGGTGGATCGAGACCGAGCCATCTGTGAGCGCAACGAGCTGCTGGAGAAATACTGCCATGAAGTGAAGGACAAAGCAGAGGCTCAGAAGGAGCTGAGTCAGGCATGCAAAGATATCGAAACAGTGCGGGAGGAGCGAGACGTGGCGAGGAAAGAAAGAACTGAAGCCATTATTCAGAGAGACCAGCTACTGCGGGAGTACTACCAGGCCAGACAGGTACTCTCTTGGGGCGTAACATTACACACAAGTCATGGTCATCTATGTACCTCAGGTTTTAAAGTGATGTTTCAGCATATTTTCGATTAAGTGAAAATAAGACATAAAATTCCTTATCATTTATTAAAAGTACAAACTTGGAAAAAGTGACACACTGGCCATAATTTTCTGAACCCACAAGGAATGCCCAAAAAAGGTGCACAGACTTTTAGGAATAGTAACTTACAGCTTGGGCTGTAAAGCTGAATTGCATTTTAAACTAATTTGTTCATCCAACTTTTTGAAACATGCATACATTTTTATGTCTCTGAAGTGATATTTGAATGTTCTGTTAGTCCTCACTGATGTTCTGGACTGCAGTCACATTCTGAACCAAATGTTCAGAATTTTAATAAACACGCTACTACACTTGCACATGTACTTATGGCACCCAAGTCAAACTGAGTATTTTTTCTATTTTTTTTTTTAATTAATACAAAATTTAAATAGCGAAATAAAATGTATAATTTTCTGTTTTTAAATGTTATCAAGTTTCCGAATTAGGAGCTTTATATTTTCTCTTACATTTGGTTCATGTGTTAACAATAATGTAACTTTTGTAGGTCACGTATTTGACGTTTTGTTTCACATGGCATCGATCTGTGTATGATTGTTAGTGATAATTGATGATTTCTTAGTTCTACCTTTTCTTCTTCTTCTCTAGCTCTTATTTACAAAAATATAAAGTATACACGTGAGTGTAACACAATCACATTACTGCAGAAATCACCTTAAACCACTTCTTCTATTAGACATAAAATGGCCAAGTCATCATTTGCTACTCAGCTCTGTCAGAGCACCCTGCTTGATCTGATTAGATTAATAATATTTGTGCATCTCATGGATGCAAAATCCTGAGACGCCTAACCGTAACCCAACAGGAACGAATAATAGCTTCAAAGTGATGAATGTTCTGCCTTGTCAAAATTTTGTGTGGACAGAAACAAGACACAGCCACTCTGGACATGGAGCGTGCCAATAAAGAAATCGAGGTGTTGAGGAAGCAATGTGAAGCCATGTCTCAGGAGCTGAAGGAGGCTGTGCAGGAGGCCGAGGTGGCGAAGTGCCGCAGGGACTGGGCCTTCCAGGAGAGAGACAAGATTGTGGCAGAGAGAGAAAGCATCCGGTAAACTAACAGTCCCATTAACACTGTGGACCATTAACAGTTCATGCCTTTTATTATTTCCTCACGAATGGAATATTGACGGATTACAAATGATTTAGTTGGATTACATGACCCTAGTTGTATTACAGCATTATTCTATACCTTGTGTGGCAGGACGCTGTGTGATAACCTGCGCAGAGAAAGGGACCGTGCAGTCAGTGACCTGGCTGATGCCCTGCGCAACCTGGATGACATGAGGAAACAGAAGAACGATGCTGTCAGAGAACTGAAAGAACTGAAGTGAGCACTTTGGGTTACATCTCTGTCTATGAAATGTGATCTCCTGGAATGGGTTAGCACTGTGGCTTGTTTAATGACTGCTGTTGTCTCAAGCGCCCTCTTGTGGCTGGTTAATGTAATATGCCAGATATTCAAGGTCACAAAGTCTTGAATGTTAATGACTTTCTGCAGCTTTGCTTTACTTTTGCCTAAATATCTAAATATTTGACCTAATATGACTTCTGTGGTCTTAAAACAGTTTGGCAGACAGCACTTTACATTTGAACTGCAATAAATGTAGATTTTTAATTCATCTACCCTAATATGTAAACTTCATAGATTCTTTTGCAAAAGTTTAATTTGTCTATATCCAGATTCTGATCCTGTAACTGGGAAGGTCATTGAAACACTGAAATCATTGTCATAATCATGAAACCGTTTTAAAAGGACATTCAAGTGATGATTGATTGGAATTAACAGGCCTGAAGTCTGTCTAAAAAAACATTCCCCACATCATTACACCAGCCTGGACTTTTGACACAGTCCATGCCCTAGCAAAAACTAAAATCCTTTAGACCAGGATTATTTATTTTTTCAGTATTCTTTTGCATGATTATTTGGTGACCCCACCAACCTGTGGTGTGCCCATGTGCTCTTGGTCTTCTGCTGTTTTAGCCCATCTGCCTTCCTTTCATCACAACAGTAGAGAGTGGTTATGAGTTACTGTAACTCTTTTGTCAGCTTAAAGCAGTCTGGCCATTTTTCATTGACCTGTCTCATCCATAGGGTGTTTCCGTTCTCATAAATGCTTCTTCCTAAATGCTTTATTCTTTTTTTTTTTCTTTTCTTGGATCATTCGGAGTAAAATCTAGAGTCTGTTATCTGAAAATCCTATGAGATCAGCAGGTGTACAGTAGAAATACTCAAACCAGTTTGTCTGACACCAACAACCATGCCACGGGCAGAATAAATGTTAAGATATTAGATTCCGAAGATGTATGATCCGCTCAATAAACAGGATTGTTTAGTAGTACAAGTTTCCAACACCGTACTTTTTTTGTGTTGTGTGTGTGCACCAGTGTGTGTGATCTGAGCTGATGGCTGTTGTGTTTGGGTGTTGTTGTGTTGTAGGGAGAAGATGGAGTGTCAGCAGGAGAAGGAGACACCATTCTACCCACTGCTGGCACACAGCTCACACGATTCAGCCATAGATACAGACTCATTGGAATGGGAGACTGAAGTGGTGGAGTTTGAGAAGGACAGAGTGAGTCTCAACACCACACAACAGAATCTCTGACCTTACGTCTATAATTCTCCTTTATGGTTAATTTTGTCTATGTTTAAATTCTCATCACATTAAAACAATGTACACTTATTGTTAACTCTTGTTCTCTGAGCAGGATGACATGGATTTGAAGGCGCTAGGGTTTGATATAGCAGAAGGGGTGAATGATCCATATTTACCAGGAGATTGCGGGATTTTTGTTACCAGAGTGGACAAAGGAAGTATTGCAGATGGGAGGTTAAGGTATTTTTAACCTAATGTATATAGAATGTTTTCTTGATAAGTGCATATTACTTTTTCACCCTCATAGTTACTTTGTCTAAACCAGCAGTGTGTCTCTTTTTTTCCCCCCAGAGTGAATGACTGGCTGCTGAAGATAAATGACATAGATCTCACTAACAAAGACAGGAAACAAGTCATCAAAGCTGTGCTCAATGGAGGAGGTGTGATCAATATGGTGGTACGCAGGAGAAAGTCTTTAGGGGGGAGACTTGTTACTCCTGTTCACATTAATCTCATTGGACACAAAGGTATTGCTTTGCTCAGTTTTTCTACCCTGGACAGAATTAGCTAAATAAAATGAGTGTGATTGATTCTGTTCTTTTGACTAACTCTGTCTATGTGGATGGTCTGTTCAGACAGTGGCATTGGCCTTGAGGGCGGAGTGTATGTGACGGCTATAGCAGCAGGCAGCCCAGCCGCCAGAGAGGGGTCCCTTAACATTGGGGATCGGCTCATTGCTGTAAGTCTGCTCATCGCATGTTTGACCAAAATTACTCATGTTTGGTGAATGAGGGGAATTCCATGACTATGAGACATAGACCGGCATCAGTCATCTCAAAAGTCTGAGATTAGTTTGGATGCATGCAATTCTGTACAAAGAAAATCTTGCATTCATTTGCACAGCTTTTTAAAGATTGTGATAAGGATTAACATCTATAAATTGTATGTACAGATGTTTCAAAAGGGGTTCACAAATTTTCTTGCAAATTGATGGTTTAAATAATGTTGTTTTTTTTTGTTTTGTTTGTTTTTACTCAAATCCATTCATTGTAGACGGATCATTTTTGTCTCCGTTCCCTCATCGTGTAAATGCACAATGTAATTGAAATAAAAAGCACCAGCAGGCTCTTTTTTTAGCTCTTCCATCATGAATGCTGACCTAAATTTCCCCCTTTTTAGATAAATGGAATTGCTCTGGATAACAAATCTGTGACTGAGTGTGAGGCTCTGCTGAGGGGCTGCAGGGACTCGCTCAGCCTCTCCCTAATGAAGGTGCGTGACTCTCAGTGCTGTGTTTCTGCTCATGATCTCATTTGAAGAAGGTCTAAAGCTTGTGACATGTTCTCTAAGTGATTTAAAAGTATGAGGGGCGTTCAAGTCAAACTGGGACGCTCACACTATGGGCAGTTGTAAACGCCACATGCCCTACCCTGCATATCTTTGGATTTGGGGAGAAAATGGAAGTACTTGGAGGAAACCCGCCAAGCGCAGGGAAAAGCATGCGAACTCTGCTCGAACAGACCCAAGGCGAAACTCAAACCTTCGACCCTGGATGTGCGAGGCTACCACGATAACCCAATGTGCTGCCACTCTCACAACTGTGTTCGGTTATTAGGCACAATCAAAAGTCTCGGTTTAACCTGAACGCTCCTTGTACATGCGCCAACATGTGTTATTGGCATATTATCAGACAGGCTTTGACAGACCCTGTTGGCTGCTTGGTGTATGTTAACGTTTTATCAGAATATTCTGTTGTTAACTAGTCGATGTCTGTCTCCTGACCAGTTCTTTCCCCAGAGCACATCAGGTCACAATATCTTTGAGAGCCTAAGGGAGGCAGAGAAGTGCAACGGCAGAATTCACATGTCGGAGGTGCACTCTCGTAACAGCCGTAACCTGAAGCACAATAGCTCCACCCAGACAGACATTTACAGTGCTGAGGCAGGAGGAGAAAGGAGAAAGCAGAGGGCTGACTCTGAGGAGAGGAAGCCCTTCTCCCCCTCTACTCTGCACCCCAGCACCCTGTGTGCCCGTTATGGTCCCAGCGCCTTTCAGGAGATTTGCTACACTCGCCCCGAGTCAGCCGGGCCCGACTGCAGCAATCTGGAGCCAGCACCGGACACCAAGCACAGTGGTGGCACCTGGCCCAAAATGGTTGGCATTCCCATGACGGCAGAAAGCCCAGCCCAGCTGTCCATCTACAAGTCTCCCAAGCAAAGGAAGTCCATTTTTGATGCCGACACCTTTAAGAGGCCAGACACGCCCTCCAAAATGGAGTACCTAACGAGCCATTCACCACAACCTTCCAAAACAGACAGTATGACCACTCCCCCAACCCCGCCTACACGTAGCGATTCATTCAAGTTTAAGCCGAAGCAGCAGGGCAGCTCGGCCTCAGACTCCACCATTACTGAGAGCCAACAGGAAGAGTGTAATGGGAATTCGTGCTTCCCGGAGGTCGGGCACGAGAGCAAGGTGCTCACTTCTAGGAAGTCGTGTGAAGAGGACATCGGGCACACGCGGCTCGATGAGCCCGAGGTCAAGCGGCCACGTCCCAAATCAGCCCCGGCTCTCAGGCGCAGGATGACTCCTCAGTCTGTCCTACTTCCGAGCTTTCAGGTAAATCTGGAAACTTTAATGCTTTCTTCACTTAGCTGCACACGCAGCCAGAGATTGTAGTGTGGTGTTTTGGGGCAGTATACTTTTGATTGACTAATATTTTTTGTTTACATTTATGTCTGATTTCTTTTTTTTTTAATGATTTATGCCAAATGAATGTAACTTGCATGGGTGTGTGTTGAACAGAGCAACTCTACTGAGGAGGACTGTATAGACCAGAGAGACGTGCTGTGTTCGTCTCCTAGCCGGCCTTACAGACACAGCGTAGGGTTCGTCCCCACATTCCGTAATGGAGGAACCCTGCCACCCAGTAAGTCCCAATGTGTGTTCAAATGAAGTGCTCCATATAGTATGAATGAACCTTGAATCATTCAATCTTGAATCAAGGACATTTCACTAGAAACGCAAGCAAAAATACACAGAGCCACCACCAAGGAGTAAGTGTGTGTTTGGTATATTGAGATTTACACTTTGTCTTCACCTCAGACTCGGTACATCGAGGTCTGTCCCCATGCACAGCGGTGACAGCTGTTATGAGGAACCCTGTTTACACTGTCCGCAGTCACAGGGTGCACACCAGCAACTGCCCCTCCGTCATCAATCAGATCTGCCATCAGCACACATTTCCCAGGTACTCTTCAGCTTATATATGCTGCATTTTAAATGTAGCATCTCTTATAGATAACACAAACATTTCTGATTATTTTCGTAACCGAGCTAAATTATAGTATTGTTCTAAAGTTTTTTTTTTTTTTTTTTAATTGGAAACCGGTGCATTTAAATGAATATGTATGTGACAAATAAAATTTTAATTTGAATGATCTAAAAATGATCACAAAAAGAAAAGGTGTTAGTAGCTCCCCCTTGTGGACAGTTGTCAGCTTTCTCAAGAAAGCAGGTTACATAGCCAAAGGAAGTCCAGCTCTGTTTAATTAGCCTGGCTACTAGTATCTACCGATACTAGACTATATTTCTTAAGAATGTGTGGAAACCTATTAATTTAAATAATTAACATCTTCCCTTTTATTGCAGTAGAAAATAAATGACACAGGAAGAAAATGCTCAGTAACTTGTCATGATGAATACAGCACTTCAACTTCTGCAATAGAGCCTTTATATCACATGTATATCATTTGTCGTAGATTTGCCTAAAACAAATATCCAGGTTATGCAATGCTTTCTCTCAAAAGCGTGTAAATATTTTACAGTTCTTAATGCTTAAATGTCGTCTTCCCATTTTTGCCTGGCGGAGCTCACATTGACCCCTTTTTCTTCTCACTCTGTGTGTGCGCTCTCTCTCTCTCTCTCTCTCTCAATCGCCATCTGTCGCCGTCTCTGTGTCTCAGCCCCCAACATCAAGGGCGTCTGAGTCTGGACCTTAGCCAGAAGCGTTCTGCTGAGTACTCCGAGTCCTCCCGCAGCAGCCGAACCTCTCATGGCACCAACTCCCTGCCATCCAGTGCCAGACTTGGTCAGTTACCACTTTGCCTCCCTCTCATCTTTCTCCATCTGGGCTGGTCCTTGGACATGGTTCATACATTCTCATTCATAGTGTCTTATGTGCCTGAAAGGTTCTGTACTTTACTCTGCAGGATCATCCAGTAATGTACAGTATCGCACAGAACGGATTAAAATCCCTCCCACGCCACGGTATCCACGCTCAATGCTGGGCTCTGACAGAGGTACGCATCTCTGCATATCGATAGTGTTTGAGACTTACTTTACAATAATTCAAATGTTTAATATAGCCAAATTTGTTTACTAAACAAAGATTCGGTTATCAATAAATATTAGTCCGATTTATGTTGTTGACCGTGTGTGTGTGTGTGGGTTAGGTTCTCTGTCCCATTCAGAGTGCAGCAGTCCCAGTCTCATCACACCGCCCCTGTCCCCACTCAATCTCGAGACGTCCTCATTTGCTTCCAACCAGTCCCAGAACTCCATCTCCACACGCATCTCCGTCAGTCCCGTACCCACGGGAGATCACCGGAAAGACAGGTATAGCTCTCCCGTCAATCCCAATGCACTGTTGCCCAGCAACAGCTCACTTTCATATGTCAGTTCAGTTCACTCACGCACACGCCCAGCCACAGCTCACTCAGAAACATGATCAGAATGTGTGAAATACTTTTCCCTGTCTTTTCTTTTTTTTCTTTCTTGAGGTCAGTTCATACGTGTGATCACTGTTTCAGCCATTCCCTCCGTTACCTGTTTAGTTCCTTTATAAACTTTTTAACATCTCGTGCTGCATCATATGTGTAAATGTGTCTTTCCTTGAGTCTGAGTCTTTCTGCTTCTCTGTCGATTTTCACACAGTGTCTGTTCTGCCTTTGTTCTTTGCTTCCTATGAATCTTTCAGATCTCTGTACCGTAACAGATCATTTCTGAGAATCCCTCTGGCTGCTAGGCCTCGGTTCTCCTCTCTCAGGAGCCTGAGGTTTGTTTCTTGTCAGTCATGCACAGGGAATGCTTGATTGACCTGCTTCTTTGCAATAAAGACCTGCATTCTGTATGACTGGCTGTGGAAATCCCTGCTTGTGTGTTGTGTAGACAAAGTGGAAGTAAAAGCATTCACGTAAATCTTTTTTTCTTTCTTTTGTTTGTTTTTTAAATACATGAAAGTTTATCAGATTTGTATATCGTTTGGAGTTTGTAGTTTTGGCAGTCTAACGATTTTGCTTGTTGAAATTGTGTACATTATTGATCTTTGCTCATTAAAAAAAATACTGAATCTGAAAGTTTTTTTTTCCTTTGTTACTAGCAGCCTTTTTCCTTGTTAATATTGTACAGGACATTTTGTGCATGGGTCTCATTGCAGATCTTTTTGAGTTGATTGCCCCTCCTTTCTGGACCTCCCGCCCCCCCCCCCCCCTTCTTGATTTGCTTTTAAGTTGTTGCTGAATATTTTTTGTAACTATAGTGCCGTGTATCCAGTCTGCTTAATGCTCTGTCCCCCTGTGCGCACTGGTTTTGAGTCTGTCAAGGCAGACAATGGGGACCACTTTCTATGGGACAGCGTTTCCCAACTCCAGTCTTGAAGCACACCTACACAGCTTAATTTGGTCTTTTCTTGCTTATGTTTTTTTTTTTTTTTTTTTTTTTTTTGTCTAAATCAACTCAGATCGGCTTATTATTCTGACTAGAGTTGCGCGAGCTGAAGCCAAGACACACAGCAGTATGTCGTAAACCACACCTCGTTCTCTGTTATAATAACGGCTTTAATAATCATATTTGAAATCGCAATGTCGAATATGAAGGGCACAACTGAAATTCTATGTTGCCGGCAGTGCTAGGGTACCGTTCTGTCTGTGCCATTTAGATCACCTCTTGGCCACCCTGGGGAGAAATAAGAGACTTGGCTCGACTTGGCACGACTGGGGTCGGTATTCACTGTTCTAAGGAAAAGAGCTGATATATGATAGTGACACTGATGTAATGTCTGTGCTCCAAAAGGCCGTACCTGGAGGAGCCAAGGAACGTGATTGTGCATAAAGGCGCTGAACCTCTGGGCATCTCCATCGTCAGTGGCGAAAATGGCGGTATCTTTGTGTCCAAGGTGACTGGAGGCAGCATTGCTCACCAGGCGGGCCTGGAGTACGGAGACCAGCTTCTTGAGGTCAGTACTGTGGTTAGGCTCAGTCTTCATCTACAAATCAGCAGATATTCATCGTCATCCGAAGTAATTCAAAGTGCAGTGAAATTTCTAGTCTTCTATTTACATAGAATAAAATTGTCTGTTAAATTAAAGATATTTTTGGAAAAAAAATACTTAAATTATTTTGGGGGTAAGATGAGTAATAAAAAACTTCAAGTTGTTTTTTGGAATTGCTGTCTGTTTGTCTGTGCACACCATGTAAAAACTACTGAGCAAATTTTATTGGGGTTTTCACAGATGTATTTAAGCTTGAGGTTGAGGAAATGTATAGGCTTTGTTTCATCACAGTCAGCTCACGGGAAGAGAAGATATGCTACTTTTAAAATTGGAAATTTAAATGGACAAACTTATGTCATTAAAAAATCATTCAACAGATGATGTGCATTTTCTAAGATTCTTATGAGTGTGCACTTAAATTCCACACGAACGAGCTCACGAGCACATCTGGTTGCATCTAAATGTGATTTGAGTTGTGGCTGCTTAGTGACTTTCCTGTCTTTAATCTTCTGTAGTACAATGGGATAAACCTGCGTAACGCCACTGAGCAGCAGGCACGTCTCGTCATAGGTCAGCAGTGTGACACCATCACAATCATGGCACAGTACAACCCACACATGTACCAGCTGGGCAACCACTCCCGCTCCAGGTATACATTATGAAACTGGGTAGAATAACGCGGTAGAATATGGACACGGGTTTAAGTCTAATCTTTTGGCCGTAGTTCTCGGATGGATCCAGTGAGCAGCCAGTCCACTCCTCTGGGCAGCGGCGCTACCACGCCAGATAACCACTCAACCATAGACACACTCAGTGAGCAGGACGAGGGAACCCTCACTCCGTCATCCAAACAGACCACACCGACCACCAGCCCACACAGCTTCAACAGGTACAGACTTTAACACTCCAAAAAAACAGAAGATGAATAAAATGGCTAAAAGTGCTATTTAGTTTATATAAATATATATAAAAAAAATAAAAAACAAACTTCTGTCCTAGAATGTCATCTGAGGGCGGAAAGAAAATTCCAGATTCTCGAGTGGTGTCTGTAAGGAGGACTCAGGGTGAGCTGGGTGTTCAGATTTGTGGTGGGAACATGTGTGGGATCTTTGTGGAGAATCTGGAAGAGGACAGTCCTGCTAAGTTGGCAGACGTCCTAATGCCTGGAGACATGATCCTGGAGGTGAGTTGCCTTTGGTTTTATGGGCAGCAATAAAAACAAACAAACAACAAAAAAAAACCTCCTTTCCCAGGGTGCTTTGTTGTTCTCTTATTCCAGTGTCGGCGCAAATCAATGCTGAACAATAGAAAGGCCTAGATCTTTTGTTCCTTTTCACTCATCTTGAACATAAGTAATCTTCTCGAGGAAAGGCACCTTTAGACCTCTTACAAATGAGTGGGGCATGCTCTGTACCTCATACTCACCCAGACAAAGCATCTCATCTAGCAGCACAGCCACTTTTGCCATCGAAGGGAATTGATTGTAGAGTACATAATGTAACAGAATGGTTTTCTTTCCACAGGTGCCATAGTCTTGAAATTTCTTCAGAGATTTGACTGCTTTACATATTGTCATAGTGTGTGTCACCACTCTGTTTGTTCAGTATAACTCGTTGGTTATGAGGAACAAGACTGCAGAAGAGGCTTACCTGGAAATGCTCAAACCAGCAGAAATTGTCATATTGAAAGTCCAGCAACGCATGGAAGAGTTTAACCAGCTCAAAGATACTGCTGGAGATGGATTTTACATCAGGTACCTGTGCATCATGGGTCCCTTAAGTATATTTTACTCTGCACTAATCAATTTCATATAGACAAATGTGTCTGTTGATATGGACTGGTCTTAATATGGTTACAATCTGTTGAAGCCCTGCAAAGGAAAGCTCTTAATCTCTTTAATTATATTTGAGTCTAAGGTAGAAATTGCATCTCGTCTAAAGCTATATATTAAGTGTCTGCCATTTGTCGGATCTAATAGTGGCTCTATTAATGAGGCAGTCGAAAAAAGGGATCGAGTGTCTGTAGTGGTAATAAAGAGAACAGCAGTGGGCCGTTCAGAAATAGCTGGGTTTGTTTTATAAATGAATGTTTTTATGGCGCAGCTGTTGTGGGTCCTACATTTACTCTGTTTATCTGCAGGAAAGAATCTCCAATCTATATATATATATATATTGTGTGTGTGTGTATAGGTAGACAGACAGACAGATAGACAGATAGATAGATAGATAGAAAATCTGTAGATGATCAAATACTTATTTCCCCCAATCTAAGTTTGCCCACTTACAAAGAAATTAAGGGTCTATAATTTTTATCATAGGTTTATGGTAAAGGATCGAGACAGAATATCAACCAAAACTCCAGAAATTGCACAAGATACAAATTTTATGACTTAAGTTGCATTTCAATTTGCATTTCTTTTAGTTGTTTACCAGATTTGCACACATCTTGGGATGCACTATTCTTTACAGATTTTCTGTCTCAATCCTATGATAAAAATTATAGACCCTTCATTTCTTTGTAAGTGGGCAAACAGAAAATCAGTCAAATACTTATTTCCCTCACTGTGTGTGTGTGTGTGTGTGTGTGTATATGTGTGTGTATATATATATATATATATATATATATATATGCGAATAAGCAGGCCTGAAGAGTGTTAGCACTCTCTAAAAGCTGATAAGCTTTGAAATGTGACTTACATTTTTCTCTTTGTATTTCTTTTTCTCTTAGAGCACTTTATGACAGACTAGCTGAGACAGAACAGGATCTCTCCTTTAAGAAGGACGACATCCTTTACGTGGACGACACACTACCAAATGGCAACTTCGGCACCTGGATGGCCTGGCAACTTGATGAAAATGCACAAAAGATGCAAAGGGGCCAAATTCCCAGTAAATACATGTTAGTACAGCCATAGCATATCATTTTGTACTTTTGATGATCTGCCATTTAGTATGAAGTAGGATTATTATTTGTACTGGAGTTGTTTTGTTTGAGGTGGGCTGGGTCCAATGTGTTGCAGGATGGATCAGGAGTTCTATCGTAGGCACAGCATGACTGAATTAAAAGACGAGACGGGTGCGAGTAAAACGCTCTCCGCAGCTGCGCGCAGATCTTTCTTTCGCAGGAAACAGAAGCACAAACGCAGCAGCTCGAAAGATGGCAAAGACCTGCTCGCCCTCGATGCCATTAGTACAGATTCCATCCCATTTTTAGAGGGTAAGATTTAAGATATTAGAGTAGATGAGTAAATAGTATGGCTGAATTATAATTTTCTTTCTACTTTTTTTGCTTGTTTCATATGGAGCCCCTAAAGGGCATGGGTTGGAGGGAAAGAAACAGTTGAATAATAATACATTTTTAAAAAAAAAGAAAAACATTGGGACGTAGGATGGAGAAAAATATCAAGACCATTCAACTCGTAGTACTCGGGTGAGTCTTCCAGCGGCAGAATATGGAAAGGGTAATGGAGAGGGACCCTGAAACGTTCATGATGTCAGGAGGTATACCCCAGGAAAACCATACTGCGCATACAAGCAGTACAAGATAGCCTTTGATAAATTTTATCACATGTTGTGTAAGCACAAATGTTTGTCTACAAGAAGCTTCACACGGTAATGGCTAAAATGCACTGACTTACTTGCCCCTTCAATATTTTGGAGCTGGAAGTTGTCGGCTGGGATTCGAACACGGGCCTTCCGCGCTTGAAGTCATATGGCAGCATTTTTAAAAATTATTTATTTTTTTCCTTTTCCCCCCTCCCATTCATTTGTGTTCAGTATTTTTCTCATGATTTTGTGCTCATGATTTTTCTTTTTTCTTCAACAGAATGTTTCAGATTTCCCCCCACCCCTCATTTCCCCCCTCACCCATGTCCTGTTAGGGTCTCCTTAGTTTCAGGGTTACCAGCACCAGATAATAATGTGTTGTCTTTTGTCGTGTTTGATTAGACTGCATCAGCCTTGCCTATCAGAGAGTGCAGAAAGTGGACTGCACGTCTCCCAGACCAGTGTTGCTGCTGGGCCCCCTGGTGGACCCAGTTAAAGACATGCTGGTCAAAGAGTCTCCAGGGAAATTCAGCAGATGTGTACTTGGTGAGTTCACACTGGCACAAAGTAGCCCACAGTATTAATGTAACTTTCGTGCTTCGTATCACGTTGCCAAATGCCAACTCTCATTTTCTGGTAATTAGATAGATTTGGCTATAGTCAGTTTATTGTTTTCCTTTTAACAGAGAATTCAGTTGATTAATTTAAACGTGAGAACCGCACTAATTTGCTAATTGATTTGCTAAACCTTTAGCAAGATTAGGTGATTCTTTGAAAGGATTTAATTTTTATCCCCATATTTGCAACGATAATATGATTAACAAGCATGTAATGTTCTTTGTCCAAGACCAAAGGTTTATTTTTTCTAATTTTTTTTTTTTCTGTGGTGGTTCAGAGGTGATGAAGGCTTCTCAACAAGCCATAGAGCGAGGAGTGAAGGACTGTCTTTTTATTGACTACAAACGAAGGAGCGGCCACTTTGATGTCACAACTGTTGCTTCCATCAAGGAGATCACAGACAAGGTCTGTCGTGCTTTTCAGATAACTACAAGTGAGACACGACCAAAAAAACAAACGTTTTGCAAAAAATTTGCTTTAATTCTGTAACGGTTTACTGCAACTTTTAATAGTATTTTTTCCAATTTTTATCCATGCCTATGTGATGAACTTTAAAGTTCATCGACTTTACAGTTTAAGTACAAAAGCTGCATTTTGTGTTGATTCCTTGGGTGTAAGTTGCAATTATTCTTTACACTTATGTCATGAATACTTTTATTCTGCAATTTGAATGACTTTATTTTGGTTCAACCAACAGTCTTTGGCTAGAAGCTTCTGTTAACCTGTTAAAAAGAAATAAACATTACATTGGAGTTGTTTTCTGTTCTTTCTCAGGACTGTCACTGTTTGCTCGACATTGCGCCCCACGCCATCGAAAGGCTTCACAGTGTTCACATTTATCCAATCGTCATTTTCATTCGCTACAAAAATGCAAAGCAAGTAAAGTAAGTGTCAAAATGCTTTTCCATACAAGATTTATATATATGTGCAATATGGTACAAATACCAACTTCTAGGATGAGGAGTTTGCTGTTTTTTGTGGATTGTCATTTCTACGTTCTCCACAAACAGCTAATTATTTGCCTGTATATTGATCAAAGCTCTGATTTGTCGGGCTTATTCCTGGCAGACTCGCAAATCTTCTGCAGAAACCTCATTGATGAACAATGTGCAAAGTTTATTTGCTTGTTTAAGTTATTGTTGATCAAACTCATGTAGATGGAGAAACCCCTAGTGGTTAGAAAGTGTAAATGCATTTGTTCATGAGGAATTCTTATGGAATTATCTGCATAATTTGCGTCTGCATAATTGGCAGATAACTTGAAGTTGACTGGTGCTTACAACAACATGAAAATGGGACTCTAATGTAAAGTAAAATAAAATCTTATGAAAAGCACATTTGCATTTTGATTAGATGACGCAAAAGGTTCTTCCCATCAACTTTTCTCATTTTCGCAGGAGCCAATAAAATGCAGCAGTAGCATCTCCGTGCCCACTCAAGTCTGTGTACTATAGGGTTAGATGGATCTGGAATTTCCCACCCAATTATGATGCAAATAAAGACGTCTTACTAGCATTCATGCTGCTCATGCCACAATTCATTTCCAATATTGTTCATATTAAGAACACATGCATGTTAAGTTATCTAGCAAGCCAGTCAAATGGCAGCAGCTCAACGGAAAAAAAAAATCATGCAGGTCAAGAGCTTTTAGGTCAAACATCAGAAAGAAGAAAAAAATGTATCTCAGTGACTTTAACCATGGCATATTTGTGTGTACCAGATGGGCTGGTGTATTTCATTAACCACTGATCTCCTGGGATTTTTAAACACAGCAATTCTAGAGTTTGCACAAAATGGTGCAAAAAAAAAATGAAACCCTGAGAAAACAACAGTTCTGTGGGAGGAAACAGCTTGTTGATGACATAGTTCAGAGGAAAATTGCCAGATTGGTTTGAGCTGCCTGGAAAGATAAATTAACTCTGTGTGTGTGTGTGTGTGTGTGTGTGTGTGTGTGTGTGTAATCACTCTTTACACCTGGGGTGGGCAGAAAAGCACCATAACCAAAACATGAGGCGGACAGGCTACAACAGAAAACGACACGACCATATCTGGTTCCAGTCCTGTTAACCAAGAACAGGATCATGGGCTGAGACTCACCCAATCTGGACAGCTGAAAATAAGACACACTAAAACAACAACAACAAACTTTTCCCACAGTCTTCACATTGCTATTCTGTTCACCGCAGTTGTAAAGAGTGGTTTATTTGACTTGCTATAGATTTCCTGTCAGCTCAGACCAGTCTGGCTATTCTTCCCTGATTTCTTTCTCTCTCTCAAGGTATTTCAGCCTGCAGACTCGTGCACACATGATTTGTTTTGTTTTTCACAGCGTTATGGATAAACTTTAGAGACTGTTGTTTGTGAAAATCCCAAGAAATCGGTAGCATCTGAAATACTCAAACCAGCCCATCTGGCACAAACAACCATGCCACGGGTAAAGTCACAGAGATCACGTTTGTTCCTCATTCCGATCTGCATGATGCTATGCATTAAGCTGCTACAACGTGATTGGCTGATTTAAATTAATGCATAATGAGCAGGTCTACAGTTAGTGTCTCAGTGGCCAGTGAAGTCCGTATGTGATCCAGTCTGTGAAATCCCAGCTATTGTCCTCTTTTAATTTGTTGTTCAATGTTATCTACACAAATTCATACATAGAATGATTTTATATACAAAACAGTGAATCAGAAAATATATTTTAGATCAGTTTTCAGAGATATCAGCAGATTACACCAATGCATGATTTATCTGTATAATAATCATTATAAAGGTATGTCTCTACTGTACAGTATCAGGCCAGGTTTCTACATTCTAGAACATTAGTGGATTTTTTTCAAAACTGTTTAACACGTTAAGTGATCTCATCAACACTCGGTTATGTTAAGACATGAAGCTCAGCAGTTCTGGAATAGTTCTTGCGAGAACAGTATTGTTGAGTGCACTTGCAAAAACCTGTCAAGCACCATGATGAAACTGTCAAGAAGACCAAGCTAAACTTACTTCTGAAAGTTCATTTAGAGTTACTAGCCTCAAATATCCCCAATTAACAGCACCTCAGATTAGAGCCGTTATGAAGGCTTTACAGAGCATGAGTAACTGATATATTTCAGTATCAAAAATAAAAATCGGGAACAACCATTAGAAGGTATGTTCAAACCTGATTTAGCGGAGTTTCATGATGCAAATGAGTGTGAACATACACAAACAAAACAGTTTACAATGTGCGGGATTCAATTCCTGCTTCCTGTTTCACCCAGATGAGGATGGGTTCCCTGTCGAGTCTGGTTCCCCTCAAGGTTTCTTCCTATTACCATTTCAGGGAGTTTTTCCTTGCCACTGTCGCCCTCGGGCTTGCTCACCAGGGACTATCCTTCATACACATTCACATTCCATACAAACTTAAATAATTATTTTGATTGTGTAAAGCTGCTTTGCAGTCAATGACAATTGTTAAAAGCGCTATACAAATAAAATTGAATTTAATTGAATGAAGACAGTGCTAGCTGACCATAAATATTGAATGCGTGTTTTACTGCTTCACGTTCTGCATGTAGAACTGCACAGACCCCAGTAGTGCTGAATAAGTTTGGCTTTAAATGTCATTATATTCATGTGAAGAGTGACACAGATAACTGATGATGAAATCATCCCAGTGGAGCACGATAAATTGAAGGATTCCCAGGAGCTGTGTAAGCTAAGCTTCTTGTCAGGATCCTTGACATGCTCAGTATCACTAACTAGATCACCAAATGAGTGCAGCTTCTATATGTCTTCTATAAGATTGGGACTGAACAGTCATAATATGTGGCCATAAGAAAATTACAGTGGTGTGAAAAACTATTTGCCCCCTTCCTGATTTCTTATTCTTTTGCATGTTTGTCACACTTAAATGTTTCTGCTCATCAAAAACCGTTAACTATTAGTCAAAGATAATATAATTGAACACAAAATGCAGTTTTTAAATGAAGGTTTACGTTATTAAGGGAGAAATAAAACTCCAAATCTACATGGCCCTGTGTGAAAAAGTGATTGCCCCCCTTGTTAAAAAATAACTTAACTGTGGTTTATCATACCTGAGTTCAATTTCTGTAGTCACCCCCAGGCCTGATTACTGCCACACCTGTTTCAATCAAGAAATCACTTAAATAGGAGCTACCTGACACAGAGAAGTAGACCAAAAGCACCTCAAAAGCTAGACATCATGCCAAGATCCAAAGAAATTCAGGAACAAATGAGAACAAAAGTAATTGAGATCTATCAGTCTGGTAAAGGTTATAAAGCCATTTCTAAAGCTTTGGGACTCCAGCGAACCACAGTGAGAGCCATTATCCACAAATGGCAAAAACATGGAACAGTGGTGAACCTTCCCAGGAGTGGCCGGCCGACCAAAATTACCCCAAGAGCGCAGAGACAACTCATCCGAGAGGCCACAAAAGACCCCAGGACAACATCTAAAGAACTGCAGGCCTCACTTGCCTCAATTAAGGTCAGTGTTCACGACTCCACCATAAGAAAGAGACTGGGCAAAAACGGCCTGCATGGCAGATTTCCAAGGCGCAAACCACTTTTAAGCAAAAAGAACATTAAGGCTCGTCTCAATTTTGCTAAAAAAACATCTCAATGATTGCCAAGACTTTTGGGAAAATACCTTGTGGACTGACGAGACAAAAGTTGAACTTTTTGGAAGGTGCGTGTCCCGTTACATCTGGCGTAAAAGTAGCACAGCATTTCAGAAAAAGAACATCATACCAACAGTAAAATATGGTGGTGGTAGTGTGATGGTCTGGGGTTGTTTTGCTGCTTCAGGACCTGGAAGGCTTGCTGTGATAGATGGAACCATGAATTCTACTGTCTACCAAAAAATCCTGAAGGAGAATGTCCGGCCATCTGTTCGTCAACTCAAGCTGAAGCGATCTTGGGTGCTGCAGCAGGACAATGACCCAAAACACACCAGCAAATCCACCTCTGAATGGCTGAAGAAAAACAAAATGAAGACTTTGGAGTGGCCTAGTTAAAGGCCTGACCTGAATCCTATTGAGATGTTGTGACATGACCTTAAAAAGGCGGTTCATGCTAGAAAACCCTCAAATAAAGCTGAATTACAACAATTCTGCAAAGATGAGTGGGCCAAAATTCCTCCAGAGCGCTGTAAAAGACTCGTTGCAAGTTATCGCAAACGCTTGATTGCAGTTATTGCTGCTAAGGGTGGCCCAACCAGTTATTAGGTTCAGGGGGCAATTACTTTTTCACACAGGAAAAAGTAGGTTTGGATTTTTTTTCTCCCTAAATAATAAAACCCCTCATTTAAAAACTGCATTTTGTGTTTACTTGTGTTATCTTTGACTAATAGTTAAATGTATTTGATGATCAGAAACATTTTGTGTGACAAACATGCAAAAGAATAAGAAATCAGGAGGGGGGCAAATAGTTTTTCACACCACTGTATATGTTAGTGAGACTAAGAAGATGGTGATAGTGAACATACAAATTGGACAGAAGGTCATGTGGACTGATTGACCCTATTTTAGAGCAATGTGCGTGTCGGGGTAAGAAGGGATGTACATGAAGTGTTGCACCCATCATGCATCAGGGAAGCCTCTAAAAGCAGTGTTATGATCTAGGGTTTGGTTGGTCTGGTCTTGACTCAGCAACATTATGTGGTAGTTAAATGAATTCAACTGATAATCTGAATGTACTAAATGTCCTGGTGATTGTGTGTTTGTATGTTTTTGAAGCTAGCAGTACTAACTGCTGTTGTTAATACCTATAAATAGTCAGTGCACTTTTTTCTCTTCGCTGTGTCTTGTATAGGGAACTGAAAGATCCGGTGTATCTGCGGGATAAAGTCTCTCAAAAACATTCCAAGGAGCAGTTTGAGGTTGCACAGAAGATTGAGCAAGAGTACAGCAAATTCTTTACAGGTTTGGATATTAGCATTTTTATATATACTTTTTTTTTTCCAGAGTTTTTGTACAGATGATTCAGCTCAGCAGCATGAATAGTCCTAATATCTCGTCATTTTTCTGACAGGTATTGTCCAAGGAGGCACGTTGCCCTACATTTGCACTCAAATCGTGACTATAGTGGATCAGGAGCAGAGTAAAGTCCTGTGGACTCCACTGGGCTCGCCTTAGGTGGCTGAGCCTGTTCGTTCCACCTACTGCCTCACATACACCTGAGCTTACAAACACTATGCTTTTACACTCGCACTACACAAAAAGGTACACTACAGTAAGCATTGCATTGCATCTGTTTTTCTTTTTATTACTTATGTTTAATTGTAACTTGTTTTTTTTAATTGTAACATTTTATGTATAATTGTAATGAAGCCTCTTATTTGTGTGTGCGCGCGTGTGTGTGCGCGCATGTGTGTGTCTGTGCGCGTGTGTGTGTGCTCACAAATGCAGGATTATAGCACTGAAGTTTTCATTGTTTTCCTTTGGTCTTCCTGACAGACATCCAACAATTAGTAATGCTGCATCTAAAACACTTGTTTACAGATGAATCAGTCCATGAATTGTTATTTAACGTCTGCTTGAATGTGTCCTCTCCCTGATCTTAATGAAGTTGTGTCCCAAGTCTCCTCTCCCTACACCAAACCCAAATTCAACCCTCTATCCTAACCCTGTTCTACCAAAATGGCACGCATGTGTGTCTGTGTTTTCTACATTAGTAAGAGGACTGCAAACTCATTGTAGATAAAGTGTAAAGCTCCAGTAAGCTTGTTTATGTAATTGTAATGATTTTGGGGTTGAAGTGAACAGCAGTTAAGCATTTTCCAGGCCAAATGGAAGTGCCTTTGGAGATCTCCTGAGCGTATGACAATGGCATGTTGACAGTCTGATGGTCGAAACTCCTCAGACTGTCCTCCAGGGCAAGACAGACCACTGTGGTAACATTCTCATAGAGGAAACTATGTTTAAAAGAGAACGAGAGATCTAACACTAATACAATTCTGAACTTGAGGCACTCACTTAACCTTTATGTATGCAAACTTGTCTAAATATATAGATCTATATAAATATATATAAAAACATGTATAAATATATTAAATGTATTTTGACTAGGCTATTAGCCTCGGGGAGTGCAGCAGGTGTCCAGTCAGGTCTTAGCAGATATGAGCATGTTCCTTTTATGTTTTTTGGTTTTGTTTTTCTGGTCCGCCAGTCACTTTTATGTGAACCCACTGAGAAACACCATGGAAGGAAGAGATGCAGGGTAAATATAATTGGGTCTCTCATGCTAAATCTGTTAAACTGTTTTTTTTTTTTTTTTTTTTGTGTATATTTAATTAAGTTTTTTTATTCAGCTGGCACAATTGCATACTATATTCGGACCAGTAATCCCACCATTTAATGTGCCAAAATTCAGTGTCCATTTCTTTTATTTCTTTGTTTTGCACTTGCAATATTATGGACCCTAAATAATAGCTGTTCTTAGGTTTTCAGTAGAGGTTGAAAATAGGTACTATACTTACTTTTGTGATTTAATTTTCATTTGTGTATCACTCATGTTCCATACATTTCATTAATTGCCTCTGTTCTTATATTAGAAGAGAACCATTGCATTATTTACACGCTCATTTAAAGAAAATAAAAAAAAGGGATTTCTTATTACACCGTTTACTCAAAGGAAAATCAGTCCCAGTCTTGTCTGTTGGGTTGAAATTAGACATTTTGTGCTATTCATATTTAGTTTATTTGTTTTGTTTTTTAAGTAAGTAGCATATGGTTTAAATGAGAGGATTTAGCCAATACAATTTTGTCTGAAGAAGAATGACAAGATGACAGGTACTGTTATTGATTGGGATTTTCAATATCATAAAGGAATGTGATTTGTATGAAATAATGTTAAACACATTAACATGAGAATAAAAGTCCTTTTCTGTATCACACTACATTGTAAAACGAATGCAGGTGGTGTTTGGAAGGTATTTCAATTCATCTGTGAACTGTGATCTACTGCAGTCGATTGTCAGGTGATGAAATTAAACGTTGAGTGGTTTTTATTGGTTTACCATTATGCTCTTGGAGCTAGCAATAAAGACTAAAAGGAAAAATTTGGAAAATAAGGTATTCATTATTGACACGGGTTTAAAACTCCTTTGGGGGTATTTGAAAGACCTGGCAGATTACTTTATTTTTATTTTTATCTTATTTGGCCTTCCTTTTAAATAAATTAATTGGTTTTGTTACAGTGAGCTGCCTCGCCATTTTATTAGTGCTTTTATTTGGAATTTATTAAAAGTATCAAGTAGAAACTTGTTTTTGTCCACACAAGTTCAAAAGACCTCCACTGCTTGGTGTAAAGTTTGCTTACTTCCAACACAGCGTCCAGTTCATTACCTAATTATTAAACACTTAATTAATTGGGTCAGTTGTGGCAATAAAATAAACGTTTTCATTAAACTTTCCCCTAAAACTTTGAGAGAGAGAGACAAATAGCAAACTCTAGCATGATGAACCCACATTGTAAACTAAGGATCATTTCGATTTCTGTTCATATTTCAGTTTATTGTCTTTTTTAAGATGTTTTATTTATATTTCTCTCTATTAGCAAAATGTATTCTTCATAGTGTTGCCTCTTTATTTTTTTGAACAGACTTTTTTTTTAGATGTTACCATTTACCTGTATGTTTTATGATGTTTACCAAAAAATATCATAGCTGTTTACATATATCAATATCATAGCTAACATTACAGTGCAAAATATTATGCATAGTATTCCTGTATGTAGGTTCCCAATCTGGCACTGTTATGGCTGATCAGTATATAATCAAAATACTGTTGGAAATACTAGTGCTAATTAGCAGACCTCAGTCAGAGAGGTCCCCTAACCTCCCTTGTTGATATATTTGCTCATTTTTGGCCTCTACCCACTGCTACATATAAATATAAATATGTGCTACTTTGACACTCAAAGTCACAAGTCACTTTAACCTTTATCTGTTTTGACAGCTGCCACCAGCTTATCTAAGCTTAAGTAGAGGCAAAGCTGTTTGATACTGCTCTTGGTCTTTCATGTGTAGCTAAAACATCAAGCAAGGGCTCTGGATTTCCCTGTCCATCACCCATGATTTACACTATGTAAATGTGCCCACCTTTAAAAAAATCTATTTTCTTAATAAATAAATAAAAATCTGTTTCTTAGCTGACGGCATGGTGGCTTAGTGGTTAGCACCGTGTCCTCGCACCATGTGTGCCAAGTTGATAAATTCTGTATTCCTTTCCTCTCTGTAAACTATTTATACAAATCTAAAATATCTTTACTAATATATGGCTAAAATTGTGTTGACACTCTTCCTGGTTACTGTATATTTCAGCCATGCCCATTGCTAACAGGTGCATAAATCAACAATCTTCATAAACAAACACTGGGAATAGACGGGGTTGTACCGAAGAGCTGTGAATTTAAACATAACAGTTTCTGCTCTGCCAAATCTGCCTTGGGCAATTGTTAGTGGTATTATTTTAAATAAAAGCATGTAGGAGCGACAACAGCTCGCAGAAGCAATGGTGCTAAAATACATAGAAAAAAACAATTTTGCAATAGACACTACTAACAGACTGATACTGGAAGAAACAACAGCCCATAAACTGTGGGACTCTTTAAGAACTGGGATTCTACCTGCCTCACTTCCAGCAACATACAAACCTAGGATTTATGTTTATAGAATTTGGCAAAAACTTTTATGCAGAGTGACTTACAAAAGTGCATTTAAGATCATTACATTAAATACATGCTCATACTGATTCATTAGGTGTGGCACTATCAGTCTAAATTTAACTATACTGCCTGGCCAAAAAAAAAGTCATAACCTGGCATTTAATTAAGCAAATAGTTAATAGTCCTCAACTGAATAATTATCGCAGTGAAGAAGATGGTTCAGCTGGCAACAATTTTTTAACCATAACTGATGGTCATTAACTTCTAAGTTCTTAAACTTGGTGTGGTTGAGAGACCCTATCGCCTGCGGGAAGAAGCTCCTCCTCATTCTCTCTGTATTGGCCTTCAGGGAGTGAAATCGCTTCCCAGACCGCAACAGAGAGAACAGTCCATTGTTGGGATGGCTGAAGTCCTTCACGATCTTCCTGGCCTTGGTCCAGCACCGCTTGCTGTAGATTGAGTGCAGGTCAGGGAGCTTGGTGCGGATGATGCACTCTGTCCTGCATGGTGCTGTTTCCAATCCAGGTCATAATGTTTCCCGTCAGGATGCTCTCTGTGGTGCAGGAGTAGAAATTCCTGAGCACCTTAGAGGGCAGTCTGAAGTCTCTCAAGCATCTGAGGTGGTAGAGACGCTGTCAGGCCTTTTTCACCACGGTGTTGATGTAACAGGACCATGACAGGTCCTGCGTGATGTGAACACAGAGGTATCGAAAGCTGTCCACTCTCTCCACTGGGCTCCTGTTGATTACGGGGCGCTGGTAGTTCCTCTCCTGCTTTGTGCTAAAGTCCACTATCCATTGCTTTGTCTTGCTGACGTTCAGGAGATTGATCCTCTGGCACCAGTTCTCCAGATTTCAAACCTCCTCCAGGTAGGCTGTCTCGTCGTTGTCAGAGATCAGGCCCACCACGACAGTGTCGTCAGCAAACTTAATGATGGTGGTGGAGTTTGTAGTGTCTATGCAGTCATACGTGTACAACAAGTACAGCAGGGGGCTCAGAACACAACCCTGGGGGGCTCCAGTGCTGAGAGTGAGGGAGGCTGAGACATGTCCGTCCATCCTTGGTCTGCCAGTTAGCAAGTTGCCTGTGGTCTGCCAGTTAGGAAGTTGGAGATCCACTGACACAGAGATGAACTGAGTCCCAGGTGCTCCAGCTTGGTGGTGAGTGTGGAGGGAATTATGGTATTAAATTCTGAACTGTAGTCGATGAAGAGCATTTTAACATAATTCCCCCTCCGAGTGTCCAGGTGAGTGAGTGATGTGTGGAGGAGATGAGAGATTGTATCGTCTGTGGAGCGGTTCGGGCGGTATGCAAACTGTAGTGGGTCCAGTGTGCCGGGTAGTGAAAAAATTATGAAGTCTCTGACCAGCCGCTCAAAGGCTACTGGGCGATAATCGTTGAGGGTATGCCTAATGCTAACAGTAGCAGCATTGGAGGGCTAATGGTCTTGGCTTGCTTTTCAGGGTTCAGCTAGGCCACATACAACTGTATGCTGTTAATGCTACAGTATACAAGTACGTTGTATGCATGCAATATTGTGGCAACAGTTTGGAAACTGGCCTCTTTCTGTTTTAGCATGACTGTACCCCTGTGCACAACACAAGGTCCACTAATACAGTGGTTCTCAACCTTATTCCTGGAGAACCACTGACCTGCATATTTTAGTGTTCAATTAAGGGACTCTATTATAATTAGTTTATTACGTACATCAGATGCTCTGGGATCTGAAATATGGTGAGGGTTTTTGATTTGAAATGCAGCATATGGCAACAATCACAACTATGGCAAAAAGTTTTAAAGAGAACACTTGTCATTCTGCTTAATCACTCTGCATCAAATTGCTAAACATTACAGTTAAACATAGAAACCAGATGGACCAGATGAAGTACTGGCTCTGATGTGCCATCCGCTCAGCGTGACTGCAATCCTCCAGAAGATCATCAGATGAGGAAATATGTCTGGACGTTAACGGAGGCCCATGTACATTAAATTCACTCTATTACATTTTGTAGTGGAGGAGTAGCAAGGTACAAAAAAATTATTAAACGATTTTTTTGAAGAATTGAAGTATTCAGCTTATCATGTTATGATACTAATGTTAAGATATAGACTGTAAATGTAGGGAATAAATATGATGCAGACATAAAAAGGGATTTTTTTTTTAATGAATGTGCATGAATTGTCCACCAGATTAATATATGCAAATTTCTTTTTAAAAATCGTGGCTTCCGGTTAGCAGCCACATGGAGTAGGACGTGTTGGTTAGGTGCTCCGACAGTTTCGAATTTCTTCACTCCCTTATTCGTCTCTAAATGTTAAATTGACAATAACTTTGTACTCTACCCCACGGTTATATATTTTTTTCATTTATAATGGATACCAGGAGTGTTAAAGTCGTTAAAAAGGACGACACTGCGACCCCTCTAACAGTCGATGCTATCTCAGCGCTGTTAGAGAAACACCGTGATGCGTTAGCGGCTGAGTTTAAATCATCGTTTAGTTTACTAGAGAGTAAACTGGACCAAATTCAGGCCCAAGTAGAGGACCATGGACAGCGCTTACCGTCACTAGAACTCGCTACAGATGACCTGAGCCAGCGTGTGACGGAGTTGGAGAACATCTGCTCCGGACTTCGGGAAAGTAACTCGAAGTTAACGTCCATAGTCGTAGACCTAGAAGGCCGGAGCAGGAGACAAAACCTGCGTGTCCTGGGTCTTTCAGAAGGTTCTTCAAGTTTCTGTGCGAGGTGTTTGGGAGTGAAACGCTGCCATCCCCGCCGGAGATTGACAGAGCTCACCGAATACCTGCATCCAAACCCGCTTCAGGACAGAGACCTAGGCCCGTCATTCTCCGTGTACACCGGTACCAGGTGAAGGACCTTCTGATTCGGGAAGCTGAAATACCGCGGTCAGCAGCTTCGCATAGTGGAAGACTACGCTCCCGAAGTTTTAAGCCAGCGAGCCGAGTATAGAGAAGTTATTACTGAGTTATACAACCGTGGACTTCGGCCTTCTCTCCTGTATCCAGCGCGGGTCCGGATCACTCTCCCTACCGGACAGAAGAAGTGGCTCCGCTCGGTAGAAGAGGCGCAGAAACACATAGACAGTCTGCCGAAAACTGTGTAGTGCACTATATTATTATTATTATTTTAATACGCAATACTACAGTTCTCAGGAAAGTACCATTTTTAACTAAAAGTCTGGCCATGTTTACGTCTTTCCCGGTAAGAGTATTGTGTTAAACTTGTGAAGGGGTTATTATTATTTTTCTATTACTAGTCACGTGTGATTTACATGTTTGTGTGTTTAGAGTTACAATGTGACGTGGGGGGAGGGGTGGTGGTGTGTTTTTCTCTCATTAAGAGATTTCAGTATTGGAGTGTTGAAATGTTTTATTTATATATTTAATTCTTAGTTTATGTAAATTGCATCGGAGCAGAAGATGGTGTGGTTAGCGGCAGAAAGATTTATTGGGTGGAAAATGGTAGGATGGAAGAGCTTGCTGCTTTGTTTGTCAGCAGCTATCTTGGTTTGTTTGGGGGTAGTGGGGTGTGTGGGGGAGGGGTGTGGGGGGCAGGGGTGGGGGATCTCCAAAGCCATTATTATGTTAGTTCGTTGTACACGGTGTATCTTTGATATGTTGCTCTGTGTTTTACACTTCTGTTTTAAGGCTGACGCTTGGCATCTCAGTGTTATTTATGCTTATTTACCTGCATCTTCTCTCAGGGAGAATGAACAGTTCTTTAAACTTTGTGAGCTGGAATGTTAAGGGTTTAAACCATCCGGTGAAGAGAAGGAAGGTGCTCTCACACCTTAAACAACTTAACACTGCAATCGCATTTTTACAAGAAACTCACATTTGCAGTTCTGATAATCCTCGCCTTATGTCACATTGGGGAGGGCAGCACTACCACTCGACCTTTTAGGCCAAAGCTAGGGGTGTCTCAATTCTCATTAATCCAAACATCTCTTTTCAGCATCATAATGTTATTACGGATATACAAAGCCGTTATATCATTGTTTCAGGGAAGTTATTTAATACCAATATAGTGTTGGCTAATTTATATGCCCCTAATTATGATGATGTTTCCTTCTTTGAACATTTCTTTTCTCTCTACCAGATCTGAGCTCATACTCTCTCATATTAGGGGGAGACTTTAACTGCTGTTTAGATCCATCACTTGACAGGTCATCTCCCAATCCTATACCGCTGAGTAAATCCGCCACGCTACTTCAGTCCTATTTCTGCAGCTTTGGTATCTCTGACATATGGCGCTTCCTTAATCCAAAAAAGAGAGAATACTCATTTTTCTCACGTTCATCATACTTTCTCTAGAATTGATTATTTCTTTAATAATCAACTGATCCAAATGATTAATTCTTCAGAGCATCGTGATATCGGATCATGCTCCAGTTGTCATGTCTATAAAACTCCCTGATCTCCCTCAAATTAATAAACATTGGCGCTTTAATTCATTGTTACTGATAAAGGACGATTTTGTAAAATTTATGGAAGACCAGATAGTTTTTTTCTTCACCACAAATGAAACACCTGAAGTGTCACGTTTAACTGTTTGGGATGCTCTGAAAGCCTACCTTAGGGGACAGATAATTTCATACACTGCAAATATGAAAAGGAAGGCATATAAAGAGCGAAAAGATTTAACCAACCAAATTAAAGAAATTGATCAGCAGTATGCTCTATTTAAAAACCCTGATCTCTATAAAAAACGTGTAGAAGTGGAAACTACGTTTGAACTTTTTTCAACGCATGTAATTGAACGGCAATTATTAAAGAGTAGGAGCCAATTTTACATTCATGGTGACAAATCTGGGAAACTTTTAGCTAATCAGTTAAAAGGATTTAGAGCACAGCAACAAATTACAAAAATTCGGATGGAGGATGGTACCATCACTACGGACCATTCTAAAATTAATGATGCATTCAGGAATTTTTATTCTCGATTATATACTTCTGAGTTCCCAAAGAACCATAGTTCAGTTGAGAATTTCTTTTCTTTTTTTTATATTGAACATTTTAACAAACAAACATTGCCCATCTTTACAATGCTAGCAGCTAGGGGTAAGGGGAAAGGAAGAAAATAACAAAAATAAATAAATAAATAAATTAATTAAAAAATAATAATAATAAAAAAATAAAAATAAATAATAATAAATCCAAAAAAAAATTAATAAATAAATAAATTTAAAGGCATTATTGCATCCCAAAACTCAAAATATTACTTAACGATACATCAATATAATCCAGGTATGGAGTCCAAACTTGTGGAAAAGCTTCAGTAGACATATGAATAAGGCAAGTTAAAAATTCCAAGGGAATCATTTCTTTAATAATCTTGTGCCATCCTTTCAAAGATGGAGGTTTGTCACTGATCCAAGTTAGCAAAATATTTTTCCTGGCCGCAAAGGCCAGGATATCAAATAAACGTCTGTTGAATTTGTTCCGCAATTGTCCAACTGGAAGACCTAAAATCAAAGACAATGGGTCCAACTGTAGCTCAAGTCCAAACATACGGCTCATACAGACAGTAACTTTTGACCAATAAGTTCTAATAACAGGACAATTCCATAACAAATGGGTATAATTTCCCACCTCCACCTTACATTTAACACACAGTGGAGAATTGCTTGAGTCAAACTTGCTTCTAAGAAGGGGTGTAATATGTAATCTATGCACAATCCTAAGTTGAATAGCTTTGGCCCTATTACAAATAGAGATCCCATTTGCCTGTCTCCAGACCAGTTCCCATTCTTCCTCTGTAATGGTCAATTGAAGTTCCCCCTCCCATACTCTCCTGAGCTCCTGGGTGTTCACCACTTCATATGAACAAAGACTGATATAAAAACACGAAATCTGCTTGTGCGATGGGGGATTCAGCAAAATCCTTTCTATACTTGACATGGAGAAACTACTGATAAGAGTAGTACTTTTAAAAATGTAATCCCTAATTTGAAGGAATCTAAAAAAATGTAATCTGGGCAGCTTATATTTTATAACCAAATCTTCGAAAGACATTAAAGAACCTTCGGCAAACAAATCACCAAGTCTATATATCCCATAAAAGTTCCACGTTTTAAAGCCCGAATCTAAAAGACTAGGCAAAAACTCTGGGTTATTACAGATGGGGGTTAGAGAAGAAGACAAGTCAGCCCTGCCCTCCATTTTACGTATAATAGACCAGGCCTTCCACGTATTACATACAATTCTGTTATCACATAATGTCTTAATCACCTTGAAACTTTTTACAAATAATAAATTTTGTAGAGGGCAAGATGACTGTGAAGCCTCCAAATCCAACCAAGTAGATTTAGGGTTCTCCAAGCCAGTCCGCTATGAATTTAAGCTGACAGGCCAATTGGTATTTTCTGTTTGGCAAATCTAAGCCCCCTGAAGAACCAGGAAGCTGCAGTTTGGAAAATTTTAGTCTAGGTTTCCGCTTATTCCATATAAATGAACTAAGCCACCCGTTTAATTCCCTTATTCTTTTATTCGACAATAAAATCGGTATCATCTGTAATGGGTAAAGAAGCCTAGGCATTACATTCATCTTAACTATAGCAATCCTTCCAAGCCAAGAAAGAGGAAGATCCGACCATCTAATTAGATCATTCCGAATTTTATCCAACAGTGGGATAAAATTAACTTTCGACAATTGGCAGATCGTGGGGGTTATGTTAATTCCTAAATATGTAAAACCAGATTCCGAAACCGTAAATGCAAAGGAAGACATATCAATAACACGTGTACTTGGGTGCTTTAAGTGCAAAGCAACAGATTTGGAGAAATTTATTTTGTACCCTGAGAATTTCCCAAATGAATTAATAATATCTACTAAGCTCGGCACTGATGATTCAAAATTTGAAATAAAAAGCAGAATATCATCGGCATAAAGGGAGATTTTATGCTCTTTAGCACTCACCGAGACCCCAGAAATGGCCGCCTCCCCCCTAATCGCCAGTGCCAGTGGCTCTATCGCTAGAGCAAAAAGCAGCGGGGAAAGGGGGCAACCCTGCCTAGTGCCCCGGGACAGAGAGAAGTTATCTGACCTGAGACCGTTAGTGACAACAGCTGCAGAAGGTGCAGAGTATAGTAAACGAACCCAACGAATAAAGCTATCACCAAGGCCAAACCTTTGCAGACTGTAGAATAGGTATGGCCACTCTACACGGTCGAAGGCCTTCTCCGCATCTAAAGATAAGATAAGGGTATCCATGTTGCAAGTATGAGAAAGCTCAAGAACATTAAGAAGCCGTCGAATATTGTTTCTAGAACTTCGACCCTTGATGAAGCCTGTCTGGTCTTCATCAATTATGGATGGAAGTATTCTCTCCAATCGTAAAGCCAGGATTTTGGAGAGAAGCTTTAGATCTACGTTCAACAAAGAGATCGGTCTGTAGGACCCACAGTTCTCTGGATCTTTCCCTTTTTTTAAAATAAGAGAGATATTGGCCTCTGTAAGTGTCTGGGGTAGCTTATTTATCTGAAAAGAATGGTCATACATGGCTAACAGGGGGTCTATTAACAAATGCTCAAACTCTTTATACACTTCACTCCCCAGGCATCTGGACCTGGGGATTTACCAGACTGTAACCTATGTAAAGCCGCTAGGGCTTCCTCTTTTGAAATGGGGGCATTTAGGGCCATTCTTTGTTCATCAGATATAGTAGCGTCAAGTCGTCAAAAAAACTTTTCATGGCAGTATATTGTTGAGGAGAATATTCCGAATTATATAAATCAGAATAAAACTGCCTAAATGCAGAATTTATAACCCCAGAATCAAAAGAGTTCTCTCCCTTAGAATCCCTAATAGAGGTAATGAATTGTGGGCTAAATTTATTCTTTAATAGATAAGATAAATACTTATTAGGTTTATTACCATGTTCATACAATCTTTGCTTGGAAAATAATATTTTAGTATTGGCCTGCTGTGACAACAAAGAATCCAGAGAGGCACGTATTGCACTCAATTTCTCCAAATTAACAGAAGAAGGGTCATTTACATGATCTTCTGTAGCCTTATTGAGTTCTTTTTCTAAGTGTTCCTGCTTCTCTCCTTGTTTCCGTTTTTTTGTAATGGAATATGAAATGACTAGTCCTCTGATGTAGGCTTTACAAGTCTCCCATAGCATGGATGAATCATTGATCGATTCCGAATTAATTGACCAGAAAATCTTGAATTCAGAATTAAAATATGACAGAAACTTGTTTTCTTTAATCAGCAGTGTGTTAAATCTCCAGCGCTTAGTAACTTTTGAAGGTCTTCCTACCAACATGTGTAGTGTTACCATAGCATGATCAGAAACAACATTGTTACTTATAGAACAACTGGAGACAAATTGCAGATTTGCACTAGGGACAAATAAATAATCAATCCTAGAATATGATTTATGAGGAGGGGAGTAAAATGTAAATTCTGTTCGCAATGGATTAAGAGCACGCCAAACGTCAGTGTAACCCAACTCTTCACATAAAGCAGATAATGTTTTAGCTTGCTTAGAGGGAGGGACATTTTTTGAGGGGAGTCTATCCAGTAAAGGATTCAATAAACAATTAAAATCCCCCCAATAATCACTGTACCAGATGCAATATCTAATAGATCTGAAAAAGCCTTAGTGAGAATCTCACTAAGTTTGGCGGAGAATATATGTTTAAAAAGGTTATCTCCTCTCCAAACAATAACCCCCTAACAATAACATAACAGCCTCGCTTATCCTTAACACTATTCAAAATCTTAAACTGTACATTTTTATTCACTAATATAGCTACCCCCCTACTACTAGTTGTGAAAGAGGAAAAATAAATATGACCTATCCACTTATGTCTAAGATTAGAGTGCTCCTTGTCATTCAAATGGGTCTCCTGCAACAGGGCCACATCAACACGCTCTTTACTCAGCCAATCAAAAACCTTCCGGATTTTAATTTTACCATGCAAACCCCTTACATTCCATGTGGAAACTCTTAAATTGCTATTAACCATCTGTTCATATACATTTTAATGTAATGAGAGCATAGGAAGGCGAGCAAAGATAAACAAAAGCTTTTCATCGATACAATACTCTGCACTGAAATTTCGCGTAGGGGAAAAAAGAAAAGAAAAAAAGAAAAGGGGAAAAAAAGAACAAGCATTTCTGGGCAATAGAACATACATTGGAACTCAGGAACCACACAACAAAACCATATAATAACAATAACCATAATAATAATAACATTTAGAAAGAAAAGGAGGCATTTTCCTTTCTCAAATAAGGAAATCAAGTCCCAAACAGACATCCCTTCCGTTCAGACAACAGAACGCTTTCAAACACAACTCACCCAAGAAGTAAACAAACGTACCCACATCGTCCGCCCCGCTCAGCAAAACTATCAAAACGCAAATAGAATGAAAAGGGAAAAGAAAAAAGAAACGCACTCCATCCCTCACTCCAACGCAGAGAGGTACCACAAGGCCTGGTTTAAATAGCCCGTTATTCAAGAATCAGTCGCAGAGTTATCCGGAGAAGATCTTTCCGTTGCAGCAGGATGTGCATGTAGCCCCTTCTCTGAAATAAATTCTGAGACCGCTGCAGTCGTACCGAAGACCTTGGTGGTATTCCCAATCGTTACTCGCAGTTTAGCTGGGTATAACATTGCGTAGCGAGCTCCGATCTCCTGCAAGTGACGTTTAACCGAATCATATTCCTTACGCTTTCGGAGCACCGCGGCGGAGAAATCTTGATAGAAAGAAATCTTACTGTTCTCAAACCATAGACTTCCATCCATAGACAACTTTCTACTTGCATCAAGAATCCTCTGTTTATCTCCGAAGTTGTGCATGCGCACCACTATCGGCCTGGGCTTCTCCTTGACACCTGGTCTGGGCGCTAGAGTGCGGTGGGCCCTTTCAATCTTGATATAGCCTCCTTTCGTCTGCAAATGAAGAAACTCCGGGATCCATTTTTGTAGAAATGGCACCGTGTTAGAGCCTTCGGTCCCCTCTGGTAAGCCGAGAATGCGAACATTTTTGCGTCGTCCTCTGTTCTCTAAATCGTCTACGTGTTCAGTGAGTGATACAACTTGACTTTCAAGGGTTAGAACACGTGCTTGCGTACGCTCAGCTAACTCCTCCGCTGAGGCGATTCTTCGCTCGGCCTCATCCAGTCGGGCCCTGCAACTCTCTAGCTGTTGAGAGTGAATATGTATAACTTCGGCCAAAGGGTCGAGTTTAGCATTTATTGTTTTCAAAATCATCTCCGTCATATGTTGAAACGCCTTCGCCATGGCCGGACTTAGCTCAAGGTCGTCACTAGCCTCACCCTTACAATGCTCCGGAGAATCACAAGGCCTGGTCGGGGAAGGGTCCTTCTTTTCAGCTTTCTTTGCAGTACGAGTATGCATTTTCGAAAAAGATTGTGGCCAAAAGGTCTCCAAAGACATAATACTACGATCACATAGCCACAGCCGCGTGATTGCGTTCTACATGAATTAAATATTTAAGTAATTGGCTGATTGGAGCGGGAGCTCGTGAATACTGCTGATACTCCTTGTCCGCCATCTTGCGCCCCCCCAGTTGAGAATTTCTTGACTCAGCTAGATATCCCAACACTGTCCCCTGATTCTAGATTAAGATTAGAAGAGCCCATATCACAAGAGGAAATCAGTTCAGCTATCTCATCATTGCAATCTGGTAAGTCCCCGGGTCCGGACGGGTTCCCTGCAGAGTTTTTACATTTACATTTACATTTAGGCATTTGGCAGACGCTCTTATCCAGAGCGACTTACATTTTTATCTCATTACACATCTGAGCAGTTGAGGGTTAAGGGCCTTGCTCAAGGGCCCAACAGTGGCAACTTGGTGGTTGTGGGATTTGAACCTGGGATCTTCTGAACTGTAGTCCAATGCCTTAACCACTGAGCTACCCCTGGCCCCTGGTTTTTAAAATCATTCTCCTCATACCTTGCACCACAACTAGCTTTGGTTTTATCTGAATCTTTTAAGCAAGGTAAGATGCCTGCGTCATTTAATGAGGCTCGCATCACCCTCATAGCAAAGAAGGATAAGGACCCAACAGAGTGCTCTTCATATAGACCAATCTCCCTTCTTAATGTGGATGTTAAAATCCTAGCTAAAGTCTTGGCTTGTAGATTAGAGAATGTTCTACCCTCAATTATATCTGAGGACCAGTTTTGTTAAAAATCGTTATTCATACTTTAACATTCGACGCCTTATGGATATCTTGTACACACCATCCGAGGAGACCCCTGAGTGTGTCCTTTCTTTGGACGCTGAAAAGGCTTTTGATCGTGTGGAATGGGAGTATTTATTTAGGGCTTTAGAAAAATTTAACTTTGGTCCAAGTTTTATCACTTGGGTTAAATTATTATATTCAAGCCCTACTGCCTCAGTTCTGACAAATGCTCAACAGTCTCAACCGTTCAGCCTTAAGCGGGGAACTCGTCAGGGGTGTCCTCTTAGCCCACTGCTCTTTAACCTCGCCATTGAGCCACTAGCAATTGCATTCCGAAGCAGTAGAAGTATATCTGGGATTTGGAGGCAGGGAGAAGAACATAAAGTTTCCCTTTATGCAGATGACCTTCTACTTTTTATATCAAACCCAGTCTCCTCTCTGCCATCTGTGCTGTCATTGCTCAGGGAATTTAGCTATTTTTCAGGATATAAATTAAATTTGTACAAAAGTGAACTTTTTCAGCTAGATAATACAGCAGTAACAACTGGTATGCACAATTTTCAATTCAACATAGTGAAAAATCAGTTTACCTATCTTGGTATTACAATTACAAGGAAACATAAACACCTTTTTAAAAAAAAAATTTTATTAGGTTGTTGAACCAAACAAGAAAGGACTTGGGACGATGGTCACCATTGTCCATGTCCCTGGTGGGCCGCATTAATGCCATTAAAATGAGTATTCTTCCTAAATTTTTATATCTCTTTCAGTCTGTACCTGTTTTTATTCCCAAATCTTACTTTGGTGCTTTAGACTCAATTATATCTTCTTACCTTTGGAAAGGTAAACATCCACGATGGAATAAGTCCCTACTTCAAAGATCTAAAAGAGACGGTAGCATGGCTCTACCTAATTTTCATTTCTACTACTGGGCAGCAAACATTCGTTCTGTCATCTTTTGGTCATATTTTCATAACCAACCTAATCGGCCTGCCTGGGTGGGAATGGAGATAAAGTCTATCAAAAATCTCTCTGTCTCTGCACTCCTTGGATCTGCTCTCCCCATCCCCTCAATTAAATTAATCAATAACTCAGTAGTTAGACATACTTTGAGAGTATGGGCTCAGTTCAGAAAGCACAGCGGTCTTCTGGGCTTTTCTCTGTCCAGTCCTATCGTCTCTAACCATCTCTTCCAACCTTCTTTACATGATTCGGTGTTTCAGGAATGGTACAATAAGGGCATCAAGCTTTGCAAAGACCTGTTCGTTGACCATAAGTTTGCATCGTTTGAACAGCTTTCCGAGAGGTTTAACCTACCCAATTCTCATTTTTTCAGATACCTGCAAGTAAGACACTTCATTCGCCCTTTAATACCAAATTTCCCTGAGGCTCCTGCTGCAAACATTCTAGATAATCTCCTCTGTTTGTCCCCGCTGCGTAAAGGCCTAATATCCACTATTTATGGTGGCTTGATGGCTTCGAGTCACACCCCTCTGTGTAAAATTAAAACTGCTTGGGAGAAGGATTTAAATTTGTCACTATCAGATGATACTTGGAATTCAATTCTTAAACTTATCAACTCTACCTCCTTATGTTAAATTCTGGAGGGATGTTTTTAAAACCCTGTCCTTCGTATTGAAATGCAATCTTGAACCAGACCCTCTGTTTGCTCTTTTTGGTATCACTGGTTAGGAAGATAAGAGTCTAATTCCAGCTAAAAAGCGATTGTTATCTTTTGCGACACTCCTGGCCAGGCGTTCTCTTTTATTCAAATGGAAGGATGCCACATCACCTACCCACGCCCAGTGGCTCAGAGATATCATGTCCTGTTTGTCCCTGGAGAAGATTCACTACACAATTCGTTATTCAGACTTGAAATTTCAACAGGTGTGGGGGCCCTTCCTTCGCTTTTTTCATATACATTTATAGTTTGATTGTTTGTTTTCTTTCCCCTTTCTATTCCTTTTTATTTTTTGCATGCTCCATATTCTTTTCTTTTTTCTTTTTTGTTCTCTCTCAATGCCTGGCGTCTAGCCTTTCTTATGCATGTAAAACTGGCTTGGAGTCAGGGAGGGACGGGGTGGGTGTTATAGGGTTTATAAGGGGATTATAAAACCTGTATTAAAACATTGCATGTTTACCCTGTTATATCCCTGTTAAAATCAATAAAAATATTGTTGAAGAAAAAAATAAAAATAAAAATATCGTGATCACCATCTTTCAAACTGCGGTCAAATGTGACCTCTGTTTGAAGAAGTATGCCACTTTAAATAATTTTCTTTCTTTGTTTGCATACTTTAATTAATTACCACAAAATATATATTTAAATTTTTTCCTTTCTTTCTTTCTGTCATGAACTAACCGGGATGACAAGAATGATGATTGTGTTATCTGTCACGAACTAACCGGGATGAACAGATAGCCTTAGCAGTTAGCCCTGTAGCGTGAATGGTAAACCCAAACGCGGATAAACACGAGCAGGCAGGATAATCACGCAATTTACTATAAGGACTCTCACACTCAATGAGCACAGGAAAGACACAATCTAACCCTAGTCCTATAAACACACACTCAGTCTGAAAAGATAGCCAAGAAAGTGAGTACTCACATATACTGGAACGATTCCGAACAGACATGGGCTTAACTCAATGACAGAGCGATGTGCGGCGCCATCTTGTTTCCTTTTATGCTTTCAGCTTCGCGACCGCCTTACTTCCGGGTCCTCGTGCCGGTCGCGGCTGAGTGTGCATGACAGTACCCCCCCGTCCAGGACCGACTCCGGACGGTCCAGGGGTGGAGGATACCCGGTGACGGTAGTCCCTAATGAGCCCGGAGTCGAGGATGAAGCGAGCCGGAACCCAGGACCGCTCCTCGGGGCCGTAGCCCTCCCAGTCGACCAGATACTGGGTGCCCCTGCCCCGAGGGCGCGAGTCGAGGATCCGTCGCACGGTGTAGGCGGGACCGCCGTCAATGATTCGGGGAGGAGGAGCAGGGGGGGTGGGTGGAACCATGGGTGAGGTGGTGAATGGTTTCAACTGTGAGGTGTGGAAGACGGGGTGGATCCGGAGCGCCGCAGGCAGCTGGAGCCGGTAGGTGACAGGGTTGATCCTGAGCGTGATGCGGTATGGCCCGATGAATCTTGGTGATAATTTTTTGGATTCGGTGTGCAGGTGGAGGTTTCTGGTTGATAGCCACACTTTGTCACCTACGTGGTACAATCGTCCCGGGGGGTGCCGGCGGCGGTGTTGGACCACATAGTTGGCGTTGGTGCGTCGGATGGCGAGATTGGCTTGGTGCCATAGCCGCCGGCACCGGCGAACCAACTGTTGGGCCGATGGTACGTCAACCTCCGGTTCCTGGTGGGTGAACATTGGAGGCTGGAAACCATGGCACACCTCAAATGGGCTCAGGTTGGTGGCTGAGGAGACATGGAGGTTATGGGATAACTCGGCCCACTTGAGGTAGCGGGCCCAGGAGCGCTGGCGGTCCGACACAAAACATCTCAGGTAGCGCTCCAGCTGTTGGTTGGTTCGCTCCGTCTGACCGTTCGTCTGAGGGTGGTAGCCGGAAGACAAACTGCAGGACGAATCGATCAGACGGCAGAAGGCCTTCCAGAACCGGGCGGTGAACTGGGGACCTCTGTCCGAGACGATGTCCTTTGGGAACCCATGCAATCGGACTACGTGTTCCAAAATCAGCTCGGCTGTCTCCTTCGCTGACGGGAGTCCGGCGAGGGCCACCAGGTGCACTGCCTTGGAGAAGCGATCCACAATGGTCAGGATGACGTTTCTTCCATCTGAATCCGGCAGGCCCGTGATGAAATCCACGGCAATGTGGGACCAGGGTCGACGGGGAACTGGGAGTGGTTGGAGTTCCCCCGGAGTTGGTTGGTTAATGTCCTTCGCCCTGGCACACATTGGGCACGCCCGAACGAACTCGGTGATTTCCCTCCTCATGGAGGGCCACCAGAAAGCCCGGCCGATGAAGGTGGTGGTTCTCCGGCTTCCCTGGTGTCCTGCGACGGGTGACGAATGGCCCCACTGGAGGACCTCAGTTCGGAGTCGTTCGGGGACGAAGAGCCGTCCGGGCGGCACACCTGCCGGTGCTGGGTCCCTGGTCAGTGCCTGGCGGACCCTCGTCTCCAGGTTCCACTGCAGGGGTGCGATGATGCGGGTAGGTGGAAGGACAGGCACGGGGTCCGCCCGGGGCGTCTCTCGCTCGTGTTGCCGGGAGAGGGCGTCAGCCTTGGTGTTCTTCGACCCCGGGCGGTACGAGAGGTGGAAGTTGAATTGTTCAAAGAACAGTGCCCACCGTGCCTGTCGTGGGTTCAACTGCTTCAAACTGCGGATGGTGATCAGGTTTTGGTGGTCCGTCCAGACGATGAATGGCTCACTGGCGCCCTGGAGCCAGTGACGCCACTCCTCCAAGGCCCACTTTATGCCCAGCAGTTCGCGGTCCCCCACACCGTATCGCTGCTGAGTGGGGTTAAACTTTTTGGAGTAGAAGCCACATGGGTGCAGCTTCTGGTCTGGACCTCGTTGGGAGAGAACAGCGCCGGCGCCCACCTCCGACGCGTCCACCTCCACAACGAACGGTTGGTTGGCATCTGGATGAAGCAGGATGGGTGCGGTGGTGAACAGATGGCAGAGTCGATGAAAAGCTGAGATGGCGGTAGGGTTGAGTCGAAAGGAACTGTTGGAGAGCCTGGTAAGTGCAGTGAGCGGTGCTGCAACTGTACTGTAGCCCCGGATAAAGCGACGATAAAAGTTCGCAAACCCGAGAAAGCGTTGGAGCTGTTTGAGTGTCCTGGGTAGGGGCCAGTGACGTACAACCTCCAGCTTCTGCGGGTCCATGGCCACACCCTGGGGCGAGATGACAAAACCCAGGAACGTGGTGGAGTGCTCGTGAAAAGCACACTTTTCCAGCTTACAGTACAGCTGGTGGGCGAGCAATCTCTTAAGGACAGCTCGAACGTGTTTGGTGTGTTCAGTGGGGGTGCGTGAATAAATTAAAATGTCATCCAGATAAACAAACACCCATCGGCCTAGCATGTCCCTGAGGACATCGTTGATGAAAGCTTGGAAGGCCGAGGGTGCGTTGCAGAGACCAAATGGGATGACCAGGCTCTCATAGTGTCCGGTAGGGGTGATGAAGGCTGTCTTCCACTCATCACCCTCTCTGATGCGCACCAAGTTGTAGGCGCTCCGGAGGTCCAACTTAGTGAACATGGTGGCACCAGAGAGGGCGTCCAGGGCTGAGTTAGTGAGAGGCAGAGGGTGACGATTCCGAATGGTGATCTTATTTAGCCCCCGATAGTCGACACATGGACGAAGTTCGCCCCCTTTCTTCTTTACGAAGAAGAACCCCGCGGCAGCCGGCGAAGAGGAGGGCCTGATGGTGCCATTTCGCAGGGCGTTGGTGACATACTCCTCCATAGCCTGGGTCTCGTTGGTAGAGAGAGAGTAGAGATGGCCGCGGGGGGGGCTGGAGCCTGGCTGGAGTTCAATGGCTAGGTCGTAGGGTCGGTGAGGTGGAAGGTGGCTGGCCCGGCGTTTACAGAACACTTCAGCCAGGTCTCGATATGGTGGAGGAATGGCGTGGATGTCGACGTCGGGGGCCTCGGACTCCCTGGAACACGTCCCAGCCTGGGCCTGTAGGCATAAGTCGGTACAGGTCGGCCCCCATTGAAGGATCCGGTTCTGAGACCAGGAGATGAGTGGGTCGTGCTGTAAGAGCCAGGGATAGCCGAGGATGATGGGTGGAGATGATATGGGTGTGAGGTGAAATTGTATGGACTCCTGATGTTGGCCGAGAACGAGAGTGATGGGTAGAGTCTGCTGGGTGATGGGGCTGGATGAGAGGGGCCGCCCGTCGACTGAGATGATTCTCATTGGCTGGGATAACGCCTCAATCTTTACCCCCAATCCTTTGGCGTATGTTGAGTCAATGAAGTTACCCGCGGCACCGGAATCGATGAACGCGGCACTTCTGACCCGTTTGTGGCCAAGGTGGAGGGTTACCTGAACCGTGAGTCGGGTGGCGGTGTGATCGGTGGTGGCGGAGAGGTGGATGGTACCCGGGGAGTCTCTCCTATCTCTCACCGGGTCTGGGCGTTTCCCGGACGAGACGGGCAGGTGGCTCGGTGGTGCGCTGCTGAGCCGCAATAGGCGCACAGTCCCTCGCGGTAACGTCTCTGGCGTTCCGCCACGGTCAGGGAGGCGCGTCCTAGTTGCATGGGTTCCCCGGCTCCGGTGTCAACCACGGCAGGGGGTGGAGATCCGACACGTCCAGGAAAAGCTGTGGTGACGGTGGGTGGTGGTCTTGGTGCAGTGTAGGTATAAGTGGATGGTGGCGGCAGGGTTCGAGGTGCTGGCTTCGGACGAGAGAGGAGGCGCTGATCGATCCGGAGGGCTAGCTGGATTAGCCCCTCCAGTGTGGCTGGGAGCTCTCGTCCGGCTAGCTCGTCTTTGATACGATTAGCCAGCCCCTCTAAGTAGGACGTCCGGAGAGCTGCGTCTCCCCAGGAGGTCTGGATGGCGAGGGTCCGGAACTCGGCGGTATATCTACTCACGGACAGTCCTCCCTGTCGCAGGTGGTAGAGCTTTGTGTCGGTCTCCACCTCGCCCGCGGGATGTTCAAATGTTAGCTTGAGCTGACGGGTGAATTCATTATATGAGTGCGCAGTGTCTGTGTCAGCGCGCAAGACTGCCGTGGCCCACTCAGCTGCCTGCCCTGATAGCAACGAGACGAGGAGTGCAATGCGCAGCCGGTCGGTGGAGTACTTGGTGGCATTGAACTCAAACACCAGTTCCAGCGATGTTAAAAACACACTGCATTTCCCATCCGTGCCATCCCATTTATCTGGAAGAGCTAAAAAAACGTCAGAAGGGGGGGAGGGGTGGTGTGGTGCCGCGACCGACGCGGCGGGTGGACCGCTAGCCAGCCCACTAACCGCCGCCCGAAGGCCCGCGTTCTCCTGCCTAAGCTCCGCGACCTCGCGGCGCAAGGCCGCGGTGTCGCGGACACTCCGGCGCAGAGAATCGAGCTCCGCGGTTAGCGCATTAATGAGCAAAGCATGCTGGTCAACCACACTGCGAAGGCGGGCGTAATCCGCTGGGTTTACTGCTGGCTCTGTCATTCTGTCATGAACTAACCGGGATGACAAGAATGATGATTGTGTTATCTGTCACGAACTAACCGGGATGAACAGATAGCCTTAGCAGTTAGCCCTGTAGCGTGAATGGTAAACCCAAACGCGGATAAACACGAGCAGGCAGGATAATCACGCGATTTACTATAAGGACTCTCACACTCAATGAGCACAGGAAAGACACAATCTAACCCTAGTCCTATAAACACACACTCAGTCTGAAAAGATAGCCAAGAAAGTGAGTACTCACATATACTGGAACGATTCCGAACAGACATGGGCTTAACTCAATGACAGAGCGATGTGCGGCGCCATCTTGTTTCCTTTTATGCTTTCAGCTTCGCGACCGCCTTACTTCCGGGTCCTCGTGCCGGTCGCGGCTGAGTGTGCATGACACTTTCTTTCTTTCTTTCTTCCTTTCTTTCTTCCTTTCTTTCTTTCTTCTTCTTTAATTTCTATCATAGACATGCTGATACATGTAGTTAAACATCCCAGTGCTGCTGTTACCATCCATTATCACCACTTGTGGAATGCCTCTCATCCAATTTGATTGCTTGGTTGGAGCTACTGTAACTGTTGTATAATAATCATTTAAACACTGAGCTATTAAAAATTATTATACATTTACTATGATTCTTTGAGGTCAAATACATGATGCATACATCTTTAAATATGTTGTCACATTTACTTATAATTGGATGGCAGATGTAGATAGTATACAGAACTATTTAGTCATTTAATTTTTCTATTTCTGTATATTTCTGTACATGGCTTGGATTCTTTTTTAAGAATATATAAGTGCTGAATATCTAAAGATAACATGGAGTAAACTGTTAACATTATGTAAGTTATGGGGGGAAAAAAAGGTCAGTTCAGCAGAGTGATCAACATCCTATCTTCCTATCCTAATCTCAGTGAGGACAAAGTGAAACACCTTCAGCTCTTTAACCTTGCATTGCCTTAGTTGCCCACCAGGAGGTGAAATAACCAGATCCACTCATCTTTGGCCTGTTCATCTGCCCTCCATTGATAGGAGGATAATAAAACTTTCGAAATATGACTTGCTTTTCACCAGAGCTTAGATTGTTTGCTTGGGATCTTTAAAATCACATTTATTATTATTATTATTATTATTATAGTGACTGTACACTTCTGTTATGTTTTATTACCTCTGCATTTGCTCTTACTAATCAGTACCATAAAATTATCTAACCCATATAAACTTAATACTATACTGTCCACTATAATTTATATGCACATGCATTAATATATTTTGCACAGATCTTGTTGTAGAGGGTGATGAAGGTTGTCATTATAAGCCTATTATTATACACTAATTAGCCATACCATTATGACCACCTGCTTAATATTGAGTAGGTCCCCCATTTTTCTATATTTTGGAAATATAATTTTTGGACTTGCTCTGACAAAGTCTTCTAGCAATCACAATGTGGCCCCTGTAAAAGTCACTTAAATCCTTAAGCTTGCCCATTTTTTCTGCTTCCAACACCTCAATTTCAGGAAAAAAAGATCACTTGCTGCCTAATATATCCCACCCACTTCCAGCCACCATTGTAATAAGATATTGTAAATGCATCTACTGTAAGTAAAGTAGAAGGAAACACAGCGCATTACTGTTCTAGGGGACCTATCCGATATTAGGTGGCTGGTCATAATGTTATGACTGATTCAATACAATTTAGTTTATTTAACACTGATCAGTGTTAAAGCTAAACACCTAATATATGGTGGGTCTTTCTAATCTTTAAATCTTTCCTCAAAATATTATGCATTGAAACTTATTTCGCACAATATCTTTCATACAATACGAGATGAAAACCATAGAGATCCCACATGTCAGGGAAGAGCAGGTCCACCACCTGTATGAGACTGACTGTTACAATGTTAGTGTATCATCTATTGTAGTCGTGTTTCGGAGCGGATCGTGACACCGAGAAGCCGCCAAGATGCGACAGTAGTCCTGCTACACCTTGTTGTGACGGAGCAGCAGAGAACAAGTCGCCATGTACGCGCGCTTTGCGTCATGTCGCCTGTGTATCCTGCAGAAATGATTCAGCCTGAACCAAACACACAGACACACACAGACACAGACACACAGCCTAACCGACTAACTGTTCTCCGGCACTATGGCCATCTTTATTATTGCGCTTTGGCTCCGCCCCTTCTACCTGTAAATCTGCCTGGCAGTGCGCGCGCGCGAACGCTTGTTTCGTGAGTGCGTGCGTGCGTATCCACGCGCTCTGAGTGAAGGAAGCGGAGCAGCTGAGGGGGACAGCACGCGCACCCTGGCAGCGCCAACCGCCGGCTCAGTAACGGTTAGAACGCCGTTTCTCATCCGCAAACATCTATAACGCGGAGAATTTGCCACGTAAAACAATTATTTATTTGTTTATTTGTTTTTCGTTAATAAGGCGGCGTCTTTGACAAACATATCGATTTGTCGCCGCTTTCCATGAATGGCAGCCCTTGATCTTGGACGCGCTCGAGCTTGATTTGTTAATTGTATTTTTATTTAGATCAAATATTTCCGAGAAGGCCGACCAGACCACCGTATAGAATGCCTTCTTGGTTGATATTTGCTGTCGAATATTTGTGAAAAGTCGTTTTTTTTACGCGGATTTAAATGTGTCGCGCAGAAGGACCTCCTGTTTCTCTGCTGGTTTCAAACGAAGCGACGGTTTGGGTGAAAAATCATCGTTTTATACCGAGGAACAACTGGGGCTAGAGACCTGCTACTGTTGCGCAGAGACACAGAGAGAGACACACACAGAGAGAGAGAGAGAGAGAGACAGAGAGGGCTGTTCGAAGCAATATGGCTGATGGCTGGGGCTGGGGGCGCTGGCAGGAGCTCTCCAAAGCTGCTCGATGCTAGCTGTGGCAGATCGCAACCTCTCTCGCGGCGCCGACGGCAGCTCTAGAATGACTAATAATATCAACTACAATAAAAACTCGGACTCTTCTGTCTCCATATCCAAGATGGATGTGACCATCCCGTTCACTCCTGACGTGCCGTGCGATAACAATGGCCAGCGCATGTGGTGGGCTTTCCTCGCCTCGTCCATGGTGACGTTCTTCGGGGGTCTCTTTATCATCCTCCTGTGGAGGACCCTCAAGTACCTGTGGACTGTGTGCTGCCATTGTAGCATCAAAAACAAGGTAACAGTCCATTCTGCCCTGTTCGCTCTGCCCCTACATTACATTGTCTTATCAGTTGATCAGAAACACTGCTTAGGATATTCAGGGGAATGTTCAGATTTGACATTTTCAGAGAAGCTGATCACAGTGTGTTTAGGCCTGGTGTCTAACTTCACTGCAAAGGATCTAGAAATGGAAGAAAGCTCATCACATCAGTGTATCATATGCTCTGTTCTCTGTATGAGGTTAAAAATAGATGTGCACAGCAAGTCTTATAATCTTGGGTTTGCATGCTATTTCACTTGATACAGCGATGTGATGGCGGCTTTGCTGTGTGGTGAATTTATCATTATTATTATTTTCACTCATGTGTTAGTAGAATTCCTGGTGAAAGGACAATCCTGTGATCAAGGCCAGTGCTCTACAAACATCAGAAAAATAACCCTAATCATCCTATCAACCTGTAGTGGGTTTTTACTGTCATGGGCCTTCTTGGAAAATTGAATGATTTTCACATTAAAGCTTTTATTAATTTTTTCTCTTCTCCCCAAATTATGCCCTATTTGTGTGTGTTTTGGTTTTTATTTTGGCCACTTAGGAATTGGGAGAATCACTAACAGAGGCAGGTGGGTGTGAAAGCCAGTGTTTGGGATGGTCCTCCAGATTTCCATATCCTCCTGTTTTTTCCTGTAGTTGTTTTTAAGCATGATGCCATTCAGCAACACCAAAAGAGATTCACCATTTTGAGCTGCCATTCCTTACTTAACTGTCTGTGTGGGTGTGTTTACAATGGCCATGAAAGAGTTTCAGTTTCCATGAAGTGGCTGACAAAATGGCTCTAAATTAATTTAGACTGGTGCTTTATTTGGTCGTATTATTTTTCATTTAGCGCTGTTTTGTCAGTTGTTTCACTGAAAGGGAAAATGCTGAAGATCACAAAAAGAAAACATAAACAATGAACCACAGAACATATGACAATTGAAAATAGCTCATCAGTTGTATAGAGGTTAGGAAGTCATTTTATTAACCTGAGTTATTAATGAAATAAATTCAGTTTATTTAAATTTATTTTTTTTAACTACAATTGGTGTAAATGTGCTTTCATCAGCCCTGTTCTTTTAATCCAAGCTAATAGTCTGTTGTTGAGTCCATGTCACAATGGGCTTCATGACAGGATAGCTAAGGCAACAGAGACGATGCTCGTGAGCTTTTTTTCTTTTCCCAGATAGAGAAATGTAAATGATGAACAGTAGAGTCTGTATTTTCTTTGATCTAAAATCACCTTTTCATCTAAAATCACTAACATATCACCTTTTTTTTCATCATTAAGATGTGTTAGTGAAATTCCTTTATTTCTGAAGTGTGATGCTGAAATGGTGGTAAAGTCTTGTGGCAGGAGTGAGCTGTGGGGAAAGCCATGTTTGGCTGTACGTATGGGTGTTTCTCTCGCATGCCCAGTGATCCTCTCTAATGACGTAAACTCCCTGCAGCTGGTGGCTCTAAACAGGCACACCATAAAGTAACCTACAGACTCTCAGGGATTTACACAGCTGTTCATCTCATCAGGCCTGTAAGTGGTTGGCCATGCAAAAATGGTCCTGGATGCTGTCTAGTCTTTATTAAAGAAAAAAAAGCATTGTTTTTGGATTTTGGGAATATTTTTAAAAATACAATGTAATTTATTTTGTACATGTGCAGAGATTTATATTATATCCCAATAGTGGGTTCCCCCAGATTTGTCTGGTGTTCTGCACCCTGTTTAGGGTGTATTCCTACAGTACCTTGCACCTACTGTAGTGTTCCAAGGATAGACGTTGGATTCACTGTGACCTAGGCCAAGATAAAGCTGAGGCATGAATAGGAAAAAAGTGGAAGTTATTTCATATGTGCTTAAAATAAACAATAGCCATGCACATGTACAAACAAACTTTGTTTGTTCTTCCAGCAACTGAAGATTTAATAGATTTTTGCCAGTAATATTGTGTAGAATCATATGACTAAATATTAGATATCCACATTTCTTTGTAAAGTTGACTGATATTGTTTGAGCTTAATAATTCTTTGTCAACAGTTTTGAGAATGGTTTGATGATGTCACAGTGGCACATTATTTGAATCATTCTCTGGGTATGAGTGTGCCAAGCTTGTAACTTATTTAAATGAAAAGGGTTAATGACGTCTGTGAAGTCTCCAGTCTTCATTACCTTTTAATTACCTACATGAACACGCGTTCCAACAGAGCAAGCAGTCCATCCGACACTGACACGGTACCTCTGCCTCTTCAGAGGGAAGTTGTGAAACGCAATCAGACCTGTTTCTGGATCTTTAGCAACTGGGGAGCGCTGGAATTAAAACTGTTCACTTCGTTTGGCCAGACTCACACAGAGCTATGTTACAAACAAGGATGACACGTCTCATTCAGTTTGTAAATTAGGTGTGCTAATGATCGGTGGTATCTGATGGTAATTCACGACCATGCTATTGGGAATGTCTCACAATATCTGGTATCCCCTTTAGGATATGAGAACAGTGCTGAGAAGGATGATCATAGACACCTGTGATTCTAGAAGGGAGAATTTTGGGTGTGGGTTTTTATACCCAGTGTTTGTTAGAAGCAGTAATAGGATGACTGTGGCGACTAGGCCTTCTTGGTATGGTGCTAGTAACTGGATGCAGACAGCGACATGAGAAGTGAGACAGATTCTGACATGTTGTAACTTTGCAGCGTTTGTAATAAAAGCACCTACTGCATTGAATCAAATCCTACTTGATGTAGCGCATGGCTTTCATGACCTAGTAATGATTAAGCATAAAACCTCATTAAAGTTATTAATGGCTGGTCCTATATAATAATAGCACTTGACAGGTTTCAGCCAGTCAGTTGCACTTACACTGACTTACAGGTCTTGCTAATGTTTACACGCTAGTTTGTCTGGTTATTAGGGATGGGAATCACCAGGAACCACCCTGTATAATATCCTCACAATGACTAGGTATCGATCCGATCTGTATTGCAATTCTAAGGGATTTTGCTTCTATGTAAAGGATGCTGCACCACCTGTGGATGTGTGAATAGTTTAGAGCGCACCACCTGCAGGATTATAGAAGAACAGTGCCACCTCAAATGCAGAGGGGACCAAAAAATGTATACACACTTTAACAGTTACTTCCCAACAAACATTTGAATGTTTGATGATGTTGAAATGACGTCCCTCCGACATGTCCCGTCATAATTGAAAAATAGTTCCAAAATGAAAGTTGAATGGGGGTGATTCCCTCTCAAATCAACCAGTGGGTGCCACCACATGATCACAGATTTTGCTGATTTTTTTCACCAATTGTTGGTATTGGCATGAAAATAAAAACTCCCAATGTTTTTGTCCCAACTCCCGCTCGTTAAAAAATGGCAGCCATCTTGATTTTTGGCCTCGACGCGCTTCGAGATGTGCCACGCCCCTTTTAAAAATCCTCTTTTCCTTGATAACTCATTTGCTATAGGTCATATGGAGATGAAACTGGGTATATTTATGTAGTTTTTCATGTAGATTCAGATTCTGCAATCAGAATTTCTCTTGTGGTTATGGAGATATTTATGAAAAACCATTGTTTGGGGGTACCCCTTTTCAAAGCCACAGAACCCAAGGTCTGCATGTATATATGTTACTCAAAAAAATAGGGGTTACTTCACATCACCACATCTTGAAAATAAATAAAAACCAGGGGTGTGTTGTGCCCTGTTTTATAGAAATCATAAAAAAAATAATTGTCCAGTTTTTGCAACATTTTATGATTTGACACACAGAAATATACAGCAATATCTGTAGAATACTTAATGCATACTCATAAAATCTGCTCCTTTCAAAGTGAAAGTTACCTCAAATTCTTCTGTAATGCATATCTAGTCAAAGACTGATAATGAAGTTATTCATCTCTCTACACTGAAAGGACCAATCACAGTTTTTGTTTCATCACCCTGGGTATCTGATTCTGGAAGAACAAAGCCCACAAAGATGAGTTCATGGAATAAGACCAAAAGGATACATGTACATGTAGGAGACCTGTAAAATTACAGTGACACAAATATCATCAACTAGGAAAGGCATGCACTTTGTAGCTACCAAAGTCATTTTGATAGGAAATGCCTCCACAAATTTGTAAAATTTTTATAATTCTTGTACTGGCTGGCTGCACCATCTGAGAAGTAATGCACATGATTTAAATTTGGTAGAAGAACTTTCAGTGGATTCATGAGAACCTTAATAAACTTATAATTTTCATTACTGACAAAAACTTTTGCAACGTAGTGAACCATCATTTTCACTACCATCCCTATAGTAAACCACGAAGGGATGCAGAATCACCTGGGATGTATCCCAATGAAAACTTTGAACAGCATCCTGACAAATGAAAGAATAGCAAAATCCATGAGGATACAGACTCCTCTCCAATGGGAAGTTTCTCTTTCAGTTCTTTTAAATCAGCAGCTTGGGCCTTGGCTGTATAGTAGGCCTGGGCGATAAAACGATAACGATATGTTTCGCGATAGACACGTGATCGATATCAATAAAAAAAATTATTAAATATTTTTTATTCTCTGTCGGAAGAAAACGCTGGTCGCGAAGCTATTTTGATTGCTGTCACGCGCACTCGCTCCGCGACCGGCTCTAGGACCTGGAAGTAGTACGGTTGCGATTCAGGAACCATAAACGGAGACAAGATGGCGTTGAAATTTGCATCCGCCCACATAAAATTGGGTATGGCGAATAAAATTCGGCTGTGGCGGGTAATAACTTTAGTCTCACTAGCCACATTGGCGAGTAGTTTATTCTTTGGTATGACAATTATGTTTGCATCTATAATATTACTTGCTTTTTGTGTGAGACAACCAGAGGAAAAGAAACGGTATTCTTCTTTTACTGCATTCAGTGCACAGGACACATATAGTATACAGCCCCCTGGTGGCCCGCCAGTGAATTAACATCAAACTCAAATATATTACAATATATTTTTGTTGTACTTTTCTCTAAAGACATCTGATATAATAAACACATTTCACTATTTTATTACACTTTATTAAGCATTTCTTACATTTTCTTTTAATTTTGCACCTTAAATGTTAAGAGATACTTAAGTGTTCATTGTGACTTCAATTCAATTCAATTCAATTTTATTTATATAGCGCTTTTAACAATGGTCATTGTCTCAAAGCAGCTTCACAAAAATTAAAGAAATTTAACAAAAAAAAAAAATATAATAATAATAATAATAATAATAATAATAAATAAATAAATAAAATAATAATAATAGAAAATAAATAAATAAACAAATAATAATAATAATTATAGAAAAGAAAATAATTGGAAGTGTGGATGTGTGAGAAAAATGTGCAGATAATAATGAGACGAATGAATGAAATTTCTCTGATGAGCAAGCCAAGGGTGACGGCGACGGTGGCAAGGAAAAACTCCCTGAGATGGCATTAGGAAGAAACCTTCAGAGGAACCAGACTCAACAGGGAACCCATCCTCATTTGGGCGATAACAGATAGAAATGATATAACATCTTGTGTGTTGTGCAGGTGAAAATTCAATATGACAGAAATTATTTAAATTGACATGAAGACCAGTTCAGCATAGGGACGAGTCAGTAGATGCAGAGGGCAGATGAGGTCTGGATCACTGGAAGCACAGGAGCAGCATGTGTAGCTCCAACCATCATAAAGCTGAATCCAGCTGGAGCTGGTCCTTCTCTGGATGCCTCAGGAACCTCGCAGGGTCGGCCTTTGTCTACTGATGCCTCGGGATGGGTAGAGAAATACAGAACAGATGGGGAGAATTAGCGTAGTTGCCATTCGGTATAGGTGTACTGGAGTATGAGTACTGGGATGAGTTATGTGTATGCCAGATTAAAAAGATGCGTCTTGAGTCTACTTTTGAACTGAGAAACCGTGTCTGCTCCCCGAACACTGTCTGGAAGGCTATTCCAAAGCTTTGGAGCTAAATATGAAAAAGCCCTACCCCCTTTTGTAGATTTTGAAATTCTGGGAACTACCAGAAGTCCGGAGCTTTGTGATCTTAAGGCGCGTGGTGGATTGTAGCGCATCAGAAGACTGGTTAGGTATGTGGGAGCTAAACCATTTAAGGCCTTGTATGTAAGTAATACTATTTTGTAATTTATTCTAAACTGAACAGGTAGCCAGTGCAGGGATGATAATATTGGGGTTATATGATCATATTTTCTGGATCTAGTGAGAACCCTGGCAGCTGCATTTTGGATTAACTGAAGCTTGTTTATTGAGGATGCAGGACAACCACCTAGTAATGCATTACAATAGTCCAGTCTGGAGGTCATGAATGCATGAACTAGCTTTTCTGCATCAGATAAGGATAAGATGTTCCTAAGTTTAGCAATATTTCGAAGATGGAAAAAGGCTGTTTTTGTGATATTTGAAATGTGATTTTCAAAAGACAAGTTACTGTCTAATATTACTCCCAGATCTTTTACTGCTGAGCTGGTAATAACAGTACATCCTTCTAAGCGCAAGCTGAATTGTGAAAGCTGTTGTGTGCTGGTTTTTGGGCCAATAAGTAATATCCCTGTCTTATCTGAATTTAATAAAAGAAAGTTATTGGTCATCCAATCTTTTATGTCCTGGACACACTCAGTTAATCTAGACAACTTGGGTATTTCGTCTGGTTTAGTTGAGATATATAATTGGGTATCATCAGCATAACAATGGAAACTAATCCCATGTCTTCTAATGATGTTACCCAAGGGAAGCATGTATATTGAGAACAACAGAGGTCCTAAAACTGACCCTTGTGGGACCCCATATTTCACTGGCATTACACCAGACGGTTCTCCATTTAGATCTACAAAATGGTAGCGATCAGACAGGTAAGATCTAAACCATTTTAATGCCTGTCCCTGAATACCTATATAATTTTGTAAGCGATCTATGAGAATATTATGATCTATAGTGTCGAATGCAGCACTAAGATCGAGCAGGACTAGCAATGAGATGCAGCCTTGGTCTGAAGCTAAAAACAAGTCGTTTGTAATCTTAACTAGTGCAGTTTCTGTGCTATGATGGGGCCTGAAACCTGACTGAAATTCTTCAAGGATGTTGTTATCCTGCAAGAATGTGCAAATTTGAGCTGATACTACTTTTTCTAGTATTTTTGATATGAACGGGAGGTTTGAAATCGGTCTGTAATTTGTTATTTCATTCGCGTCCAAATTAGATTTTTTAAGAAGCGGCTTAATAACTGCTAACTTGAAAGGTTTAGGGACGTGACCTAGATGTAATGAAGAATTAATAATGTTTAGGAGTGGCTCTCCAACCGTAAGCATCACTTCTTTTAAAAATCTGGTTGGGATTGGGTCTAACAGGCACGTTGTTGATTTAGCCATGGTGATGAGTTTATACAGCTCTTCCTGTCCTATACCTGTAAAGCAGTGAAAATCTAAATGTGAAGCTATAGGCTGAACTGGATCGTGAGATACTATTAGAGGTTTAACCTCCATTATTTTCTTCCTGATATTATTGATTTTTTCATTAAAGAAGTCCATAAAGTCTTCACTTCTAAACTGTGATGGGATACTCTCTGCGGGCATCTTAGGTTTTGTTAGGCGAGCCACTGTACTAAATAAGAACCTGGAATTGTTTTGGTTTCTTGCTATCAGTTGGCTAAGACTTTAGACTTGTGTTTACATTTTAATTATTTTCCCATGGTTGTTGACATTTCTGTCTTAATAACTGAGGGGACTATGATCATAGGAAGGTTAAGTTTAAAATAAAAATGTTTAAATATAATATATTATTCTACTGGTCCTTATTTTAAATGGGTCATAAAAAATATCAGTAATTATTGATATCGACTGATATGAAACACTGATATCGTGATACAGTTTTCAGCCATATCGCCTAGCCCTACTGTATAGTGATGAGCTGTGCAGGAGGCACATTTTTCACAAAGTCTCATAATGAAGTCAGACACTGACAAAGACATGTCAGAAATTTTGCCATGGCTTTCATGATTCCACTGCTTGAACTGAACAGTGTCACCCGAGTCCAAATCAGCATTTTCAAATATACCATCAAGATTAGGGCTGGGCCATATTATACCTTTCACGGTAATACCGGTACAATGTTAGGCAATGATAAGAAAATGAAATATCGCGATAGAATATGGGTAAAACGCGCATGCGCAGTGCCTTTGTTTTTCATACGTTCATGGCGGAGAATGAGAAGGGCGAAAGCAGGTCGTTGAATGAAACAGATGAACCAGAATTGGTTTGTAAAAATGGTGCAACTTCAGTAGTGTGGAACTGGTTTGGTTTTCGCCCGTCAGATACCCAACAAAGCACAATTTTTTATAGAACATGCAAGCGGGTCGTCGTGACGAAGGGAGGAAAACCTATTTCATCATTTAAAGCAGAAGCACTTGTTGGAGTACAACAAAGCTGTTAAAGCATGTGAAAAACCTCCATGAGCAGTAGCATAATTTATCCATGTTTTTTGTTTGCTTGTTTTGTTTTTACTCAAGAGTTTGTGCAATTTTATTATTTGACTTATTTATTTGCCAAATTGCAGTTTCATGTTGCAAAGCAACACTTTTTAGTTTTTGTGGATATTATAGATGGTTATGCTCAGGATATGTCAGCCCATTTCCACTGGAAATGCCTTTTGGTTAAATTGTCAGCAAGGAATTTGCATTGTTACAATTTTATATAGCTTTAATGCACATACAAACAGCTGCTTGTTAATTGAAAATAAATTGATGTTTTTTTTTTTTCACTAATAAAGTTTTGGAATTGTAAAGTATTTTGTCTCGTGTCAATCATATCGTCAGTTATATCGTTATCGCAAATTTTCAAATATATATCGTGATAAATATTTTTGGCCATATTGCCCTGCCCTAATCAAGATAATCAGATAGTTTTGATTTAGGGGGGCACTGCTCACACCTGTGCAACATATAGTCACGAGAATCTAAAGAACAGACAAGCTTTGCCATCAAGTCTTTGTAATCAGATTGTGATTAAGACAACAAACTACATTGGAAAGATTCAGTGAATAAATTAACATAAATGAAACACTCTGCTTTTGTTTTCTGCACTTAATTAGTACCAAGTAAAAGATGATGCAATCACCAAGTTCCTTGTGTGCAAGGTCACTCATGGAGTTGGTTGGAGATAATTCAACTTTCTGATCAGTATGAACCTGAATGGTTCAGTTACAGGATACTGTTTGACAGTGATACATGTATCTTACATGTACCACCATAAAATGACACATTTACTGGTAGATAAGGCCTATTGTGTAGATCCATCTACATTCTCTGTATATAAAATGTGTATCAAACCGTAAAACATTTGCAAAACCTGGGCAATTATTTTTTTGATGATTTCTATAAAACAGGGCATAACACACCCTGGTTTTTATTTATTTTCAAGATGTGGTGATGTGAAGTAACCCCTATTTTTTGAGTAACATATATACATGCAGACCTTGGGTTATGGGGGGTTGAAAAGGGGTACCCCCAAAAAATGGTTTTTCAGAAATATCTCCATAACCACAAGAGAAATTCTGATTGCATATGACATATAGCAAGTGATTTATCAAGGAAAAGAAGATTTCAAAGAGGAGCGTGGCACGTCTCGAAGCGCTTTGAGGCCAAAAATCAAGATGGCTGCCATTTTTTAACGAGCGGGAGTTGGGACAAAAAAATTGGGGCTTTTTATTTTCAGGCCAATATCAACAATTGGCGCAAAAATCAGCAAAATCTGAGAAGTGATGGTGGAAAATGTCTCTTCCACTGGTTGATTTGAGATGGAATTACTCATGGACATGTCTACAACTGTAGACAGGTACAAACTATCTGGATGGATTTTACAAACTTCCTAAAAATCTGGATGGATTTTTAGGAAATGTTCAGTGTTACATATTTTTATCAATTAATGCCTTAATTATGAAACATAGAGGCTATAGCAATGTTTGTAAACAACTGTTTTTTTTGCTTTCCCCTTAGCAAGAATGTGTGCAAACCTGAGCACCTTCACCTTGTCACTGAGGGTAGGAAGAACATCTATGCATAAAACGTATTTTTTCCAGGTGACCATTTAAAAACAGTTATAATTAATTATAATAGAAAATTAGTAATTTTTCTGTCGAAGTTAATTCTACGTCATTATCCCTGAGTAGATTCCACAATATTAATTTAAAAACAGCACGGTCTGAAAATGGTCTGTTTTTTTATAGTCTGTGGGTTTTGTGGTAAATACTTTCTAATGCTTTAAATCCTCTCAGAGCTGAAACAGCCGAGTTTTTATTTTCCTACAACATCTATAATAAGCACAGAGAGACGTTTTTGTGTCCGAGGGATGATGTTTGTTTTCCTTTAACACAGACAGGATTGCAAATGCATGTTCAGAGGGTCTTGTGTATATGTGTGTACTCTTTCATGCTTGGCAACGCAGCGGCTGTCGTTGAGCCGACAGGCGAACAGCACACACCCAAAGTTCAGCTGTCCTTCTTTAACACCTCCGCGGTGTGCCCCGCACAGAGGCCATAGGGTTTCATTGCTTATGGCGGGGTTTCTCAACTCTTGTCCTGGAAACCCACTGGCTGGCACAGTTCCTCTAGTTCCCAACACACCTGACCCAACTCCTGGAGGGCTTAATATGAAGCTGACATGTTGGGTCAGGTGTATTAGGGAATAGCAAGGCAGCTAGGAAACATAAAAAACAAACCCTGCAGATCTGAGCGTTGGACCTGGCTTATTGTGTTTTATTAGGTCGACTGCTTGCATTGTAACATTTTTCAAATATAATTGAGGTTCACACTGGCAGTATAATAACCACGAATGGACAAATCATGCATTGTATCAGAAATTACAACTGGATAGAGAACTGGGCAATTGGAAGCTCCAGTCTGCTTTATCAGTACAATAATTTAGTTGCTTGGAAGCACAATTGATTAGGCCAAAAAATCTTAGCTAAAAAGGACCAACTATTGAGGTAGTATGTATACGCAGTGTTAAAGAAATAAATGTCTTTATAATAATTATATATTTTTGAACGAAGTTTTTTGCAAGTTTTTTGTCGGTTCTCTGCATCTTTTAATTATGAGACTGGAGCACAAAACAAATCACCAACAGAGGAAATGTACAGATCCTGCATCTTATTTACTCGGTCCTCATCAAAACAGTATAAACCAGAGGCCTCCTTTTCTACTACTATGAACCGATCAGCTATAACGTTAAGACTAGCTTAAACATTAGATCTATGAAGGTAGTGCCTTCATATATCAGACATTTTGGTTGAACCTTGATCAGGTTGAGGTCTGGGTAGTATGGAGGCGAAGTCAACACCTTTACTGAATGTTCATGTTCATTAAACATTTACATTTAGGCATTTGGCAGACGCTCTTATCCAGAGCGACTTACATTTTTATCTCTTTACACATCTGAGCAGTTGAGGGCCTTGCTCAAGGGCCTTGCTCAAGGGCCCAACTGTAGGAACTTGTGGTTGTGGGGTTTGAACCTGGGATCTTCTGAACTGTAGTCCAATGCCTTAACCACTGAGCTACCCCTGGCCATTAAACCATTTCTAAATGTGGCAGGAGCATTATTGTATTGGAAAAGACCATTTCCTTTAGGGAACACTGTTGCCATGAAAGGGTGTACTTGGCGTATAATAGTGTTTAGGTACAGAAGCATGACAAACATCTACATGAATGCCATGACCCAAGATTTCCCTGAAGAACATTGCCAACGCATCACACTGCATCTCCCAGCTTGCCTTTATCCCATAGTGCCTCGTGATGACATATTTTCTTTAGGTAAGTGTTGTACACGAGCTCAGCCTTTGCTTCCATGCAAATCAATGAACCTTGGGCATCCATGACTTGGTCACCAGTCCTTCCAATAACGACTTTTGGTAGGTACTAACCAACACAAACCACATGTTTTTGAGATGTCTTGCCATCACACTTCGGTCCTGTGTTAGAGTTGCTTAGATCGTTACACTTGCCAATTTTTCCTGCATCCAACACTTCAAAATTGAAAACTGACTGTTAACTTGCTGTCATTGTAACAAGACGTTCAGTGTTATTCATTTCATCTGTCAGTGTATTTAATGGATGTTTGGTGAATAATTTCATGCAATCAGTCTGATTTATGTAGTACGCTCGTGAAGATGTGATGGGTATGCTTATTTTATAGCCCTTGGTTGAGGCATTTAAGTCAACTGAATAAAAATTATTTATATTGCACCTTCAGCAATGGACAAGTGAAATATTTGTTCAGTCAAGTGCAGACTGCAGTGAACAGCATGGACCAGTACTGGGTGCCTGTGTTACAGTGCAGCGGCCAGGGATCATTTGATAGAGACATTTATGTAAGAAGCCTGTGGGTTGGCAGTGGGTTTCTGTGCCAGCAACTGAGCTCTTGTATTTCAGTCATGCATTATTGGCGCGTATGAGTGCGGGACAAAGCTTGACCAGTTTCCACCACTGAATTTCTTGCATCAGAGCCAGGGGATGGATTGTACGCTCTGGTTACTATCCGCTATCACCCAAATGAGGATGGGTTCCCTCTTGAGTCAGGAAAGGTTTCTTTCTGTCATCTCAGGGGTTTTTTCCTTTCCATCGTTACCCTCGGCTTATTCCTTGTTTCATAGTTATAGTCTATACTTTTCCATGCATTTTCTAATTTATTTATATAAATTTTATAATCTGTAAAGTTGCATTGCGACAAAGACCATTTGTTAAAAGCGCCATACAAATAAAATTTATTCTGATTGAATGTCTAATATTGGATACACTAAAAAGAAGTATCCCATTTTAAATGTTATTTCTTTTCACCAGGATTCGTATTGCAACCATTTTTTTCCTTTCTTTTTTAAATTTAATTTGAATGATTTTTAATGAAGACACTGGTCACATAAAACACATTTTAATTCTGATGTATACTGTAAATGAAAGCTCAACCAACAGTAAAAAAAAAAAGTTATTGTCATGCAATTACATCTCTTGTTTGTCATCACGCTATTAATAGGACGTTAGAAGGCCCAATATATTTAGCGGTGCAATTCAAAAAGGACGGTATGGGTGACTCTGAGAAAGAGCTCAGGGGAGGCATTTCTCTCAGCCGGGATTGCCATGCTGAACTAAGCCCCCTGATCCAGTAGCAGGCTCACTGGCAGAGGAAAACAATTAGTACCTCTTGCTCTCTCAGGCTCAGAGAGTTCGGCTAGAAGGACTGCACTGAGCCATATTGCGCTGCAAGGTTTGTCTCTTAGCTTTGGGGCATGGACACAGGGAAGAGTTCATTCGCTGTGGTGTTTGGTTCATTTTGTAAGGACTAGCCACTGTCACTAGTGTCTCATCTGACCCCTGGCTAATATTAACCATAGCTCATGTTTCATGGAATATCAGTTGTCTCTTAATTATTTCCAATTAAGCCTGTTTCATGGTTTAAAGGGTGCTAAGATTGAGGTGCTCCTCCAGTCGGTAGCAGACTTGATCAATTATTAAGTAGGTGACTCAATGATCTTTTCAAAACGAGGCCTAAATACAAACGTTTAGGCTTTTATGTTTGCCATCGCTTTAATATTCATTATCCTTTCAGCTCACCTGGTCTTTGTTATCTGCAATAAATAATGCAATCATAAACAGGGACAGAATGTTTACTGGTCTTAATTATTAAAATTTATTTTTTTTGTTGCTTTGTTAAAGCTTAACTTAAAAAATTAAACGAGCTCACATCTTGAGCGTTCATTTACCTTCACCTGATAAGCCTCCAGTAATCCACTATTTGGGATATATTTTTGGGACTATAGATGCTGCTCTGTAGAACACATCTGAGCAGTGACTGTGATGGCCAGCACTGACTGTTCAGCATGCCGCTTGCTGCTTTGCGTGCATCATAATGAGCTGGCGCTCAGAGCAGCGTGCATGATGCAGGGAGCTGAAGAGAGCAGAAGCACTGGCTAGAGGACGTTTTCGTGACCTTCAGGCATGTGGGCTGCGTATGCTGGAGCTGCTCACTCATGTGCTTCCATTTTTCTCTTGTGTGCTGAGATGCTAATAACAGGTTGTTGGGCTGATGGCAGGAAATGGTAATAACCTGCTTGGCTCCTACAGTTGTTACAAAATCGGAGCATCGTATTTAACGTCGCCGCCGCATTACGGCATGTGCATTTGCTGTGCATTTGCTTGCTTTTACCACTGAGTGGCGCTATATAACTACAGACTGACGCATCATGCCTTACATTCTCTGTCTCATTAATGAGACGCGTCCCATTAAATAATACACGTAGTAGCCCATAACATCAAGTGAAACACTGTAGTTGATCGAATTCATAATCACAGTACTATAATTACAGTACAAATGTAGAATTCAAATTAAATCAAATCTTATTAAGATCAAATTTAAGCACAATAAATATTAACACAGTGAGCCTTTAGATTTTATCACGTGTAATTAGAAAAGAAGTGTGTAGGGTTTTATTTAAATATAAATTTCTAAACCAATAAGATCAAATAACACCAAGTTATTATTATAACAGGCTTACTTCGTCACTTATCAAAGACGTACACTTGCTTTCAAAGTCGTCGAGTGGCTTATTAACGTCTCTGGTGTGCATTGTCTCTAAGTGGCCGCTTGGTGTAGCGGGTAGAACACTCGACCAGTGATCTACAAAGCGCCAGTTCGAATCCCGAGTGATGTTTTAAAATTGTTTTATTTTAAAACTAAATAAAATGTTTTAAGTGCGCTTAAGGTAGAGTCTTATAAAGGCTATGTAGACTTATATAGTTTTATTATATATTTTTGCACATTAATCTGAGTCCTCATCTGTTAGATCTGTTTAGTTTTTTTTTCCTGCCGGGACGAATGCGCGGTTCCATCCCTTTCCCGCCTATTCAGGGAGCCTACGGAGTGAGCGATTAACCATAGTCGAATCGATTGGTGTGCGTCCAACTCACGTTACTCGTTTGCTATTCATGCCGGCTGGTGATAATTAACGTTAATATGATCTCGGGCTTGCTCACGATGCTCAACATCTATAAAAATAGCAAAGTATTGTGTATAGAGTGATAAAAAAAACTATCTAACGCATGTTAGAAAACATAATTTCCTGCATTTTTTTCTGCTTCAGGAGTCAGTCTGTTCTGAGACAGTGAGAGTAGAGGAAGGGGCAGATTCAGGACCAGGGAGGGAGCCGGAGACAGCAGAACAAAGAGATGATATTGCCAGCACCAGCACAGGGAGCACAGTTTTTAGTTTAGATCTCATGTTTACATTTTATTGTATGTTGATGGCTTGACTGTAAACAACATAAACAATGCAATAAATTTATAAAAATATATATTTATTGTCCCCCCTGCTGTTAAATGAAATTTGCGTTATTTTACGTTAATGTTACGTTATTACATTATTAACGTCGACAGAATAAAGTAAAGTTTTATTTCTGGAATTGATGCACGGGCTTCATCTTAGGCTTTTTTTTCTTTCGGTTCTTTCGTTTCTCAGCGCCGGACTGTTGATGTCTCTTTCCAGGACCAGGCATATCGTTCAATTATTATAATTCTTTTGGCCAAATACTGTAGGCAGCCGTAACAGAGGTGAGGGCGCGCGCGTCATCACGTGTGCTTAGCCGACTCTGCGTTCATCGTAGACTTCAATATAGACGTTTATATTTTTGTTTATTTGTATATGTATGTTATTAATATTAATTTTTTAGAGATTGTGTGTGTGCGTGCACGGAGAGTTTGTGTTGATAAGTGTATGTCGATAAGTTGATAAGTGTATCAGAAAGCATTAAAATGTTCATTTGAATTAAAATGACACACACACGTCTGTATATACAGTATATCAATTACATATATATCAATTTCATTAGTTCGTTCATTCTATTTGAAGCTTCGGATGTTTGTTTTTTTCTTGGTTTGGTTAGATTAGTTCTGAACTCGCTTCCGTGAAACTATCGCTAAAACAATGTGTGTAAAACAAGAGTGTCATAGTCCATTGTTAGTTTTAATGATTTGGCTGAAACTAATTATCACTACATAAGTACCCTAACACCATTGATCATGAGTCTCAGCTGAACCTAATTCTATACTTGTAACAGAAAATGTAGATGCAGATTCCAAATGTGTATTTATATAATAGATAGATAGATAGATGTGTGTGTGTGTGTGTGTGTGTGGGCTCTACGCAGGGGCAAGAGAGGGCAGCGCACCCTTAAATGTCTGCACATGTTAATATATTCCTAAAATGTATATATTACAAGTTGATAAACTGATCTGCGGTAGCGGAAAAATCCGCTGAAAATGACAGGCTGCAGCGCACACACACACACACACATACACACGCGCGCGCACACACACACACACACACACACAGACACACCTCCCTTGAGCCCTGCGTCTGTCGGATTTCAGCTGTCACGGGGTGGAAAGACTTTGAAGCAGTTTATATATGAATCTAAGCTTGAACTTATCAGCATTGTAAATATATAATACTTTTCAAATAAAATCGCTATTACTTTGACCCTGAAGTTTAGTTTAGCACACACAAAAAACAGAAAAGTCATTTCTGGTAAATCAACGGAATGTGTAGTATTTACAGTAATTCATTAAAAAATGAATATACATTGTACAGTACACGGTAAACACGGGAAAGATTACAAAATGAAAAAACAAACAGTGTCTACTTTATAAACAGCTTAGTATGTGCGTCGAGATGCTGAAATCCCTTGCATGTTTTTGCTTCCAAGTGGAGAGATATTTGACCGATAGCCTAGAACAAAAGATCTATAGGTGTGATCACAACCCCCTCCGACCGACCGTGCCATCAATCACTGACCACCTCAGAAGTTCCCTCCAATGTATGGCTGCAATACTTGTTCTGCAAGTTTTTTTAACACCATTCAAAGGCTTACAAGTTCCATTCAACATATAATGATGTCTCCACATGTTAATATATTCCTAAAATTTATATATTACAAGTTGATAAACTGATCTGCGGTAGCGGAAAAATCCGCTGAAAAAAGGACAGGCGCACACACACACAGACACACACACACACAGACACACACAGACACACCTCCCTTGAGCCCTCGGTAAACATCCAAGCACTGAGGCACGCAAATCCCCTGACCACAATAAGGTGGCAATCCCAAACAGCAAACAAAAAAAATTATTATTCAGAGCACGATATACAACCGTAATGAGTCCCGTAACCGGCTTATACAGCTGGCATGTGACCAACGTATTTAACCGTGAGGAGTCCATAAAATCAGTAGCAGCTAATAATTACTAATTACTTTAGTTAATGCTGCTACTGATTTTATTCCAGCTTACCTGTTCAGGTTGATTGCGATTCTTTTTAAAATATTGTCTCAGTTTTATACGTATGTTGTTCGTCTTGATGTTTGTCTTCTTTTCACTTGGCAACACTCAAATGCAAATTATTCACCGTGAATCAGCTGTTCTCACCTATCCATTCAGAGAAACTGAATGAGCTGAAATGAGCCTTTGTTTCACGACCGCGACACCCCTCTCTCTCACGCACATACAGTACAGAGTAGACCAAATCATTACAGTACATACTTTATCCAACGAACATGAAAAATATCCACATAATGATGAGTTAAGAAGCATTGCTTAATTCTCGTTTAGACAGACTGTTTGTATCTGATTATTGGTATTATTAAAGAACAGCAGCACAAACAACAACACAAGGGCTTGTACAGCAAGACACATTTTTATTATTTTGCAAAGAGTTAAATTTGTAACATTAAAAGGCATCCGAATTTAAATATATAAATTACTAGAAACAAATTGAGCACACTATCAGAATAAAAAATATAACAAATCAAATGTAAACTTTTAGTAGTTTATGATGACCATAACAGCCTACTGCATTTCATTATTTATAATAACACAAAAACAATATTACAATATTTGTTATTTTAATATAAACTCGGTATCATTATCCTCCTTGTGTATGTGTAAAAAACATTTGATTTGTTATATTTTTTATTTGTAATGATTTGGTCTACTCTGTACTGTATGTGCGTGAGAGAGAGGGGTGTCGCGGTCGTGAAACAAAGGCTCATTTCAGCTCATTCAGTTTCTCTGAATGGATAGGTGAGAACAGCTGATTCACGGTGAATAATTTGCATTTGAGTGTTGCCAAGTGAAAAGAAGACAAACATCAAGACGAACAACATACGTATAAAACTGAGACAATATTTTAAAAAGAATCGCAATCAACCTGAACAGGTAAGCTGGAATAAAATCAGTAGCAGCATTAACTAAAGTAATTAGTAATTATTAGCTGCTACTGATTTTATGGACTCATCACGGTTAAATACGTTGGTCACATGCCAGCTGTATAAGCCGGTTACGGGACTCATTACGGTTGTATATCGTGCTCTGAATAATAATTTTTTTGTTTGCTGTTTGTTTGCTGAGCAAAATTAAAATAGAACAATTTTTAAAAAAAAGCATCATCCAGGATTCGAACCGACACTTTGTAAATCCCTGACCGAGCGCTCTAGCCGCTACACCAACCAGGCACTAAGAGACAACACACCTCCGTGATGTTAATAAGCCACTCGACTTCTTTGAAAGCAAGCGTTAAATAAGTAACGAAGTAAGCCTGTTATACAATTATACTATTTGCACGTGTATTTTATCTGTTTTAAACTTGGTGTCATTTGATCTTGTTTAGAAATGCCGCACTTCCGCGTTGTTGCGCGGGCATCGCAATCACACCGGGTAGTAAAAATCCCCTGTAAACCAACAAACCCCGAGTATTTTATAGCGCGGGGTGCAAACCGGAGAGCTTGCCAGCCAAGGATAAAAAAAGATGAATTGGGCACACGCCGTGACAGGCTGAAAAAAAATTATTGTTATCAAAAATGTAACAGATGTAACACCGGACCTCATTACCCACAATGCATCTCCCGCACTGGACTACACTGCCGTAAACAGCTGTCGTAAATCAAAATGGCCACCACTTTTCATCAGTATAATGACACACACACACACACGCAGCAGCAGCAGACCGATCCGTCACTCCCCTAAATTTAAAGAATACAAACTGGTTGCGTGCGAGATTGCTGTTTTTTCTATAGTATACTGAAGCAAAATCAAAATGCAACAAAATTTTTTTATTTTAATTTTGCTATAATTAAAATAAAAAAATTTAAAACATCATCCCTCGGGATTCGAACCAGCGCTTTATATAACACTAACCGTGGGCTCTAACCGCTACACCAAGCGGGCACTTAAAGACAATGCACCCAAGTAACGTTAAATAAGGCAAGGTTAATAAAGCAAGCGCTGGATAAGTAACGAAGTAAGCCTGTTATAATAATAACTTGGTGTTATTTGATCTTATTGGTTTATAAATTTATATTTAAATAAATAGTAAACTTGGCCGATTTCGTTATAATTTTGTTTGATGAGTGGGGCTTGAAAATTCTCTTGAAAAATATGGTCATTTATTTCAGTTAATAAATCTACTATAATTTTTCTTTTTACTCATTATTGTACAGTACACATTAATAGCTCTGGTTCAGATTTGTCATGTTTGTTGTGGAAATTACCATCACTGTTGTATTTACTGCGATGAATGAAAATGTCACTTTGCGCCACCTGGCGGCCATTTTACGAATGACTTTGAAATGCAACTGATTTATTTTGGCCGCTGTTGCCTTTAAACGGCGGTATACGCGGCGAGATCGCCATTCCAATTTTGTAACCACTGTAGCACACGCTAAAGTACATCAGTGTGATGGGATGGAATGGTTTATGTGGGTCTTTGGAGGTTAGGTGTTTGGCTGTCGGAGATTTAATGATGTTTTAGGCTGCAGTCTCTTAGATTAAACCATATTCTTATTATTGTCTTCTTACCTATTGGTTGGCTAAATAAAAGTCTTTTTTAAACCTCAGCAGCTAAATTGCTTCTTGTGAGCCTGTTAAAGTGGACTACGTTGTAAAGGTGAGAGCTTTTGTAGAGTAAGCTGTCCTGTTCGGCTTAAATGACAGGCTGTGTAGACATGGTGTATAAACACTGTACGGTAGAGCTCAGTGTCACTGAGAAAACCTCATTAAATATAGATGATAATACACCGCCATATTGTTTGCTGATAGATGTTGCCATTCAAAGAATTAATCAATCAATAGTCCCGGTGCTACTGGGTTTCACCAGTGACCCCTGAGGGACCGGGGAAGGACTATATGTTCAGAGTTAGAGTAGGAGTAGTGTCTCCGTATCGACTGCTTCTATTTGAAAAGACTTTTAAAGTGATTTTTTAAATCTTTAATAAAAGTATTAAAGTTGTTAATACTTTACACAAACCTCCTTTTTAGATTTTGGATTTGCTCTGGCCGTACCAGCATGTCCAATTTATTGCTTTATCGATTTATCGATCTAAGTCTAAACTTTTCCTATAGAGAGAGAGCATGTGAGAGAGGTTGATTATAAAGCGCCACCCACTAAAAAAAGTTAAAAGTTCACTTAGCACAGAAAGAGATGAATCTGTATGCGCTGAGGGAAGCTTTTTCTTGCACACACGCTGGTTCCCTCTCAAAATATCGATTTCTGGTATGATTTGCAGGCATCAGGGAGTTGGCTGATATGATCAACCTTATTTTTGGAAAAGAATAAAGAAATTTTTCACAAGTTTTCATTTGCTTAATACATTTAGCAGTTTGCATCCATCTAGTTTTAATTGTGAATGCAGGTGACTGTCGAGACCTGGGGTATGAAGTCTTTTTAATTGCGTTTTTGTCTATTTTGTCCCTCTGCTTTCTTAATAAGGGCCACAAATTATTATTATTAAATTTTTTTTTTACAAATGTCTCCAGAATAAATATTAACAGCCTCCCATTATTTTCCGCACTAATTATAAATTAATTTCCTAAATACCTACAGAATGTTGTGCTTATTGGATATTTACAGGTTTTCTTTCTCTAGACTAGTATGATGTAGTAAAACATAACATGTTGCTTTTTTTTCTTTTTGTTTTCGATTGCACAAGTATTAGTTCTAATCGAGTAATCTAATTGAGCGAGAGGCATTCCAGGAGTGGTGGTGATGGACGGTAACACCACTGGGACGTGTTCTGACAATTGTTAATTACACTAAATGTCGGTAGGAGTAGGTTTGTGCGGTTCGTAATACTGCTGAGAGAGCAGTACTGTCTGCCAAAAGCCACAGTCAAGAAGGGCAAACCAGCATTGAAGACCAAACATGTAGTGGGGGACCAACTTGTGACTACTGACACGAAAGTGGGTACCACAGTTCCCACCTGAACTTTTTTTAATGGCATGATGTTCAGTAGTACACTGTTGTACAGAGGAAGCGTTACTTTACCAACATGTGCAATTTGTATGACCTACTGTAGGTCAGTTAATAAGTAAGTTTTGCCCACTTTAGGATCCCTCACATTTTGCTTGAAATTTATTAGGAAGATTTCCATGATCCAGGTCATCTTGTTGCGTCAGGTGTCAGTGTGACCTTTTTTTTTGGTATTTTTAAGTCTTTTTTTTATTTCCTTGCCTTATTATGCAATGCTCTGCAGGTAAAGTTGCATAATAGGTTAGAATACATATATTCTTCACTTCACAAAGCAGTGTGAAGAAGGCTTTTTTTATCAAGTCTCTTTCAGTAAAAGTAATTACATATCATTAACATCTCCTCTCATAGTATTAGTACCTACTATTGCAAACACCTGAATAATAAGCTATATAAAATATCATGCATAGTCAAAATCATAATACAACACGTAGGCATGATGACGTTCTCAGAAGCATACTTTGTGCCCAGAGTTCAGATATCTGATGAATTGATTTATTTCAAATCAGTATTTTTGAGTAAAAAAATGTAGCTTAATTTTTTCCTCCCATGTTTGTACCATGTCATGTTCCTGCAGACTACTGTATCTGTACACATCCAATCGTCAGCCTTGACACAACCATTCACAGTACTCCGCTCAGTCATGGGTTTGAGTGGTGCTGCGGCACCAGGCTCGTTAGCATTCAGTTACTTCTCCATGTTTAACGTGCAAAAAGCAATTGCTATGCTTGAGTGAGAGTGTTAAGTCTCACGGTTCGGACTGTTTTCCAGCCTCAGTGATTCTGATGAAATTCAGGCTTTCAGCACCATGGAGAGCTCCATCACGGCTGCTCCGTTGACCTGCCGTGTTTCTCAGTTCCACAGAACGAAGAGATTGTGCATATTTCCTCAGAGTGTAATGTCTGTACTGTACAAACCATTTGAGTATGAACATGATGCATGAGAGATTTACTTATTTTCAAAACAAGCATGAAGATTTGGGTATGAAATGTGAATCTTTTTGATTGCCATTTTGTGTACATCATATTAAAGGGTGTGTATATCAATGACACATCAATGAAAATGTGATGTTCAATGAGGACTAACCTTTATGTTTTAACTTATTGCTGGCATATTTCAGCACTTATGGGAGTGGGAGCTCGATGTGTTAAGGCGTGGTTTCCTACAGGTCTGAGGTTATACATTACCTGCCAGCACAAAAGTGGTTTAGTAAACATGAAGAACTAAACCCTCTTTGGTGTACAAAGAGGGCACTGTCTCAGAGCAAGTAGCCCTTAAAATCACGTGTTTTAATTTTTGGTTTTGGTTTTTATGATGATGATGATAAATATAATTTCAATTTAATTGGATTTGATGTGAATACTTTATTACTAACATGAAAAAATTTAACAAAAATAAAATCCTACCACTTTTTACTACTTAACAATTTCAATCTATACCACTCATAACAAATTTTTAATATACAGTGCATCTGGAAATTATTCACAGTGCGTCACTTTTTCCGCATTTTATGTCACAGACATGGATTAAATAAATTTTTTCCTCCGAATTCTACACACAACACCCCATAATGACATGAAAAAACTTTACTTGAGATTTTTGCAAATTTATAAAAAAAAAAAAAAAAAAAAAAATGATAAAGCACATGTACATAAGTATTCACAGCCTTTGCAAAATTGAGCTCAGGCGCATCCTGTTTCCCCTGATCATCCTTGAGATGTTTCTGCAGCTTAATTGGAGTCCACCTGTGGTAAATTTAGTTGATTGGACATGATTTGGAAAGGCACACACCTGTCTATATATAAGGTCCCACAGTTGACAGTTCATGTCAGAGCACAAACCAAACTTGAAGTCAAAGGAATTTGTCTGTAGACCTCCGAGACAGGATTGTCTCGAGGCACAAATCGAGGAAAAGTTACAGAAAAATTTCTGCTCCTTTGAAGGTCCCAATGAGCACAGTGGCCTCCATCATCCGTAAGTGGAAGAAGTTCGAAACCACCAGGACTCTTCCAAGAGCTGGCCATCTAAACTGAGCGATTGGGGGAGAAGGGTCTTAGTCAGCAAAGTGATGGTCACTCTGTAAGAGCTCCAGAGGTCCTCTGTGGAGAGAGGAGAACCTTCTAGAAGGACAACCATCTCTGCAGCAATCCACCAATCAGGCCTATATGGTAGAGTGGCAAGAGAGTCTCATCAGACCTGAGAATTTTGTTTCTCATGGTCTGAGAGTCCTTCAGGTGCCTTTTGGCAAATTCCAGATGGGCTTCCATGTGCCTTTTACTAAGGAGTAGCTCCCGTCTGGCCACTCTACCATATAGGCCTAAAAAAAAGCGTAAGCCGTTGAGTTACTAATCGGAAGGGTGCCAGTTCGACCCCCAGCTCCAAAAAGATGTTGCTGTTAGGCCCTTGAGCAAGGCCCTTAACCCTGTCTGCTCCAGCGGTGCTGTATCCTGGCAGCCCCTGTGCTCTGACCCTAGTCTCCTAACAAAGCTGGGGTATGTGAAGAATAAAGAATTTCACTTAAACTTTTAACTTGTGTTGTGTGGTCCGGAGTGGCCCTTTTTGGGGTTAAGTGTTTGTGTTTTGCCACCGTAGTCCACACTGCTGCTGTCTATTTTATCATCATCCTTTGTGCATTTTTTTAATTATAGCAACCGTCATGGGTTTCATGCATTTCTTACTTATTTTAGACTATGGCTTAGAATTTGTCTTTCTTTTTATTGCTTGAACAACATTTGAAGAGGTTTGCTGAGATTAAAAGAGTGCATGCACATGAATCACTGGTTTCAAGGACGGCACTCAGAATCTCTGTCCTGCGTAGCACTGTGGGAAAACGCTTTGAAATATCGTGTGTGCGGCTCTGACTAATTTCCTGTCTGCAGAAAAGTAAATTATTAAATATATGGGGAAAGGGTTGAGCATGAATTTTAAGACGACTTCTAAAATAGATGGGGTTTCTAGATATGAATAGTAAGCAGTCGAGCGAATTATCGTTATAAGGCCGTTCATCATTAAAAGCAAACATGGACCACTCGTTCTTTCTGTTCTGATAATGACTTCAGGTGTGTACCATCACATTACCTGCTGACTGTTAAAAGCTGCACTGCAATATGCAGCATGATAAAAAACTGACATAAAAGCCAGCAGATATAATGCTTTTTTGTATTGTATAGGTTTTTATTCAAAGTCGTGCTTTGATATGCTAATGGCGACTTGTGAAGACCCTTGGTTAGCTGTTCGCATTTAGTGGCGTTTGAGAGCTGAGAGCTAAAGCTACACAGCTGCTCTGCTTTTCTCGAATGAACGCAACTGCTGAAAGTGCTGGCACATGCTCAAAAGCTCAGCTTGCTCTCCCTTCACCTCCCCTTCCGCCTCCATTTTGAATTTTCCTACCCCCGCCCTGGCAGTAGCATGTCTCTTCCTGACTTGTAACTATGCCTGTTGTTTCTTGTCCTCTTTGAAACTTTAATGTTGCCCGTGTTGATGTGTAATGTGATGGTTGATGTAAAAAAAAAAAAATTCAAGTACTTCTACGAATTATTCATATGATTTTCAGTGAGAATGAAAAAAGTGATGTTCATTTAAGGAAAATAGGTCTGGACTTGCAGATGAGCCTTTTGACATTAATAGGTTAAGAAGTGGGCTTTTACCCTCCGGGAGTACAAGTCATAATCTCAGGTCTGTAAAACAGTGGCTCTTGATTTTCACGTCCAGAAGAAGGGTCAGGGTCAGAATTGTCCAATTGCTCTTGAGTAACAGCGCTAGCATTTAATTTTTTTCTTTTTTTTTGAACAATGTAACCGAAGATAGATGGCGAGTAGTTGTTAAGCAGACTCTGGGGGCTCGCCAAGGAAATGTAATGTGCTCTTTAATTACTCGGCCATAGCACAATCCAATTGTGTTCACTGTCCATCAAGCCTTCTTCCATTCAGCTGCCCGTTGATTTTCCATCTCAGTTATTTAAAAATACATGTAGAGAGTGTAACTGGGTTACTAAACTAATTACACCAACTATGTTACACTGAATCAGGGGTAACGAATACTGTGCAATAATACACAACACGCAGTATGCAGTTTTTCTAAACAGCAAGCCATTTTCCCCCCATGTATGAATGAGAGCATGTGTCTTAGGATGGGCCCTGGCTCCTATATGATCCAAACCTGGAGGAATCACTTACTGAGAGTGAATAAATGATTATACATTGTCTTGCTTATCCGTTTCCATCTTTTGGTGAGCATTTTATCTCACAAATAATCTGGAAAACAAATGACGCTGTGCATCATAACTCCACGTGCACTATTCATATGTACTACAGTATACGCTTGCTCAAAGCTACTCTTAGCATAGTAAAAACATAACAGCCTGTCGGGTTGTCTTACATTACTAGCTAAACTTATCCTGGCAATCTGTACACAAATTCACTGATAATGGTTGTTCGTTCATTCATCTTTTACACCCCTTATCCTGCATACAGGATCACAGGGGAGGATCTGGAACCTATCACATGAGACTTTAGGCACAAGGTGGGGTACACCCTGGCACACATCTACTTTTTTTCCACAAGCACCTGGAGGTCCACGAATTCGACATTTATCCAGTTTAATGCCATGTATGGATACACCAGGCTCTCACAGCTCTAATGAGCAGTACAGGCATAGGCTGAGGGCTTACTGCCCAACTCCAAGCTAACAACCACTCAACTCCAAGACTTGAACATGGTCTGCATAGAACCCTATATACATGCACACGCAAATGCGCGCGCGCACACGCACGCACACGCACACGCACACGCACGCACACACAAAAGGGTGAAAAGTTTTCACATTGTAGGGTGTTTTTAATTAACTTTTGGAAACGACAAATGCTTCATTTTTTAACATGATCTCCTTGCTTTTCAATACACTTTGTCCATCTGTCTACAAGCTTCCGTATTCCCTCATTAAAAAATGTTTTAGGCTGAGCTGCGAGCCATGAATACATTGCTGTCTTCACTTCATTAGAGGTGAATCTTCATCCTCGTAGGGCTGCTGACCAAACAGGTGAAAGTCAGATGGAGCGAGATCAGGATTATAGCAAGGATGTTTTAACACCTCAAAACAAAGCTTCAGCTCTTCAATAAGTATCTACCTGTAACGAGCACTGTCGATTGTTGAACCTTTCTCCTGATAATGTTCCAGTACTGGTCCTTGAAAATCCCAGAAATGTGTAGGCATCAATTTTCCAGATGATGGTTGGTGTTCAAACTTTTCCTTGGTTGGTGATTGAGAATGTTACTATTCAATGCTCTGTCCTTGGAAGTAATGGCAAAATTAACAAAGTGTTATTTTAAAGAAAATAGTGATGATGATTAAACATAAAGATATGACATGGTAAAGTCCGATTCTCTATAGAAATGTTTAATATATATATCTAAAATATATGTTGTTTAATAATTTCTGTTACTTTCATAAAATCATAATATTTATATCAAATAAATGTGATCAATTTCATAAAATTTTATATCTAAATATTATATGTTTAAAATTTTATTTACAATTAAACCACACTGTACTGAAGTGTTCCTCATTGTAAATATAAATAAAGTTGCAATGTAACTAGACATATTTATATTTACAATGAGGAACACTTCAGTCGCAGGCAGGGATGCCATAGTCGTTCTTCACAACACGTCTACATCTAGAGATCCTGTAGTTGGTCACAAGGTCTTCGTCTGTAAATCCATGTCTACTGTAGGGCTAAGAATAAAGCATCAGGATAAAATAAGGCATGGGCTTGTTCATCATTGCTCATGGGGTCTGGTTGAGGAAACGGTACTTTTTCATTATCGGTTCTTTAGGATCGGTATAACGTTGTTAAATTTCTTAACGGCTCGGCTGTTGCTAAATCTTACCTCACGTAAAAATCCATTCTTACGAATTCTTTTAAATTGTTAACGGCTCGATGTGGGGTCGCTATGCTTGAAAAATTAACTGAATTGGTACAGACTTCTGAACGAATTTATAATCTGGAGATGTCGGGGGCGGAATGAGGTATTAGAGTACTGGTCCAAATTTTGTTTGCAGATATCCAAACGCTTTTGTGTATGCTCATCTGCACGTTGTTTCTGCACCAGGTATACCCTCAAACTACAAAAAAAGTAATCGCCCCACGGTGCTCTTCTTTTGTGCAAATCACAAATAGGGCCTCCATCTTTGATCGCATCAAAGTTACAAGTGGAATAAGGTAACACGTTGACACCTGCACAGCAGTGACTGGGGAGACTATACCCTTGAACGGGAAGCGCTGAGACAGTGCGGCCAACAGATGTTGTAATGTAACCAGAGGGCAGATAATTATTGAATCACTCTGTTGTGTGTGTTTGTGTTTGTCTGTATGTAAGTGTAAATAATAGAGGTTTTGTCTATATACTGTATTGGTCATAACTCGCTTTTTCAATGATAGCTTTATGCTTCATACATTAGAGGGCCTGAAGCCAGTCTCAGAAAATGTTCGGTCTGTATGTCTGTCTATCTGTCTGTCGGTGCAGCTAGAAATTTGTCACAGCATCATGCAGAACTGTCTATGTGTTTCGAAGTGATGTTATGAGCAGGTAGTTATGTGGATTACAAACCCAGAAGTTTTCACAGCATACTGCGATTATGCCGAAGTCGGGGCGCGTGTTAACTCAACAGCTAGACAGAATTTATTGAAACTTTGTATTTACATGTGTATAAATAAATATCACACAAAAAGGATTTATTGAAATTAATATTTACAATAATAAGATTAATTGATTTACAAAATTATTAATTTTTTTTTTTTTTTTAATGTGTTCTAAATTTAGATGTTTCTAATTTGATTAGAACTTACTGGGTCGCGAAAGTAAGTCGATATTTAAGCTTACAAAGATTTATTTTAATAGGTTAACTGGAGAGATCTGCTGTACAGAAAGACAGGCAGACATGTACGTGGGCTTCAAGCTGAAATATGTGTACGTGGCCTTTCAGCTATTTCCACAAGCTTTTTTCCCCATTAATGACGGGAACTTCTGCAAGTAGATAGATAGATAGATAGATAGATGGATAGATAGATAGAGTCAAGTAACACATTGACACCTGCACAGCACTGACTGGGGTGATAGATAGATAGAATGACATCTATATCATTCTATCTATCTATCACCCCAGTCACTGATAGACATACAATCATACTATAAGAAGCTGAGGATGTTACTAGAGCAGTGATAGCGATATATGATTAGATCTATACTAAAAGACTAATCACACTAAAGACGAGCTTTAGGTGTTATTGTACACACACTCTGGTCTTTTGCTTTGTTCTTATAAAAAAACAAACATTTTTAATCAATTGACATTTAAAAAAAAGTGTGTTTCAAGCTGTCTTGGTCACGGCAGTTGATGTTAAGAGTTGTGCTTGGCTTGTCACTGCTCTGACTCTGATGAGATGTTTGTGCTTTGAGACAGATTGCATCTGCCTTTTGTTATTCCAATTACCTCAGAGAGTGCGAATTTACATTTGCAGAAGCTGACAACAAACCTGCTCATCAGCCGGTGAAATGCTGGGAAATTGGGTGTCTCTGTGGTGCAGTGTGCCTTTTTAAATCAGCCATCTCATTTCCTACGTGTCCATCTGCACATGGCCTTTTGGGGTCCATTCAGTCTGTTTCTCTCAGCAGAAATGTTCAATCTAATTGAATTTTTATCGCTGGCTTGCTAATTATTATAAACCTACTCACATATTTGTGCAAGTCTAATTCCAAATGCCTCATTTATTATCCAGTCTTAATATTTCTGGTCTCGTTTGAACTTTCAGCTGTGATTTATTACTCTTAACAGCAACGGAATATAAACCAAGAAATACGACCACCTATTAGCGGAGACCCGGATGCATCATTTATCATTCATTGTGTTGATTTGTTTTGTGGTAGCAAAGATACGTACTATCTTGCATAATTCATCATGTTTTGCGGTCGAGAACATGGGGAATGCTTCTCGCATTCGCTGCTTAAATCATCAGGGTAAAAACCGTAATGTGCTTGAATACCATTGCGCAATATTACCGATTTCCTGTGCCTGATTAATCTAGTACAGCTTCAGTATATTAATCATTAATAAAGATAAGATCAATTTCTTATTTTTCAGGATGCAGTATATTTTTTACTTATTTTTAACATTTTCAGAAATGAGATACTGGCAGAGGGAGACATGGAGTATACAGTATACAACTGCTGTGATCAGTAGTCGGACTGTAAAGTGGCAGTAGTGGGTTAAGACTCTGGGCTGTGGTAGGGGCTTACATTTTTACTGTTTTCATTTTTGTGTTTTCAGTGTGTCACAGTTCCTTAATTCATTCATTTATTCTTTTCAGCAAGATAATTCTGTAATGCAAACTGAGTCACCTCACTGTTCATGCACTTAAAGCAAAAAGAAAACAAATATATAGAATTCATAATGATGAAATTGTTGCTGTGTCCTGCTTAAGGAATGTTGTGTTGCAGAAATGTGTGTGTGGATCATGTTGATATTTTTTCTCTTCTTAATTGGCAGCGACTGATTTGGAAGACCTTAATTTTTAGCGCCCGAATCTTTAAGTGTTCCACGCAGGCAGTTTAATCTGTTCGAGGAAACGTATTAAAGCTAGTGGTATTAGGAAAGCCAGGCAGACTGTAAAGGATTATTGATTCACAATGTTTTGAGAAATTTTATGTTGTAATATAACTTGCAGAAAAAGAAACATGTAGGTGTTAAAAGACCTGAATGTATTTTAACTGACATCAATGCACTAATCCTCAGACCGTTCATCAAGCCTACGTATCTAGCATAATTAATAAGGCAGTTCCCAAGATTGTATCGCAGCAAACATTGCTAAATAATCCACCAACTCTGACAGTGCTGTTAATCGTCAGTTTCGTTCATAGCTGGTCCCAGATCTCGGTGTGGTAGATCTGTTGGATCTGAAGTCTTTGTGGAAATATGTGGACAGAAGTGTGTACATTCACAGACCACTTCATTATGCAGATTACTCAATTATTTAATCAGCCAGTTATCACATCACGTCATAGAGCATCAATGAATAAAATAATGCTCACTTTAATCATCAGCATGGGGTGCGGTGACCTTGGGACTGGGTGGCATCGTTATATCACAACAGAGAATAGTGTTAAAGAAGGTTAGGGTTAGGGTACGGTTAGTTCCTGGAAACTGTTTTAGCCAGACATCTTTATTGCAAAGGTTTTTACATCATAAATAGTTCTATAGGCCTACTGTAGAATCTGAATGTATTTAAGCTATGTAGCTGTATAGGTTTGTTTCTTTTTCTTATAGTTTATAATGACTTTATGTGAAACCAAGGACAGCGAAGATTAAATGGTTTTGACATTCTGAGCTTTTAGTAGATTGTGCGTTATATCTTAGGAATGACAACCGAGGGCCACTGTGCGTCCCATGCCACAGGCTTTTTGTGTCCTTTTTTTGTCTAGCAGTGTGACAAAGAGCCCAGGGCAGCTTTAGTGGCAATCAGACTCCAATAAATGTGTTTGGAGCTTATGAGGAAGCCTAGTGTCGCCTCCTCTATTCCCAGAAAAAACATAAGCTCTACACTGTTTTATGGAAAATAACATTTACGAAGCTGGTGAATAAACCTAAGGTACTAACGTTTTAAATAATTACTTTTTTAAAGGTTCAAGATCCTAAAATTGTAACAAGATCAGAAAACATGTAATACTGTATCGTATCAATATATTGATAAAATCATGATACTTATAGAATCACAATATTAATTAAAGATCCAGATAAAAATTTGGATGCACCTTCTGACTCCATGATCTTTCCTGATTTTTATTTCTTTCTGCCTTGTAAAAAAAAATGCTGAAGACATCCAGAATATACAATAATCTTATTTGAACAGTGAATGTTGAGATGTGTCTGCTACTTACAGTACAGTATGCTCTGTAAAACCTTCATAACGGGTGTTCCTTCCTAATCTGAGGCTGTTCATTAGTGATTTGTGAGGCTAGTAACTGTAAACTTCTCGTTTACCCCCCCGGGATGGTCTTTATCAGAACCAGTTTCTTCATCACGGTGCTTGATGCATTTTGAAAATGCACTTGACAATACTGATCTTGCAAGAACTATTGCAGAACAGCTGACCTTCATGTCTTTAAATAACACTAGACTCTTGCTGCTGTTGTTACTTAATTACCTAATGGCATGTGTGTTGTTTTATAGGTTGGAAATCTCCAATATTGTCCCAGAGTGTAGAAAACAAAAATCCTGGTACACTCTTGATAATGTCGTATGGGGTGGTGACTGGTGAGCCCCATTCCTAAAATTTAAGAGTTACCCCACAGCTGAAATAAACCTCTAAAGCAATGTGTCAGAGTAAAATTTAGGGTGTGTATGGCAATTAAGCAAGGTCTTAGTCTATAAGTCTAGCACAGTAGCCTGTTTTTTTTGCTTCTTTGTGGAGATCGAGTCTTGTACGACCGATGCTTTTTCTCCGTATCACATTGTGCAGTAATGTTTTATTAACGACTCCGTCAACGCGGTGATTAAACTCGGGAGCACTGCTAATATGGGAAAGGCTGCTTGTGAAAGTAGGGAGGGAGATTACAGGCCACCCATTACCATACTGGCCATTAACGGAAATAAATAGTGATTTTATAGATCGTCTCCAAGAAGACCAAAAAGTTTTGTTCTTCCTGAATGTGTTTTGAATTATTCTGACTGGTTTGATCTTTTGAAACATTGAATGTCATGACATTCTGTTCATTGCCTTCGACATTTAGGTATCAGGCATTTCTCTGCTTTCTGTGAGCTGACCTTTCCCGTAAGGATATCTACCAGCTTTGACAGTTATTCGGAAGTATTGTATTATATAGCCGATGTTTAATTGGCAATGATTTAAAGGCTTTGGGATGTATTCGAAAAGTTATGGCAATGTTTATACAGGGAAAGATATTCATATTAAGAGTTTGTTTCTGAGGCACTCGAATTTTCTGGGATCCCTGTATACACATAACCCATAAGTTTTATATGATGTAACACAAAAGTAAGAATGAATTCATCACGTGGAAGGAAACAGGAGAACCTGTAGGAAATTCATGTGGAGAATGAGAGCAGAGGTAATGTGTACAGACTGTAACTCAAGCCCAGGTATGAACCCCAGACCCTGGAGCTTTGAGGGAGTGATGTTTATATTCATGTACATCAATTTGGCCTCGAATGCCATTCAGTTTTTTTTTTTTCTGATGTACAGAGCGAGCTTAAAATGTTTCCCTGCTTTTAAACATACAGTATGTTACACAAATCCTGTCCTAGGTACAAGCATTGTTTATTGCAGCATATATATATATATGTGCCCAGGAGACTTCGGGCACTAGGCGGGGTACACCCTGGAGAGGGTGCCAATCCATCGCAGGGCACACACACATACACACACTCACACACCCAATCACACACTACGGACAATTTTAGGAACGCCAATTAGCCTAACCTGCATATCTTTGGACTGTGGGAGGAAACCGGAGTACCCGGAGGAAACCCACCAAGCACGGGGAGAACATGCAAACTCCATGCACACAGAGACGGGAATCGAGCCTGGCCGGGGAATCGAACCCAGACCCTGGAGGTGCAAGGCGACAGTGCTAACCACTACACCACCGCGCCGCTATTCTATTCATATTTCAATAATTTACATCAATTAGTTATGATTGTACATAAGTCCAGGTGGTTAGCAGGAGTTGAAAAGAGTTGAGATCACTGAGACACTGCTGTTTCCTTCCTAACCACTGATATTAAAATGCTATTAAATGTTTGACTAGAACTCTATTTATCCATCCATCCATGAAATCATCATTTAAAAACTGTATTTTGTATTAACTCGGGTAATCTTTGTGTAATATGAAAATTAGTTTCATGATCTCAATCATTAATCAAGCATTTACATGTGACAAATATGCAGGAAAATAAAAATTCAGGAATCACAGCACTGTGCCGTGGAGAGACATAAAGCATATTCAGAAAGTTTTTACACCCTTTTTCATAAGTTCATTAATTTCATAGGGTCATGGTAGAGACTAACCCATGAACATCTGACTGGATGTGACACTGGATCACTGTAGTATTACACACACACACACACACACACACACACACGCACACACACGTTTATTCCACCTATTGGCATGCTTCTCAGAGGTGGGAGCTAAGCTGAGAGCCTGGAGGAAAACCGCACATTCAAGGGTGGAGAACATACAATGACATGGCACACAGATAATAATCCAGGATCTGACCTGGAGTTGTGAGGCAGCCACACTACCCAGAGTTGTGAGGTTGTTTACATTACCGCAGTCACCATAACCACAAACTGGAGCTTAAGACACACTGCTGGTTTTTTTTTTTGTATAGTGTTGGATTTTACTTTGCAAAAACTGTTTTTTAACTGTTTTTTTTTTGTTTTTTTTTAAACAACTAAGCGGTCAGTTGTAGGAGGGACTGTTGAAGCAGGGTGTGAGACAGGGGACACTAGGACCAAAGGTTGCCCTATGGACTGTTTCTTAACGTCGAAGCATTTAGCAACCTTTCAAAATGTGACCACACGCCGGTGTCCAGTTTCTCTTCCTCATGCTGCTTTTATTGCCGCACAAGATACTCCTCATTCAGCCTGTTCTTTCAATTGTTCTTTCTTTCTTTCTTTCTTTTTTAATTTGCTGCTGGTAACCTGAGCACCGCTAACTGTTCATCATTATAAATTACTTCAAGTGTGATGCACCCTGTTTTTGAATAATTTATTGTAATGATCGGACGTTTTCTATTCTGTGAATGAGTCTTATTAGGCACTTAATATGTAGAAATACCCAGGCTAAATTAGCAAATGGCTATTCATTTATTTTGTTTATTTATTCATGAATTAATTTATTTATAACTGTGATCTAAGTAATTTTTTTGAAGACGTCCTTGTAGTGAAGGATGCCCTTTATAAACAGTAGCATGAGCCTGTGTGATCAGGAGCGTCCGGCACTTCTTCATAACTGCGTCTAAAAATACAGTGACAGTATTCGAGTATTCTGTCACCTGGATATGTGAACCTGTTGTTCTGTAGCTTCCCCAGGCCTGAGTGACACTCTGCAGTGGGACGGGCTCTCTCTTGCACCGCAGTTGCTGGAGTGGAGAGCGCTTGCCTGGTTTGTAGTTAAAGCATTACCTTTAAGAAGGCGGGGTGTTTCTTATTTTTTCTTACTTTCTCTTTTACTGCGTACTTTGTTTGTAAATTCACTCATTAGCTTGCCAGATGTCTCTTCTGAGATGAGACACAGTTCAGTGGAGGTCCTTAGGGTGAAGTTACTTCATTAAAATTGAAGGTCAGAGCAAATGGTTGCTTCAGCATACCAATTTAACTACTCGATGTTCTTTGTTAGACGGACTAATTAATTAAAAGGGTCAGTTGTGTTTGAATTGCATGAAGGTGAGTAACAATCGAAATTGAACATATTGTGATTAGGGTTGGGTATCGTTTGGGTTTTTTTCGATACCGGTGCCAAATCGATACTTTGAAAACGGTACCGGTGCCAAAACGGTGCCTGAACCGATACTTTTAAGCCACAAAATTATAGTGGATGACTCAAGAATGAATTTTTATTGAACAAAAAATTTTATGCTTAAAATTTAACAATATATTAAAAGTTTAAAGTATATATGAATATGTAAGCTTCAAATTTTAGCAATTCTTTTGCAGAAATTTCACCATATTTGCCTTTTCTGTCAAAATACGACTCCTTTCCTGACTTATTGCCCTGAACAGGACATGCACAGCCTTCTTTGCAATGGTAAATGGGGTCACTGTTGTAGTGCTACTAGTACTAGCTGGAAAGCCGTAATTATAAACAGAATCCATGTTACATTAGTATTTTTTTTTTTACAAATCGTTTGACTATTTGTTAGCATGAATGCAAGATTTGCATTTTGCTATTAACATTACATTATCCTACTACTAACCTGTGGAAAGTCTGCTGTCGGCATCATAATCAGTGACTCCTTTTTGCTACAGTTGGTGTGACTGGGACTGAGGGTCGTCCACACCGATAGCGTCAGCTGTTGTCCGCAAGAAAACACGGTGCCTCCGTCTGCTTTTAACTTTATTCCGTCTGCCCTCGAATGTTTCATTAGATTTGACGTGTTTCCGCCTTTACACGAAACTGCTGTGAAACATTTGCTGCACGTCGCGGTGCCGGAATCCTTTCTTGTGAAATACAGCCACACTTTCGACTGTTTAGTTTTAGGCATTTTAACGAGAGTTGTTTAATTTAGCATGCTAAGCTATCGGTAGACCGCCTGCTGCCGTCAGAGCGAGTGTAACGTTAGTTACTGCATTCACGCGCATGTCGGATGGTCTCTCATTTCCGGATGATTTGTGCTTTTAATTTTTTTATTTAATCTAATAAACTATTAATCTACAAAAATGTATGAATCTAGAGAACAAATATTTCAATCGACAGTTCAGGCATTTAAGTGGCACCGAAATGAGGCACCGAAATTCGCGTTCTGTTTCGGTCCGGTACATACCGGTAGCCATCTATAGGTACCGGTTCCGAATTGGCACCGGTGTTCGGTACCCAACCCTAATTGTGATTCAAAAACGTTATGATGTGCACTTTGTGGTCTCCATTACAGCAGCGACTTTTTTTTTATTTTTGCAATTAAAATAACAACTTGAGTGGTCTGGGCCTGAAATGTTTACATTTTGAAGCTTGCCAAATACGTGTACAATACACTTGTGGTAATACCACAAACATGCGACGAATTTATCGCATCATATTTCTGACTCATTTCTGAGTGATTTATTTATTTATTTTTTTCATAAAATATTTAATCTCTCTCTCACACACACACACACACACACATACACTCTCTTGACTGTATTTGTCGTGATTGGCACAGTGTGACACAAAACCATCCCGTCAAAGCCTAAAGGACGTTAATATTAGGTCATGCAGCTGTGCACGCATGCACAAGCACATGCAACGTGCAGTGAACTCTATGCTGCATTCAGGAAGCGTTTACTGACTGATTTAGTCCAGGTTGAAGACCTCACTGTGGTGATTGATAGGTAAGTTTATGTTCGGTAGTGGACTATACATGATTCATGTTATGATCATCCATAACATAAAAAAACATATATATATTTTTTTTAAAGATATCTTATTTGCACATTGCTGCATATACAGTGAAAGCTCAGTCACATTCATTTATCTACATAAAAGCTTGGAAGACTTTCAAAGACCAACAAAAAGCATAAAAAAAACAAATGTGCTGCTTGTATCATCCTAAACCATGCTCTGAGGGACCCATTCAGAATATCATCTTATTGTTCACCAGGAACTCATCCAGTTTCTACTTAAAGCTCCACAATGGTCCTTAATAGCCACTGCATTCTTCATGGTTATTCTTTACATATTCAGTCGACCCAGTAGCTCAGTCAAAGCCCAGGTATTCCTCAGTCATGCATTGTTGTCTTTAAACTTTAATTCTATTGTATCTTATGGTAAACACCACATTCATCAAATCATATTGGGAGAAAAAAAATTACTAATCGTTCCATCCACACCAATCATATAAGGAAAAAGCTATTATTGATGTTTTACTGTAATTCCTCATTCCTCATCTTCTGTATGTCTCATGCTATAGAAAACATTCGTATGAAATCAGCTAGAGGCACGGAATTGGCTTCCCTGCATCCACAGATAGTATTTTGCCCATGCTCTCTCATGTTACAGTTGCTATAGCTTTGATAATGTGTCTTATTTGTTTTCTGTTAAACAGGTGTAAATTATGCAAGTGTTCAGCATCTAATTACCAGCATTTCATAATCATGAATTTTTGATTTATAAACAAGCTCTTGATGTTTGCTACTGCCTGACTCTTGTTTCATTCAGTCCCTCCTTCTTTACTCTCTCTCACTCTCCCCCCCCCCCCCCCCCCTCTCTCTCTCTCTCTCTCCTCCACACGCTCGTCGTGCACACACCTACAGTCTACCAACCAGGTCTCTGTTGCTAAGCGACAGGCGATGTACGTTGGACTGCTCTTATGAGGGTGGCGTTGGTCCAGGATGATTTTATGAGAATCGATCCTGACTCTCTGGAAGCTTCAGTGAAGTCTTTGCGTCCTCATAAGCAATCTGATGCTTTACTGAGAATGAACTTGACATAAGGAAGGCAGTGGCTTTTAAATGACCATTGCGGAGCTTTCATTAGATACTGGATGGGTTCCTGGTAAACAATAAGATGATATACTGAATGGTTTCCCCAGAGCATGGTTTTAGGACAATATGTGGGTTTTTATGCCTTTCATTGGTCTTAGAAAATCTTCCAAGCTTTTATTAGGATAAACGATTGTGACCGAACGTTCACTAAGTATTGATTAATGCTCTGTTAACTAAGGCAAATGTGTTCTGTGTACCACCACAGTCTCATAACCTCGTAGCCTTTTAGTGCGGGATTAGCAGTGGAGATTGGCTCACGATAATGAAGAAAGGCAGAGCTTAACCTCTTTTTCACGATGCCTACAGGCCAAAATTTACCACGTGAAGCTTGAAACGCTGCTCATTTCTGTCAGTCTCGACCCCTCTTATCAGGCCGAGAGACAGAGGAACATGACTTCATGTACATTTTTAAATACAGTAAATCTGTGCAACCACCAGAAATCTTCCCTAAAATTAACCATGAATATACTTTTGTTGAGTTACAAAAGGGTCGCTCTCCTTGTGTGCTGCTTTGCTTTGTTTGTTGGTGACCGGCCAGTGGTATCAGCATGAACTCCTGGTGTGTGTGGGTGTGAGATGAACTGTGTGGTTCACTGTTAAAATTTCTCATAGAAAATGTACTGTCATTTCATTCTGTAATGTATTTTGACATGACCTTTTTTTGGTGTAGTATTTTTGTAGTATTTTTACTTTTTTGAGTAGTCTCTGGGAAACAAACAGATATGGACAGCCCATGTTTGATTCAGCAGCGTTAAAGCCTATAAGCTGCCGTTTTCTAAGCGGGGTAACAGAAAAGCGTTTGCCCTGTCATCTGGAAGTCACAAGCTCAAATCCCGATGACGCTACAGCCATCTGTGGCCAGCAGGGGAAGGGGTGGCACAATTGCAGTCCCACATTAATCACAGCGACTCTAGACTCTATAATGTACAATCTGTGAGCCCAAGCAAAGCCTTTGCACTCTCCCTGCTACTGTAGGTAGCTGTTGCTTGGTTGGGGAGAAAGTTGGGAGGGATCGGCAGATTGGTGTGAATTATATTCACCTCTGGCTCTGAAAAATGTATCCAAAGAGTAAGTGTGCAGTTCTTCAAATGCTGGTTTCCAAAGTGAGTCAATCTTTACAGAAGTAAACATTTATACAGCCTGATACAAAAAAAATGGTCTGAAAAGCTAGATTTCCTATTCATGCCAACTGCGCAAAGGGGGAACTAATCACTATACACCGCGTTCCAAATTATTATGCAAATTGGATGTAAGTGTCATAAACATTAAATGTTTAGTATTTAAATTAAACTCATGGATGGTGTTGTGTCTCAGGGCTCTTTGGATCACTGAAATGAATCTCAGACACGTGTGATAATTAGTTTGCCAGATAAGCCCAATTAAAGGAAAAGTTCTGAAGAAGGTTGTTCCATATTATTAAGCAGGCCGCAGGTTTCAAGCAATATGGGAAAGAAAAAGAATCTCTCTGCTGCCGAAATGCATCAAATTGGACAAGGTATAAAAACATTACATATTTCATGAAAACTTAAGCATGATCATCATACTGTGAAGACATTTGTGGCTGATTCAGCACACCGCCAGGTTAGTGCAGGTAAAGGCAGAATGAAGAAGGTTTCTGCAAGACAAATTCATCGGAGTAAGAGAGCAGCTGCTGAAATGCCATTACAAAGCAGCAAACAGATATTTGAAGCTGCTGGTGCCTCTGGAGTCCCGTGAACATCAAGGTGTAGGATCCTTTAAAGGCTTGCAGTTGTGCATAAACCTACTATTCGACCACTCAATGCTCACAAGCAGAAACGGTTGCAGTGGGCCTAGACATACATGAAGACAAGTTTTTTTACAGTCTTGTTTACTGATGAGTGTCGTGCAGCCCTGGATGGTCCAGATGGATGGAGTAGTGGATGGTTGGTGGATGGCCACCATGTCCCAACAAGGCTGCGACGTCAACAAGGAGGTGCCGTTATGTTTTGTGCCAGAATCATGGGAAGAGAGCTGGTAGGCCGCTTTAGGTTCCCTGAAGGTGTGAAAATTACCTCTGCAAAGTATATTGACTGACCACTTTCTTCCATGGTACAAAAAGAAGAACCGTGGCTTCCATAGCAAAATCATCTTCATGCACGACAATGCACCATCTCATGCTGCAAAGAATACCTCTGTGTCATTGGCTGCTATGGGCATAAAAGATGAGAAACTCATGGTGTGGCCACCATCCTCCCCTGACCTCAAACCCATTGAAAACCTTTGGAGGCTCCTCAAAAGATCTATGAGGGTGGGAGGCAGTTTGATTCAAAACAGCAGCTCTGGGAGGCTATTCTGACATCCCGCAAAGAAATTAAAGCAGAAACTGTCCAAAAACTCACAAGTTCAATGGATGCAAGAATTGTGAAGGTGATATCAAATGAAATAAATATTATCATTAGGAGGTCGGGTCAATAAAATTCGAAATATACCCTAATGGTTGATGACTTGAAAATTATACTGACTGTCGTTTGCATTGACTAATTATGAAAATCAGGGAAAGATATCATTTGCGTAATAATTTGGAACATGATGTATTAAGCCATGAAATAATGCATAATTATGGGTGTGTCCAAGTTGAGTGACGGCAGCATTGCAGGTGTCAAACCACTAGCTGTCTGCTCCGCATCATTTCAGTCAGCCAGTTAACTGGAATCATTGTAGTTTATCTTACCACAAGAAATGTAGAGTTGACACGGGACGACATGTAGGGTATGGGTGATGGAGTTTAGTAACTCAATTCAAATTAACGATAGCAGCATTATGGTTAGTAGCAGAGTTCCTCCCATATACCCATTTATGGATTAAATGGGGTTAAGGCGGAGTCAGCTCTGTCGAAGATGGTGATGACCGGAACTCCCATAACTACTGTAAGCTTCAAAACCGCTCTCAGTCCAATAAAGGAACGGGATGAACCCACAGGTGAAGTCACGGAGGGTTTGTCCACTTCTTATACAGTCTATGCAATCAACTGGGTTCTTCCTGCTCAGAACGGGAGGATGGGGAAATGCGAAGATTACACACGTGAACATGACGAGATCTGTCATTACAGTGTTCAGATATGTGGACCTTTAGATCTGATGTCACAAACATCTCCCACAGTGCTCTCTGGCAGACTTTTATTTATTTATTTTTAACTCAAACATTTGAAATAATTTTAGGTTTATTGCCCTCAATGTGTGTCAGAGTTTATGCATAATTAATTTGCAATTAAATAACTAAGCTAGCTACATTTTAGAAGATAATTTTTATATTTTAAAATCTTTTCTTTCCGTTGCCAGTTAAAGCACTATGAAATTATCTAATTAGCAGATAATTTGGTTTGTTGTTATTTTTTTTTACTCGTATGTAAATTATTCATAATAAACAGAGTCACAAAGCAGCATCACAGAAATCTGAATTTTCAACTTTCGAAATGCAGAGTTCTAAACACAGAAAATATCTTACAGGTTTGTTACTTCCTAAAGTTTACATCTTATTATGTCACTACGTCCGTGTTTATGAAGATAAATCTGTGAGCTTGTCTCTAGCTTGATGTGAAGCTTATGGGACAAAAACTCCCTGCTGATAAACAAGAGTGAAGTTCACATTTTTTATTTATTTAAAACTTAATATAATAAAAAGAAATACAACCAATATGTTTATTAGAAAATGTATTGTGCAGGTACAGATAAAATTGTAGTGAGGACCTCTAACTGTAGCATGAACAACAGACCGTTATACTTTTAACCCTGTCACAGTCAGCAACTGTCTCTTGCTAGAAGAAGCTGCAGATGCACAGATGGAAACATTAAAAGTCAGGCTAAGTGACACCATCAGATTAAAGGTCATGAGAACATGCAGTTTGGGGTCATAAGAGGTTGACGGGTGAGTTGTGTTTCTGTCTGCCAAATGAAGCTGTTAGCAGTGGGATTGCTTTAGGGAGCTGCTTACACTACGTGTATGATTAACTCGTGGAGTGGAGAGAGTGAAAATGAATTGATGGGTCTGAGGGAGGACTGATGAAGGAGGTCTGCCTGTGAAACGGCCTGCGGTGGGATTTCCACTCCATTGCTGCCCTTAGAGCAATGACCTTTCACCTACACTGCTACAGCTACGAGACGTCTTCTAGCACCTAGACACGTGTATAGTGGGCAAATTAATAGAGGCTTGGGGATTAGAGATCAGTATCACCACATTGACTCGTTAACACATTGACAAAATCAATGATAAATGATTTATTACATTTATAATAAAGATGCACCGGTCGATCAGCCATTGACAGGAATTGGCTGTTTTTCAACTTGATTAGCCATGACTGATCGCACTGCACATGATTGATTCTGTGCCTCCAGAGTGCACGAGCTCCAGAGTGGTGCAACAGAAACACATTTTTATGCCATTATATTATCAAAAGTTGGAAAATCAGACTTTTTCTTTAAACTCCACGAGTGAATAAGTCTTGAAACACACTCATTATACAATCTTACACCATTCTCGAAACACCCATATTTGAAGCCATGCACGGTCGTGTTAGGAGCTGTGCATGGCACCACGCTTACACCACCATTATTTCATAATCCTACAGGTGGTGCACTCTACACTATCCCCACCCCGGCATCCCATTTGGTAGGAGTGAATTATTTGCTTTAAAGTTTGTTTAGAAATAATACTTGTGATGGATAATGGAGATTATTGTTTTTAATGTAACTTCAAGATAAATGTTAAACTCTTGTGTTTTGTTTAATTGCCCTTAGTGTTTAAATGAGAATGAAGGTAAAGTATACAATTTTTAAAGGTCTTAAAATTGTAAAAAAAAATCTAATAATAAAACGTAATATCCAATCGGGATATTTATAAAATTGTCATACAGAATTGCAGTTTTAATCAAATCAGCACCTACTGTAGGTATCATGTCGGGTGGTGATCTCCATCCGTATTATGTACAGTGGTGTGAAAAAATATTTGCCCCCCCCTCCTGATTTCTTATTCTTTTGCATGTTTGTCACACAAAATGTTTCTGATCATCAAACACATTTAACTATTAGTCAAAGATAACACAAGTAAACACAAAATGCAGTTTTTAAATGAGGGGTTTTATTATTTAGGGAGAAAAAAAATCCAAACCTACATGGCCCTGTGTGAAAAAGTAATTGCCCCCTGAACCTAATAACTGGTTGGGCCACCCTTAGCAGCAATAACTGCAATCAAGCGTTTGCGATAACTTGCAACGAGTCTTTTACAGCGCTCTGGAGGAATTTTGGCCCACTCATCTTTGCAGAATTGTTGTAATTCAGTTTTATTTGAGGGTTTTCTAGCATGAACCGCCTTTTTAAGGTCATGCCACAACATCTCAATAGGATTCAGGTCAGGACTTTGACTAGGCCACTCCAAAGTCTTCATTTTGTTTTTCTTCAGCCATTCAGAGGTGGATTTGCTGGTGTGTTTTGGGTCATTGTCCTGCTGCAGCACCCAAGATCGCTTCAGCTTGAGTTGACGAACAGATGGCCGGACATTCTCCTTCAGGATTTTTGGGTAGACAGTAGAATTCATGGTTCCATCTATCACAGCAAGCCTTCCAGGTCCTGAAGCAGCAAACCAACCCCAGACCATCACACTACCACCACCATATTTTACTGTTGGTATGATGTTCTTTTTCTGAAATGCTGTGTTACTTTTACGCCAGATGTAATGGGACACGCACCTTCCAAAAAGTTCAACTTTTGTCTCGTCGGTCCACAAGGTATTTTCCCAAAAGACTTGGCAATCATTGAGATGTTTTTTTAGCAAAATTGAGACGAGCCTTAATGTTCTTTTTGCTTAAGTGGTTTGCGCCTTGGAAATCTGCCATGCAGGTCGTTTTTGCCCAGTCTCTTTCTTATGGTGGAGTCGTGAACACTGACCTTAATTGAGGCAAGTGAGGCCTGCAGTTCTTTAGATGTTGTCCTGGGGTCTTTTGTGGCCTCTCGGATGAGTCGTCTCTGCGCTCTTGGGGTAATTTTGGTCGGCCGGCCACTCCTGGGAAGGTTCACCACTGTTCCATGTTTTTGCCATTTGTGGATAATGGCTCTCACTGTGGTTCACTGGAGTCCCAAAGCTTTAGAAATGGCTTTATAACCTTTACCAGACTGATAGATCTCAATTACTTTTGTTCTCATTTGTTCCTGAATTTCTTTGGATCTTGGCATGATGTCTAGCTTTTGAGGTGCTTTTGGTCTACTTCTCTGTGTCAGGTAGCTCCTATTTAAGTGATTTCTTGATTGAAACAGGTGTGGCAGTAATCAGGCCTGGGGGTGACTACAGAAATTGAACTCAGGTGTAATAAACCACAGTTAAGTTATTTTTTAACAAGGGGGGCAATCACTTTTTCACACAGGGCCATGTAGATTTGGAGTTTTTTTTTTCCCTTAATAACGTAAACCTTCATTTAAAAACTGCATTTTTTGTTCAATTATGTTACCTTTGACTAATAGTTAACGGTTTTTGATGAGCAGAAACATTTAAGTGTGACAAACATGCAAAAGAATAAGAAATCAGGAAGGGGGCAAATAGTTTTTCACACCACTGTATACTGTACATCTGTCTTTGGGAACAGCTGTGTTCTAGTCTGCAGAACAAACTACAGTATATGAACAGCTAAAACAGCACTCACCAGTCTTTATTTATCTTCAACTAGTAGTTTTTTATTCTACCCACTGATTCAGGGGAAAAACAATGTGGTAATTATGAGGAGTAATTCCCTGTTTCCACTGAAATGCCACCGTAGACTAATATTTGCAAACATTACAATCATCATTCACATTTTATTGGCAATGCCTTTAGAATATTTAGATTAACGCACAACCTGGCTGTTTCCTGCAGTCATTTTCTAGTGCGAGATTTAATGACGGCTCAGTGACGCAGGAGGGTCTTTAAGTGAAAGCATTTAATATGAATGCTCATAAACAACAATACCCTAATTACTAGAATCTCACAATTACAATTTTTTTTTTTTGGATACAGGAAAAATGTCATACATAGCAAGTGGGATTAATCATAAGGCTTTATCTCCTTCCATTTTATAGCAGCAATCTGTCTGACTTGTGTTTTCTGCTGTGTTCTTTGTTCATGACAGAATATAAACCTTGGTTTTTAGAGAGTGTTTCTCAGACGTGAAAGCATGGTATCTGCCGTGAGGTAGCAGTAATCAAAGCAGCTCCAGTTGAGCACAGTGTTATCGTGTCTGTGGCCTTGCCAGTGCGCCGGCTTCATTCAGCCTTTATCCCCCCAGCCGGCTGATTTACGACGTAGCTGGCACTAAAAAAGGAATGAGATGCTTTGAGGTGATGGTGTGACGGATGGCTAGTAGAAGAGGCGTCGAGCATTATGATATTTTATTTTTAAAAGAGTATTTCAGTGGGAGTGTCAGTGTCGTGTTACTCTGAGGAAGTGCCTGTCTATTGTAAACACATGCCATCATCACAGTAGCTCTGAAAGCTGGCCGGCTCTCAGAAATCGAGTTCAGCCTCTAAAGGTTCTGTTAGTTTAGATGTAGTCAGTGTCGGTCCTCGTGACTCTCAAACATTGTCATGTAACTAAGGCAGCAGCAGGCTTGCATACAAGGTAGTAGCAAGTGCAAGACAAGACTTTCTGAACTATCCATGAAAGAAACATTAGCCTGAAAAAAATACAATCATCCTTTTATGAAATATTCAAACGCTGCCAAATTCTGACTTGAACCTAGTGATGATATAGAATTATTAATACGACTTATCACGGAGGCTAAGTCAGGTCTTGAGGCTCTATTAATATTTCACATGATGTCGCAGACTAATGTAAATAGTCAGTGGACAAGTGACAGAGAGGAGCTGAAAGCCAGCACAGCGTCAGATATGATCTGTCACCTTTCTTATGCATGAATCAAAACAGTCCATCAGCACCGAGGTCACCTTTAAAGATATAATTGTTCGAAGACCTTTAGTCTAATGTTATTGAGTGGGGCTTGCTTTTGCTGGTGACTGTTTTTTAAAAAAAAATCTCTGAAAGGTCAATTTAAAGGTCTTTTTTATGGGCTGCTTATAGACTAGGTCATTGATTAGCACAGGTCACACTCAACGGACAGTTAAAGGCTTCTGCTTTTCCTCTCATGTCTTTAAAGACAGGGCCAGGTCAAACTCTCTTTGATGCTTCTCGCTTTTCATCATTCTTACTATTTCAGGTAGCGTCTGACTGCGACACGGTTGTCCGGCTCGTCTTAAGGGGAATAATACAGCATTCCTCCGTACTAGCCCCAAAAAAATCTCTGAAACCATACATTATACGGAAATACAACTGTTGTGTTGATTGTTAATCTCTACAACCATCTTTTTCTTCAAATATTATGAGTGAATTGTGTTTTTCCCTCACCGTAAGTAAAACCTTGCTCAGGAATGTTTGTGTCTAAAGAGCGATTGGTTTATATCCAGATATTTCTGTGTAATATTCACTTTAAAAGAAAAAGTGGTGCTGCATTGGGCTTTTAAGGTGTATGAGAGAGCAATAGTGAGTTGCATCTGATGAACAGTCTAATCCCTAAGCGCACTACACTCCTGGGTGATAAAGTAAGCTACTCGTTATTATTTAAACCAGCGGGAATTTGGATGAAACTACTGTATCAGTACACAAAGAACTTTGAATCAGGACATGATCTTTCTTTGACAATCATTTCAGTGCTCTTTGTCTTTAAATGTGCGTGTGTGGGGTGGAACATTTATTTAAAGCCTCCTGTGTACCCTGTTGCATGTTTATAAGCATCTCAAGCCAGAGCTATGACACTGCAGATGGAGCTTCTGGGTGAGATTTGGATGGATGGAGGAGGGAGTTAATCAGTTCTTGACACAAGGCTAACCCAGCAAAAGATGAGAATCAATTCATGCATGCATGCAAACCCCCTCCCCCCTCCCCAAACACACACACACACACACACACACACACACAGTTTGGAGGTATGCCCTTGAGATGACAAGTAGCTGATTGGAGCAATAAGAAAAATGGAGTCGTGCTGCAGGTTGGTGAACGCTTGTGGGAATAAGTAACCTGAGGTGGAGCCCCATGTAGGAAAAATTACATCAAGAGCTGACGAACATACAAACCGGATTCCAAAAAAGTTGGGACACTAAACAAATTGTGAATAAAAATTGAATGCAATGATGTGGAGATGGCAAATGTCAATATTTTATTCAGAATAGAATATAAATCGGGCGGCACGGTGGTGTAGTGGTTAGCACTGTCGACTTGCACCTCCAGGGTCTGGGTTCGATTCCCCGGCCAGGCTCGATTCCCGTCTCTGTGTGCATGGAGTTTGCATGTTCTCCCCGTGCTTGGTGGGTTTCCTCCGGGTACTCCGGTTTCCTCCCACAGTCCAAAGATATGCAGGTTAGGCTAATTGGCGTTCCTAAATTGCCCGTAGTGTGTGATTGGGTGTGTGAGTGTGTGTATGTGTGTGTGCCCTGCGATGGATTGGCACCCTGTCCATGGTGTACCCCGCCTAGTGCCCGAAGTCTCCTGGGATAGGCTCCAGGTCCCCCGCAACCCTGAACACAGGATTAAGCGGTATAGAAAATGAATGAATGAATGAATGAATATAAATCACGGAACAAAAGTTTAAACTGAGAAAATGTATCATTTTAAGGGAAAAGTATGGTGAATCAAAATGTCATGGTGTCAACAAATCCCAGAAAAGTTGGGACAAGGCCATTTTCACCACTGTGTGGCGTCTCCCCTTCTTCTTACAACACTCAACAGACGTCTGGGGACCGAGGAGACCAGTTTCTCAAGTTTAGAAATAGGAATGCTCTCCCATTCTTTGTCGCACCTTCCTCTTTATGATGCGCCAAATGTTCTCTATAGGGGAAAGATCTGGACTGCAGACTGGCCATTTCAGTACCCGGATCCTTCTCAATTCAATTCAATTCAATTCAATTTTATTTATATAGCGCTTTTAACAATGGTCATTGTCTACTACATTGTCATTCTCCTACGCAGCCATGATGTTGTGATTGATGCAGAATGTGGTCTGGCATTATCTTGTTGAAAAATGCAGGGTCTTCCCTGAAAGAGATGACTAGATGTTGTTCTAGAACCTGAATATATTTTTCTGCATTGATGGTGCTTTTCCAGACATGCAAGCTGCCCATGCCACACGCACTCATGCAACCCCATACCATCAGAGATGCAGGCATCTGAACTGAGCGTTGATAACAACTTGGGTTGTCCTTGTCCTCTTTGGTCCGGATGACATGGCGTCCCACATTTCCAACAAGAACTTCGAATCGTGACTCGTCTGACCACAGAACAGTCTTCCATTTTGCCACATTTTAAATGATCCCTGGCCCAATGAAAACGCCTGTGCTTGTGGATCTTGCTTAGAAATGGCTTCTTCTTTGCACTGTAGAGTTTCAGCTGGCAACGGTGGATGGCACGGTGGATTGTGTTCACTGACGGTGGTTTCTGGAAGTATTCCTGAGCCCATTCTGTGATTTCCTTTACAGTAGCATTCCTGTTTGTGGTGCAGTGTCGTTTAAGGGCCCGGAGATCACGGCCATCCAGTATGGTTTTACGCCCTTGACCCTTACGCACAGAGATTGTTCCAGATTCTCTGAATCTTCGGATGATATTATGCACAGTTGATGATGATAACTGCAAAGTCTTTGCAATTTTTCGCTGGGTAACACCTTTCTGATATTGCTCCACTATCTTTCTGCGCAACATTGTGGGAATTGGTGATCCTCTACCCATCTTGGCTTCTGAGAGACACTGCCACTCTGAGAAGCTCTTTTTATACCCAATCATGTTGCCAATTAACCTAATTACTGTTAATTGGTCTTCCAGCTCTTCGTTATGCTCAAATTTACTTTTTCCAGCCTCTTATTGCTACTTGTCCCAACTTTTTTGGGATTTGTTGACACCGTGAAATTTGGAATCAACATATTTTTCCTTTAAAATGATACATTTTCTCGGATTAAACTTTTGATCTGTCATCTATGTTCTATTCTGAATAAAATATTGACATTTGCCATCTCCACATCATTGCATTCAGTTTTTATTCACAATTTGTTTAGTGTCCCAACTTTTTTGGAATCCGGGTTTGTAGATTTCAGACTGCGGAAAAACCGGGGAATCTCATTTCGTTAGCGAAGAAAAGATCTTTACAAACTTAAATAATTCTTTTGATTGTGTAAAGCTGTTTTGAGACAATGTCAGTTGTTAAAAGCGCTATACAAATAAAACTGAATTGAATTGAATTGAAAAATCTTCAAAGCCATTTGTGTATTTGGTCCAAGTTGATTCTTTTTGTTCTTCTTTACACTGTGGAGAAAGTGGTTGTGTGTGTGAGGTTGATTAACATTTTGAACATCACACCTCATGGATAAAGCCTGTTCGCAAAATTAATCCTAGCTGTTTCTGAGAAAGGGTGTTCCTCTTTAAAAGAAGAGAACTGAATCAAAAAAGCTTCTCATAGAAAGGCCTTTTCTAAATCCGAATTAGATTCATTTTATCTCATTTAAACATGTTTTTGAAGATCAAGCATGGCTGTCTTTAAATGTATATTTTTTGACAGCATCTGATGCTAATCCCAAAAGACTATTCAGTAAACACTCTAAAATGCCCTCTTTGACCTAAAAAATCTTCACATGATAAAGAATGAAGCTAATTAATCTAATTTAATCATGTTTTAAACAGTGACTTGAAATGTACACTCACTGACACTTTATTAGGTATACTGTAACAGTACAATAGGGTAAAATAGGGTCTCCTTTTGCTCTTAAAACAGCCTCAGTTCTTCATGACATGGATTCCACAAGATGTTGGAAACATCCCTTTGAGATTCTGGTCCATGTTGACAGCTGCATCACACACATCAGGTGCATTTTGATGCTGCGACTTTCCAGTCCTGTCACGTCGAACCCAAGTCGTTCTAGTGACTGAGAAGGACTGAGTGTTCATGAAACCAGCTAGTGATGACTTTTTGACTAGTTCTCATTTCCAAATGGTTGATGGAAAGATTGTGCATCTTTTTATGGACAAAATTTACCATAGTGAAAACAATAGTCAGTTAGGCCATGGCATTCAAGTCATGATTGATTAAAACATTTCAACACAACCTCTACCAGTCTGAGTGTTTGACACAAGCAGGTTGGGTCACGGTCATCTTTGTGCCTCATCATAAATGAAGATTCCTCAGATCAGGCTACATTCTCCCAATCTTCTATGTCCAGTTTTGGTGAGCTTGTGCCCACTGCTGATAGGACTGAAACCCGACATGGTCTTCTGCTGTTGTAGCCCATCTACAGGGAACTGTTCAATATTTTCTGCAATCTGAGCTGCTTTTCCTCCCACCACAGCTGTATGGGTTGGTTACCTGTGTGACTGTAGCCGAGCTGCCAGCTCGAAGCAGCCTGGCCATTCTCTCTTGACCTCTCTCATCAACACGGCTTTCTTTCTGCTGAACTGCTGCTCACTGAATGGTTCGTCTTTATCATTCCGAACACTAGAGAGTATGAGCATGAAACTCCATTGAGATAATCAGTTATAGAAATACTCAGACCCGCCCACCTGGCACCAGCTGTCATCGTGCTACCGTCAAAATCACTGTGATCATATTTACTCACGTTCTTATGGTTGATGTGAACATTACCTGAATCTGCTGGAGCGTATCTGCACCATTTTATGCACTGCACTGTGTACGCTATGGTGCACAAAAATGCACTGCACATACCGCTGTTTTAATTTGAAATATATCTTCAGTTATGCAAATGAAGGCAGTATGATGGCTGCCTCTTGGCTCCATGGCCCCCGATTTGTTCCCAAGCTCATACTTTTGTAAAACACGGCAGTACGTGAATTTTCGAAGATTCATTTTTACAAGGTCTATGAATGTGTGTGTGTGTGTCTGTTTGTGCTTGTGCCCTGTGATGGCCTGGCCTCCCAAAGCGTAATCATCTCAATCCCAGTGTTCCCAGGATACGCTTAGTGGTTACTAAGTGGGTGAATATGCTAAATAAGTGAAGCAGCCTGTGAAACACAGATGCATGCAGTTTTAACAATTTGTGACCTTTCAGTGTCTACAAGAACCTCTATTTTTTAGTTCTTTCTTTTTTTTGTGTGTGAGATCCTAATATTGTGCAAGTTTGGTTCTTAGTAATCATAAAGAAGTTGTTTCGCTTCTGCAACCCACCTAACTTCTGTCAAAAACATGCAAGCTTGAATAGTCTCTTTGTGGCTGAACGTTTGTTACTCCTCCTGTGGCTAGTCATGTCTACTGTATCTGTCTTTCTACAAAAGAAAACTCTGATGCCTATCATTCTTTCAGCACACTGTGGCAGGTTGTGCCAGAACTGCTCAGATTATTTTTTTTTTTACTCATCATTTGGTTTATGTTGCCTTCGCCAAACCCAAGTCTCTTTGCATGAGCCGTAGTGTGTTTGTGTGACAAAGCAAGCGTGACATGCTAGACAGAGGGAAGTCAGTCGGTCATGCTCAATATTGTATCAGGTGTTAACTGGGTATTAGGATGACAAACAGATAGTCCTTGTGTCTCAGTCAATTTAATGATTTCTCACATTTCTAGAATCTGGGAGCATTGTGGTATTTAATCTTTTAGTTCTTTCGTTTATTAATCACCACATTTCCTGCATTTTCAATCATGTTCTTGAGTGTGCATCATCCAACAGGCCATCAAATCTTTACCTGCTCTGTGACATCACAAAGCTGATATACATGCTGAGAGCATATCTGGTAACACCCCTCTCTCGCCTACGAGTCCATACAGTAAGTACGGTTCATCGCGATTCACCGCAGGTTTGGCGTAGTGATCGTAATCATTACGTAGTGATTACGTTTCCAGCCCCCACCCCACAAAAAATTCAACATATGTTTCTCTTTCTTTCATGTTTTTGTTCTTTCTTTAGTTAGGTGGATTCTTGCCATCTTTTCTTTTTTTTTCCTGTTTGAAGTTAACACGGGAGAACAGGGCCAAAGCACTTTAGTCACAAGTAGTAGAGCACCGTATGAAATAGCACTCTAGACCTTATTAAAGACTGTGGTCTGTTCATCATCACAAGGCATTAGGATTATTACAGCACTGCGGGCAGATGTCTATAACCTGACCTTGTCCACTCTGCAGTGAGGGTGTTTTGTCTGAGAGCACTGAGCCTGAAAATCTCCTCTTAATGGATGTAGTGTTATGAATTAGGTATAGAGGCATCTGTGGCTTAACACTAATATAAAGGCATCGTAACATCGTTCTCTAGTGTGGGTTGTGTGCGGGAAGCGAAGGAACGCCTCTGTGTAACAGTTCTGCCTGTTCTTCAGTGTTTACGGAAACTGCATTTGTGGTAGAAATGTCACAAAAAAGGAAAGCATCTTTTAAATACTTGTGGCTTACTGGATATTTAAACTCTGGATACTTATATTATTCACCAAGACACATAATTAAACTCTCTCCTGACATGTAGACTGTATAACTCGCCAGGACCCAAAACATTGACTCTACTCAGGGGACAAGGCAGGGGACGTTCTGGATGGAGTGCCATCATAGAGTACAGGTGCACACACGCGCACACACACACACACACACACACATATACATGAACATCAATTGGCCTACAACACATCTTTAGACTTTGGGAGGAGACTAAAATACCCCGAAGAAACCCGCCAAGCACAGACTGGAGGTGAGATGTGACCCTCCAACCCCTGGAGATGTGAGCCATCAGTGCTCTCCCCTGAGACATCCATGGTGAAAATGCCTCTAATAAAGAAACAAAGAAAAGACACTGTTTTATCATACTTGCCTTGTATTTATTGAGAAGCAGAGGAACTTCTAAAAGTTTTCTTTTGGTAAAGGTGTTTAAACTTGATGCTTGTCTTAGTAGGTGGATTAATTAGTATGCAGGGATGACAGATGGTCTTTCAGGCTCAGGAACAGGTGCAGGTATGTAGATACACTTCCGAACGCAAGCCGAATAAAGTGCAACACAAAGCGGTCACAGAACACATTACCTTGCTGGAGAAATTAAAGATGCCAGCCGTACTTGGGTATTTATTTATTTTTTACCTTCTAAAGATACAGGATGAGAGCAGCTCAGCATACAAAATATTCTGCAACTACTTGACGAATTTTGAGGAAGGTTAAAATCACAATACGTCTTTCTCATACCTGATGCGGTAGCTTGTGGTTTTTTTCATGTCCTCTTTAAATTGACAGCATTTTAATTACCATATTTAGAATAATATGTTTTGTCGTTTGATACTGTATCACATTTTGTATTCTCAGCACACTGTTTTTAGCACCTACATCACCAAAGAAACAACACCTGCGTTAATACAGAATATATTTAAATAAAGTTCTGCTTTTTCCTACGTATTCCTATTGGAATTTTTTGCTTCTAATGTGATTGACGTGGCTATATTTTGTGCATATATGAATGCAAAGTTCACGAAAAAAAATAAATAAATAAATAAATAAATACATATACAAAAATCCCAACCATTAATCCCAAAAAAACCTTTCCACTGCATTTCATTGCTGTCATTATAGGACCTGCTGAGATCATTTCAGTAATCGTCTTGTTAACTCAGGTGAGAATGTTGACGAGCACAAGGCTGGAGATCATTATGTCAGGCTGATTGGGTTAGAATGGCAGACTTGACATTTTAAAAGGAGGGTGATGCTTGAAATCATTGTTCTTCCATTGTTAACCATGGTGACCTGCAAAGAAACGCATGCAGCCATCATTCCGTTGCATAAAAATGGCTTCATAGGCAAGAATATTGTGGCTACTAAGATTGTACCTAAATCAACAATTTATAGGATCATCAAGAACTTCAAGGAAAGAGGTTCAGTTCTTGTTAAGAAGGTTTCAGGGCGTCCAAGAAAGTCCAGCAAGCGCCAGGATCGTCTCCTAAAGAGGATTCAGCTGCGGGATCGGAGTGCCACCAGTGCAGAGCTCAGGAATGTCAGCAGGCAGGTGTGAGCGCATCTGCACGCACAGTGAGGTGAAGACTTTTGGAAGATGGCCTGGTGTCAAGAAGGGCAGCAAAGAAGCCACTTCTCTCCAAAAAAAAACCTATCAGGGACAGATTGATCATCTGCAGAAAGTATGGTGAATGGACTGCTGAGGACTGGGGCAAAGTCATATTCTCTGATGAAGCTGCTTTTCGATTGTTTGGTGCATCCAAAAAGGCTTGTCCGGAGAAGAAAAGGTGAGCGCTACCGTCAGTCCTGTGTCATGCCAACAGTAAAGCATCCTGAGACCATTCATGTGTGGGGTTGCTTCTCATCCAAGTGAGTGGGCTCACTCACAATTTTGCCCAAAACACAGCCATGAATAAAGAATGGTACCAAAACACCCTCCAACAGCAACTTCTTCCAACAATCCAACAGTAGTTTGGTGAAGAACAATGCATTTTCCAGCACGATGGAGCACCGTGCCATAAGGCAAAAGTGATACTGTAACTAAGTGGCACGGGGAACCAAACGTTGAAATTTTGGGTCCATGGCCTGGAAACTCCCAAACTCCAAAAAGTGATAATGAAAGAATGGGTTGCTATCAGTCAGGATTTGGCCCAATAGTTGATTGAGAGCCCAGTCGAATTGCAGAGGTCCTGAAAAAGAAGGGCCAACACTTCAAATACCGACTCTTTGCATAAATGTCATGTAATTGTCGATAACAGCCTTTGAAAAGTATGAAGTTCTTGTAATTATATTTCAGTATATCACAGAAACAACTGAAACAAAGATCTAAAAGCAGTTTAGCAGCAAACTTTGTGAAAACTAATATTTGTGTCATTCTCAAAACTTTTGGCCACGACTGTACAGAGAGAGAAAGAGAGTTCATGGAGTTTTCATGTTTTTCCCCAAGTTTCCTCCACATGCTTCAGTTTCCTCCCACAGTCCAGAGACATGCAGGACAGGCTAACTGGCATCCATTATTACTCCATAGTGTATGAGTGAGTGTGTGTGTGCTTGTGCCCTGTGGTGAACTGGCACCCTGTCCAGGACGTGTAGCTCATCTTGTGCTTCAGGCCTCCTGCAACCCTGAACAGGCTAAGTGGTATAGAGAATGAATTAATGAAGGACTGTTTTATAATAGGCTGCATATGTAGTAAGACTTTTGTTAAATCATCATGCTAGCTCTGGCCAAAACCAAAAGTCCTCTTCCCATTAGTCTTACCCCCTAGAACCAGTTTTGCTCGTAGAACTGCTGCTGAGTGGAGATTTGCCCTACTTCCTCTTTTCTTTTGGCTTATTTTATAATGCCACGCATTGTTGTTAGTCCGTTGCAGGATTATGTGTTAGAAGAGTCGACCTAAAAGCTCATGCTAGTGAAGATTTATAGCATGCTGGTTTTAATGATGGTATCGCATATGTGGTGCTATTGAGCTGGAGAAATAGGACGAGATAATGAATAAGAGTCGGCATGAGTAGGCATGGCAACCTGTAGGCAGTCCTCTATACCTGTGCAGTCTTTACATAATGGCCTTGGCTTGCCTTTAGATCCTAAACCTCTGTAGAGTCTGTGAGGGGGTTTAGTTTGACACAATTCTAAATATGCACTTTATACGCAGTGGGGAAAAAAACGTTTTGTAGTGTGTTCGTTACACATTTAAAACGTCTGAGGATTAGATTAGCTGTCTGAGGAGACGTTCTGAAAACTCTAAGAGATCTACAATGTTTTTTCTTTCCTCTGATTTTCGGTGACTGTAGCAATTGTTGAAAAAATTAGGATTGTGTAGATCTTGTTAGACATATTTCTTGGCGTCCTGGGGGAAGTTAAAAATAGAGTTTGGCATGAGTTTCAGTTATACCCCCAGCGAGGCAAATGTAAGTGGTTGGAACAGCTGTGCCGAAGTCATGTTGTAATCAAGCAGTCTGGGTTATTTGACCTGTTCTTTGCCATTCCTTATTAGTGGAGCTCCTGACTATATGCCTTACAGCAGTTGTTTTTTAAGGTTGTGTATTTGTGTTTCATCCCCATACATGCACTTTTGCATGAATATGGTGCTGTGTAGAGGTGGGTGTCACCATTTGTGTCAAATCCTGGCTGTGGCGTGTGCTGTCCTTGGTTGCAGGTCTCGTGAGGATCGACTGTGATTCGTTCCTGAACAGAGGAGAACACGAAACACTACTACTTCACAAAGTGCTCTTGGTTGCACCCCGAGTAGTTCTTGTGATGCTCAGTGATGCTGCAATGTGTAGTGGCATGGAAAATGTGGCAGGCCTAACATGCCTAGGAGGAACACTATGCCCCCTGGTATTGTTGTCATGCAGTACAGGGAGATGACAGGGAATGGCTTTAAAACATTTTAATAATATTCAAAACATTCTTAAGCAATCCACTTTACCTATTTGCACGTCATGTGTGAGTAAATAAAAAAGTTAAATAAAACAAATCACATGAAGGTTAAATGGCAGAAGCTTATTAGCAAGATGAACAATGAAAAAGGTCAAAAAAACAAGGTCAGTCTCAAATCTTTCCATTCATTAATGAAGATACACGAGAGAGAGGGAGAGAGAGTGAGTGTCTCCTGGGCCATTTGTCTGTTTGGATAGTGAAAAGGGCCAGAGTGTGGTTAAAGGCTTTGACATCACAGCCGTAAAAATAGCAGATGGAGTATCCCATGGCATGCTGCTCCTGAGACCTTCTCTGCAAGCTGTTCAGGGCAAGCAGAAATTGTTTCTTGTTTGAGTTTCCTTGTCAGGAATTGTGATTGGAGAGTTTCTCATGCAGCAGCCCTGTAATCATTTGTAAACATGATGAATGCCTATTGACTGAGCAGCACAATGAGTGGTGTGAAGCAGATTAAATGAGATGCTCAGAAGTGCCTCACTGGGAGTTCCTCTAGTGTTTCCAGCATTGTTTGTTTTCTTTAAATGGACATGCTCTTTAGCATTTTAGTTTTTGCTAAGGCGATGTGTTTCTTGGATTTTATGATTATTTTTTTTGTGTGAGATTAAGCTCCTTTATAATGAAAACATTGTTTCACAATCAGTTTTACTCATCCTTACAAAGGATGTCAATAATTTCAGTGCTGCCTTTCATGTTTTATAAGCTTCGTCAGTTTGAATGTGGCTTGAAGACGGACAGTTTGTGCAGAGAGCATCGGTAGAGCAGCTGTGAATGGATGCAGTTTTGTAAGGAAATTAATAATCATTAGATATTAGATATTTGCACTGATAAAATCTGATCTATTTTATTATTACAAGTTTTATTCATTTATTTTTTTAAAATGTTACTAACCTGATAATCTGATGCACTACCTGGCCAAAAAAATGTTACACACTAAGATTTTATTCAGTCACCTTAAGCTTTGATTACAGCACACAATGTGGCGGCCAATAAATGTGTGAAAATGATTCTTCATTCTCCACAACCACTCAGTCACAATTTGAATCCTTGAACATGCCCGTGCCATCAAAGAAGGAAAATCTCCATAGATGTGATAACCTGGTCATTCAGTACATTGAGGTCATCAGCTGACTTCATTTTATTGCCATATAACGTTGCTGAGTCTAGACCTGACCAACTGAAGCAACACCAGATCATAACACTGTCTCCAGAGGCAGTGTTCTCACCCTGACACACACATCACTCCCAGATTGCTCACATCAGACCACATGACCTTTTCCCATTGCTCCAATGTCAAATTTTTCTGCCCGTAAGCAGATTAAAGCCTTTTTTCCTGATTAGTCTCACTAACAATGGTTTTCTCATGGCCACACAGCTGTTTAGACCAAATTTGACCCTTCTGATATGTTGACTTTTTTTGGCCAGGCAGTGTATTTTGAGTTTTATTCCTCCTAAATTAGGCTTACTTTACATTAGTGTACACTGCGAATGTACGTGCAAAATGGTCCTGGAGGTGTCTTCATCATTACTACCTACCAGTGGCTGAATAAGATGCAGATAAGGACGTATAAAATTGGAGCATTTATGTTTCTTGATATTTTACTCAGGAACATGTTGAAAATAAAAAAAGTTTTATTAGGTTACCTACTGTACAAGTTGAAGGTATATTGATATTTATCAAGCCTAACTGAGAAGTTAGCCAAGTAGCTAACTAGGAGTTAATGCCAACTGTTTCTCCTGTGAATATTAATGATTAATTAATATTAACGATTAGCAGTCAGTCAGCAGCAGTTTAAAGAAGCTGTGAGATGAAGAGGCAGGGAAAGTTAGTATGCGTTTTAATGTAAAACTCCTATAACTGCATTTCATTGGCTTTGTACATGTGCTCTGCACAATGACAATAAAATCTAATCTACATTTTATAGAACACATGGCTGAACTTAAATAGTTCTTAAAAAAACACATATATACACACATTATATCAGATGAGTCATATTTTGTCTTTTTTTTTCATTTTTGTATTGGCTGGATCTTAAACAAATTCAGATTTTTCCACCTAACGTGACCTTGTATGAGAATATACCCTCCACCGGCTTATTGCTCAGCTCTTCTGTTCTCTTTTAAGGGCGTGGCTCATCAGGAGCTCATTTACATAGACACTGAAACAACGTGTTTTGAGGAGGAGTGACATAGAGGGAGTTTAAGACATGAAAAATGCATTTCCTGGTTCACGGGTTTTTTCAGCAGGACATTAACATACACACATGCACACACACGCACATAAAAATGCGTTATCTGGTTCACAGGTTTTTTCAGCTGGACATTAACACACACACACACACACACACACACACACACACGCACACACGCGCACACACGCACACACACGCACACACACACACACACACACACACACACACACACACACACACACACACACACACACACACACACTCACTTTAGGTAAGCTCTGAGCACTGAATTAATTAAATTAAAATGAAAGAAATAGAAATATGGGACATTCAAGTTTATTAACTACAAATACATTTTTCATACTCTACTGACCAAGAGTGTCAGTTATTGTTGAGCTGATGGTAATATACTTCTTAATGCTTTTATTCTTGTGCAGCTTTTTTAAGTGTGGAAATCCTTTTCCCCTTGGTCTGTATATTTAGACCTCACCCAGCCCTACTTGGTACTCGTGTTACACGATGAAATGCCGAGGGATGACTGAGGAGGGACATCTCCTCTAAATCAACACACGGAAACAACACATTAGGGTCATTTTGATGAAACTGGGGGTATTTTAATCTTTCTCATAATTTTTTGCTAGCAAAATGAAGGGTTCGGTTATTGTACATCATAAAGAAACACTAACCAGCGAACAGATTTTTAGCATTAGGTTTATCTACACTGTTTTTGTGACATAACTAATTAGCAGTACACCAGCTGCCTCCTTGGCATGTTGTTATGGAATATAATCCAATTTCAGCAGAAAATCCCCATGCAGCATATCGAGCGCCAGCCCATTTGCTGGGTCATGGTTTGTGTTGGGATATTTGCAGAGGCTAGTTAGAATCACTCAAATGTAGCATCTGGAGCAGCCACGTCGTCTGTAATTATTTCTTTCCATGCCGTGATACACCTGACCTGTTGTTATTTAGTATTTCTGTACATCGTTGCCGAACGTGACGGATCACTCATCACTAAGAAGACGTCTTTCAGATGGAATCTGCAGCTGAAAAGCAGCACCATCTCTTTACTAATAATAATTACGATCTGTGAGCTACGACGAACAGGGAAGGAGTGGCTCTGTAACCTGAACTCACATGCACTTCAGAAATGCAGCACTGCTGCCACATGCAGTTGGCAAGCAACACGCGTACCAGTGTGAAGTCCGAGCGCTGTTCGAATGCTGGAGATTGCAGGCGGTAACTGTGACTCTGGTGTCACTTCGTGGATCGTGTTGCCACTGTCGTCTTACGCTAATGCCTTTTGTTGGGTGAGGTTTTTATGTAGAGCTCTTGCCCGTCGCCTTCTGAGTTTGTTAATGAAAAACTTCCTCATTCATCTTTCCCGCAGGAAATGTAGAATTTTGTTTAAACATAACAGCGTGGGCTGTATTTCTTCTAGCTGAAATAATTGTGGAATCAGAACCAAATGCACATTTTTACCCACAGGTTGTTTGTACCTACTGAGAAAAATGACGTGTCCATAGAGATAGAAATGCTATGTAGCTGAACTCCTATGGTTTCCTGGCAGCACGTGGCTGAGGAAGTCTTTCCAAATGCACAAACACAATTGCAAGGTTTGTTAGAATTTATATAGCGTTCGCTGAGATTTCGGGGAAAAAGTACATTTAAGAAAAAAATTATGCATATCTGTGTCGATATTTGATGTGAGGATTATCTAGGAACGCACCGCTTAGCTCGGGTATTTAAGCACCCGTATTTGATTGTCAAATCCCACTGATGATTGTCACTTAAAGAGGTTGCTATCTGAAGTTTATTGCATTAATTGAGAGTTATTAACCAGCAATAGCCTATATTGATTATTGATTCTTATTTTTTATTTATTTATTTTCTAACTAAGGTTTCTGTACACTGTTCAGCCATAATGCTAACGTCACCACCAGGTGAACTGAATAACATTATATACCAGTAAACTGGTGCCAGGATCATGTGTACCCAGGGACAATCTACACCCATAAGGACCATCGTCTTGTCCGATGATGAGAAGCACTTAAGCACATAAGTATTCACAGCGTTTGTCATGAAGCTCAAAATTGAGCTCAGGCGCATCCTGTTTCCCCTGATCATCCTTGAGATGTTTCTGAAGCTTAATTGGAGTCCACCTGTGGTAAATTCAGTTGAATGGACATGATTTGGAAAGGCACACACCTGTCTATATATAAGGTCCCACAGTTGATAGTTCATTTCAGAGCACAAACCCAACTTGAAGTCAAAGGAATTTGTCTGTAGACCTCCGAGACAGGATTGTCTTGAGGCACAAATCTGGGGAAGGTTACAGGTTACATTTCTGCTCCTTTGAAGGTCCCAATGAGTACAGTGGCCTCCATCATCCGTAAGTGGAAGAAGTTCGAAGGGATTGCTGTTGGACAGTTTCTAAAAGACAAGCTCCTGTTGATAGCTTTTTCTCTTGCCTCAGGTACTCAGTCACATTGATGTGTATTATACAGTATAGTTGTTTTACTTTCTTAATACTTACTGAGCATTTGCCAAACACAAATACTTAGACGGTGTCCATAGTGCATTCTCTCATTCTAAAGAGTATCTCACTACACTGCCGGCGTTTCGACGTTAAGACAGCGTTGTGTGGTTTGGCACAGCGTGCATTGAAATAACTTTGAGTTCTATATAACTTCTATGAGATTAATGCACTCCGTGCAACTTGGCTCACAGGATAAAACATTTTTCCGCAGGTAGCTTTGAAAGAGCATTTCTGAGCGAATGAATTCAACAAGAAAAAAATCTGAACAATCAAGAGGTGCTGTGCAACAGGCCAGTCTGGCAGAAATATGAAACTGAAAGCTAATGTTTTTAGTATTCTATTAAAAACCCATTTACAAATGAATAACCTTTGAGCCAACTCTTTGGTTGCTGGTTATGTAGATTCGACTCCACAGTCACAGCCTCTCGGCTATGGTGTGTGAGATATGTGTTTAAATCCTGCTCTTATTCCTTTCTGTTTTTTCAATATGGAAGCAAATTAGTTATTTAAACTTTGCCAAACAGTAGATAGATGTAAAGCGACCTTGAGTCTCTTGAAAGGCGCTATATAAAATAAACTTATTATTATTATTATTATTATAGTTAAACAGATGTGGCAAACTCATGACCAAGCAATCCAACACATTCATTATGCTTCCATGATAACAAACAAGCACACTCCTTTGTCCCATCAGCTTAATAACTTTCCCTCGACTCCAACCAAACAGCCGCTCCCACAAGTTTTTGTTCCACACCTGATCACTAATTTATGCCTGGCCATGCGGCAGAATGGAGGAATCACAATAATTGTGGCTGGGTGAGGTGTAATGTTTTTGTGACACTTTAAATAACCTTTTGAAATAGGATATATCCCATTATATCATTTACAGCTCACCAGAATAACATACTACTGATGAATGTCAGGTAAAGACCATACTGAAAAGTTAAGTTTGTAGGTTTTAGTGCAACATACAGTATGTAATTGCTATGCTTCCATCCACCTACCTGGCTGGGAGTTATCGTGTACCCTGCTGATGTAAGCTCGATATGCTGTGATGACTTTGAGGTTGTGAATCATAGCAGTGTACTGTTTGGCCCACACTCTGCTAGGTGTGCTGCGTGCATCAGGCAGACACACTGCCTCTCCTCACTGGAGCCATACAATATATGACGTCTACAGAAACTTACATGTGAGTCATGGAGTTAGATAGTTGTTTGTAAAACACATCCTTCTTTTCTCCTTTAGGGCTGTTGGTGTAGTTACTATTTCATTGTATGCTATACACACAAATAAACAGTGCGTTTCAATAAATTACAATATTGTGGAACATGTATTTTCTTTGTAATTCAATTTAGAAACCCATATTCTAGCTTTATCAGTTATAAATTGAAATATTCCAAGATTAATAGCCCATGAACATTAAAAATCCAGTATGTCAAAATATAAATAATATGCAAGAATGAACGGTCCAATTTCTGCAAGTTATTTTAATTTATGCACTCAATACTTGATCTGGCTTCTTTGGCATGAATTACTGCAGCACTGCGGCATGGCGAGGAGGCGATCACCCTGTAGCCCTGCTGAGGCATTATGATGACCACATAGATTTGATAGTCAGTATTGTTGGGTGAGAGTTTCTCATCTTCCTCTTGACAATCGTTCATAGATAGGCCAGGTTAGTTTGGCAGGGAATCAAGTGCTGTAGTGGAGCTCTGGTAGAAGTTCTCAATACTGAAGAACTAAGAAAAGTCTTAGTGACACTGGCCTCAAATATTATTCTGCAGCAGGACCTCAACCCTGACCATACCATGAATCAGATGCCTCTCTGATGCTGTTCCATGATGGATTATGGAATAGTTGTGCAAAGTTGGGACGCTGAGCCTGGTTTCCACATTGGAGATATTCTGTATAGCTTTTGGGCTGTGGTTCTTCCAGACGTCTCCAGACAGTAGATTGGTGTTCTTTGCCATTGGTCTTGTTTTCTCGGGAAAGATCTTCATAAGAGTCAGTTTCATCACAGTGCTTGATTGGTTTTACAAATGCACTTGGCAATACTGTGTTTGCAAGAGCTATTCCAGAACAGCTGACTTTCATGTCTTAAAATAACAACTGACTGTTGTTGTTACTTAATTATATAATTCCATGTTTTTTTTCATCATTTTGAAATCTCCATTATTGTTCTACAATGTCGAAAACAAATTCAAACGTGTGTCCAAACTTTTGACTTCTCAATCTTTCAAGAGGTTTTCATTGTCTGTGTGATGTACAGTACAGTATGCCATCTCTCGATGCTAGACATCAGCATCAGCACTGCCATCCTGTGCAGTGTTTTTACTCATTCTGTGGTCAGAAATGAAGATGGAGCAAATGGATAAAGTATCCAGCCACTAATGACCGCTAATAACCGCTTCTCATTGTGATTATTGACTCTAGAGAGAAGAGAGAGATAGAGAGCACCAAAACCTCTATTTGGACCAAAAGACCTTTTATGTTGCAAGTGCGCAATCTCTGTGCTGGAAGTGAAATTCTCTTTCGTATGTTCATTAAAAAAAGGAAACAGACCAGTCTGTACACAGCACTGAAACGGCAACAGAAGCAGCTCAGGTATCTGCGTAGCAAATATTCAGTGTATTACATTCTACTCCAATATAAATTCTAACGTGTAGCTCTTAGTTTGTAAGATATCCTTTCTGTCGCACATTGTTCATGTTAAAAATTATGCTGACTAATGGTTACATCCCTGCTTTCCTATTATATACAGTAAATGTAATGTGGTAATGAAAGAAGGCAGAGAAGATTTCTCTCCATATAAACTCTCTCCTGAACTGCACTGGACCGCGTATGAAAAAAGAGCTGCAGAAGTGTGAATTGTAAAATATCTTGTATTCATTGTGATGACCATGTTTGGTGTGTGTGTGTGTGTGTGTGGCAGGAGGCCCAGAAAGTGAATAACGGGCAGGCAGATGGGCCGCTGAAGAGTCAGGATGAGAAGGACGATGCTCCAGCTAGTGAGGTGGGCTGGATGACCTCGGTGAAAGACTGGGCCGGGGTCATGATCTCAGCACAGACTCTCACAGGCAGAGTACTGGTGAGTGTGGAACACAAACATGCACACACACACACACACACACATGCACACGCACACACACAAACAGGTAAATTGAATCTCAGCCTCTCTCACTCACCTCTGGCTGTGTGATCAATTGATCAAATTATCTACAGACAAACCTAATGTGTACTGATCACATCTCTGTCTCACAGATGTACAGAAGGTCATGACTATTCCGTGACACTTGTTGATGAGTCCAACTATTTATATTTCTTTTAAACCGTACAAAAAAAATTAAAGCTCCACTTAAAAGATCACAACTTTTGGGATGTTGATCTGATCAGTTGGTCAGTTAAGTAGCTGAGGGGGTTGTTAATGAAATTAACTACAGGTGCACTAGAGGCACAACAACTAGATAATGGTTTTACTGCCATTTTGACATAATGGTCACTGACATGTTTCCCTCCTCATCTCTTCTGACTGTCTTACACTCGTTTTGCATTTGGCTATGGTCAGTGTCATGACACACAATAGATACCTGTAACACAAGATACTTGGACCCTACAGCGGTTGCACAGGGAGTCCACCTCCTCCATAATGGCACATCGATACGTGCTATTCCCAGAAGTTTTGCAAAGTCTTCTCGCCCAGTCTCAAGAGCATGAAGGAGATTCTAGGAGACGGTTACTCTGGGAGAGCTGGACAGGGCTGTAGAAGGTCCTTAACCCATCAGCAGGACCAATATCCACTTTGTTTGTTCAAGGAGGAACAGGATGAGCACTGCAAGAGCCCTACAATATGATGAATGGCCAGCAGGCCATTGGTGTGACTGTTTCTCTGACCAAACCATCAGAAAGGCTGACACATGCTCAGGGTGAACCTGATCTCATTTGTGAACCATACAGGGCGCCAGGAGATCAGGTTCACCCTGAGCATGTGTGACAGATGAGAAAGGGTCTGAAGAGGCTGTGGAGAATGTTATGCTACCTGTAACAACGTTCAGCAAGGCCAGTTTGGTGGTGGGTCAGTGATGGTCTAGGGAGGCATATCCATGAAGGAACGCACCTCTACAGGTTAGACAACGGCACCCTGACTGACATTAGCTATAGAAATGGAAATCTTTGGACGTATTGTAAGACCTTACACTTTTGCATTGGGTCCTGGGGTCCTTTTGGCGCAGGACAATGCCCGGCCTCGTGTGGCGAGAGTATGCAGGCAGTTCCTGGACCATGAAGGTATTGATTCCATGGACTTGCATATTTGTCTGACCCAAATCCACCAGAAAACCTCTGGAACATTGTTTCGGTCCATCTGACGCTGTAAGGTTGCACCTCAGACTGTCCAGGAGCTCAGTGATGCCCTGGTCCAGATCTGGGGGCAGATACCCCAGGACACCATACATCATCTCTTTAGGACCATGCCAGAGACTGTGGTAGGTCTCTCCTACTGTACCACACAGGATGCTGTGTGTGAATAGTTTACTGCACACCATCAACAGGAACATAGAAGAATAGCAACATTTTAAACACCCCACAAGCAAACACAAATTTGAAATGTTATTTTAAAAAATAAAATACTCGATTTTGGAGTCAGTGTTGCAATACATGACAAACCACACAAAAGAATCACGACACGCAACTGAATTGATTTTCTAATATACACTACTGGCAGACTAGTACTTCACTTTGGTATTTATATGAACACACATTGTGGTTTGAGCTATAACAAAATTCAGTGTTGTTTACAATGTTTATATTATAATGTCTGAGTGATCACTGAACAGGTCAGTTAAATATGAATTATTGATGTAATGTACAACATAAAAATATGTGGACTTTGGTGTGGACACTAGGAAAATGGGAACTCCTCCATTTTATGAACTAGCGAATGAAATCCAGACAGCCCCTTGCTTTAGTGCGTCTGTGCCTACTGAGGCATCTGTGATATCTCATGTACCAAGAGGAATATGCAGTTGGATTGTAGCATGTTTTTACATTTCGTGTGCATTGTGAGCACAGCCAAAACTAGGGGCTGAGCCTTCACTGCGCCTGGACTAGTATTTCTGTCTTTAATGTTACTCAGCTGCTCACAGTAGTGTAGCCAAGACAGTCATGTAATACGGGCGCTTCGTCAAGTGCTGTGTATATCTGTATGAGCAGAATTTATTTTCAGGTATTAGCGGTGTTCATTCTGTATAAATACGATTCTTCTTTTTACCAGTTCTTGGACCTCATTAAACTGACTACAGAGGTGCTTGTAATTGTCACAACATTTTTGTAAAGTGAAGAAGCATACTGTAGGAGCTGCTGTGTGAAATGGGCAGTGCTTTTCAAGACTTTCTGACTTAGAGTATTAATGCTTGAAATTAGTATCCAAGATGTGCCGATTGTGAGGAGTGCTTAACTTTGCATAGGTTTATTTCAAAGTAAAAGGTATAAAGTATGGATTTAGATTCAGAAAAAATGTTTTAAACTATTCTTAATACAATTTATGTATATAATCGAGTGATGTCCTGACATACGAGTAGTACGCATTCGCTTTGTCTGTGGGATTGTGGGTAATCGTCTCCCATGCTCATTCTCTGTTATTGATGGGATGTTTGAATAATTTTAGTGACTCGGTTCTTTGAATCTCGTTCATCAAAATGAACGAATCTTTTTTTGAGTCATTTCGTTCTTTTGATCAGAAATAAATTAAAATGTTGCGTTTTCAATAAAAATACCCCCAATACGTCTACATACACAAATTTTGGCTATAGTTCTAGTTATGAAAATATTACAATGCAACTAAGAACATAAACAGTATGAGCAGCTCACCTCTTATATCTTCCAATCTGAGTCGTTCGTTCTTTTGAATCTATTGCACTGCATAGCGTCTGTGGGAGTCACGTGTCAAAAGAAGGAATGACTCGAGACTTGAAGACTTATTGCTGAGAATTGTTCAATACTGTTTCCTGTATACAACATACGGAGGTTTTGCGATGCTTTGCACATGCGCGCCCAATAGAAAATGAACGAATCACTCTCCGAGACTTGTTTATCTGAGTCATGTTAAAGATTCGTTAAAAAAAGAACGATAATGACCAGTGTTAGGTGTAATGCGTTACAAAGTACAAGCCCCACCCCTGATAACCCGCCCTCCTCTGTAATTCCTGCCGTTATACCCCTATCTCACCCATGCGGTTTGACTATGTGAGGACCGATGTGAGGAAAGATGGAAACTTAATCACAGCGGCAAAACTTGGGGTAAATCATGATGAACTGTACTTATAGCCACTGTGCGAAACTGCGTATGTGAGATAGTATTAGTAGTTAACAGTATTAGTAGTTAACAGATTATGGGCCAAACTTCGCAGAGTGATGATGGTAGAATAATTATAAAGATATTGACTAAAACAACATGCATGAGGAATTACAAAGGAGTTTTCATTTTCTGCAATGGAAAAGTACTCGAACTAGTTACTTTTATCAGAAAGTAACGTTGTAATGTAACTGATTACTTTTTAATGACAGTATTATTGTAATGTAATTACTTTAAAAAGTAACGTCCCCCCAACACTGATAATGAAGATGCAGCACTGAAAGTCCTGCCCTCATGGATTGTTTGTGTCAAAAGACAAATTGCATTTAATCTTAGTTTTTTTTGGTTAGCAATTATTTCTATTCACTTTTAATTAGTTTTTGTTCAATTTCTGTATTTTTATTTAATCTTTTTTGACACACATCTAATTCTGTAATAAAATGTCCTGAAACATTTGATCAAGTAGTGTTCATGGTATGTGGACACTTTTTCCAGAACTGATAAACATCAGCAGTGTTACGAATGATGTACAGTAATTGTTTGCTAAATGTACTTTTCCATGTAAAATAGTTTGAACCAAGTACTGTAGTTGTCAATGTACGGGTGCAGGTCGAGATGGATCCAAGTGCAGCGGAGCATCTTCAAGGAATTTATTATGTTGGATGTGGGATTTGAAACTGGCTTGGCCGCGTTTTTTCTTTGAAAACGTGTTTGTAGCTGGAGCGCTTGCTGCTCTGTGTTGGGGAGCTGCGAGTGCAGAGAGAGGAATGCGTAAGTTCAGGAATGCGTAAGTGAGAGGACGTGAGGAAAAGAGCCGGCAAAAGGGCTTTGTGTGCAGCGTGACTCGTGCAGGGATGCAGGGACGCGGAGAGCCGGCGAGTGAATGGAGACGTTACGTTGTTTGTTGGCTGGTTTCGTTAAGCTTTCTCGTGGTCGGGGGCGAGCAGAGTTCAGTGCCAGAAAGACGAGGGAAAGTCCGTGATCCGAGTTCGTAGTCGTTGAAACAAATCCAGTGGTCAATAACAAAATCCGTGAGCGTGGAAATCCAAAACATGAGACAATAGCGAGGTAGAGAAAAACAAAGCGTGGTCGGTAGCAAAGAGTCAAGGCATGAAACAAATGCTGGAGAATTGGGCTATGGAAGGCACACAATAATCTGTCGATGAAGTGGTGTTAGTGTGTGGTTTAAATTGGTAAGTAGAATGATTACTGGCGCACAGGTGTGTGGAGGGCGGAAGGTGAGGCAGTGAGATGTAAGCAGTGGTTGGGAACGTGGAACAGGAGTGCTTATGAAATCATGGTTGAGCTGTGGCTTTGCGGGTCGTGACAGTCAAACACAATGTTGTTGAACAGGTTTTATATCAGTAGTCCATGCTGTGGGTACTCAGTGATTTTTTTTTTTGAAAGTCCACAATTTTTAACCTTATTATGTTTGATATTGAGACCTTGTGGTTATTAGCCTACAGTATTTAACCGGTGACTTGAGTTCAGTAAGTTAAAGTTGTGGTGTCTATAAATAGGTCGACTTGGCCATTTCAGTGGAATGACCAGGGATATGAAGTAAAATCTGTGACTCCAGTAAACAGTGAAAATATTGTTGTATATTTGAAAAGTTGAATTATAAAATAAATCTCTAATGAGTGACTTTGTTATAGTTAAAAAGGGTTCATTGATGCGAAAAGTTTCAGAACCACAAGTTTGGACTTGTTTTCTACATTCTTGAACAATCCTGGATATTTTCAAAACTGCAAAATAACACATATGGCATTAGGTAATTATGTGACAACAAAAACAACAGTCAGTTGTTATTTTAAGACGTGTTACATTTCAGATGTACCTCAACATCACCTGTTCAAAGAAGATTTTTGCATATTTTGGATGACTTCAGCATTGTTTTACATTGTGGAAAGAAATAAAAATTAGGAAAGACCATTCAGTGCCCAGATTTTTGACTGGTAGTGCATGTGTTGAAATTTCAACACGATTTCAGCACCGTATGTCTGTACTGTCTGCCTGTCAATTATATTGCGCATACATTGGCAGAACTTTTATAAAGGTAGAGTAATAACAAACAGGAGGCATATCCTGAGTATGAGAGAGATTTTGTGAGAAATCTTATGAAATCAGTGGCAGAAACCCCCCCCCCTGACATTCAAACCAAAAGTTTTGGCTTAACCATCATCCATAATACTTTAGACATCAAAAGCAGGTAATAAATCTTTCAGAGATTTGAAGGGTTTGAAACCTGATAGTGAGCTGCTTTCGACTCCAGCTTGACGAGTGAAATTTCCCACACTCTTCAACCCTAACATTAAAAACCAGCACAGCATAGTTTGCTAGACAAAGCCACAGTGCGTTGATGTATGCTGTTGTTTAGTTGTGTGTAATAGCCACGTTGTGTGTGTTGTGGGCGCAGATCTTTTAATCCAGCTGAGCAGATACCCACAAAACTAATTGCACACTTTTGATCAAAGTAGAGATCACTCCATTCGTAAATCTGAAATGATGTGTGTAAGTGCAATCTGTAAAACAAAAGGCTGCACCCACACTATCCCACCCTGTATTATGATGTTACATGATGATATCCGTGCACCACACGCGCACTTTTTTTGAAGGAGGGCGATTGGAGTGAGGTTTATATATGCAGAGGTGCAGACTGCAGAAAACTGATGGATGCTGTGTGGCTTCTCTTGGCAGAAATTGGAACAATTGCCAAAGTAGATTATGTCAACTTTATTTAGCAGTACAAGCATTTTAAATGAAATACATTTAAATTCTTCTACATTTGGCCCTGAAGACCCCTGTTTATCTGTTATCTTTGGCCAGATGTTCAAAGACCTCCAAGCTTGAATTCAATAATACAAAATGAAGATGATTATGAAATATGAATAAACATGGCACAAATGAGAGTATGCAGGTAGTTTACAGTATACAGTCATATATAATGAGTTGGAGTTAATCTATACCCATTAAACACTGAGCTTTTACACGAACGTACAAAAGTATTTACACACACATCACACACCATTCAGAAGTGAAAACAAATGGCTGTTTATTTCAGCTGTATGCTTGAAGTGTTTTTATTTATTTATTTATTTTTTACCTGCGGTTTTGTGTGTCGTTAAATAAACTGTATAAGTAGATAATATACAGAACAAGAGCTTGTGCTGTATGTGTTCATGTGTGTTGTGGAGGATGTACAGTAGAAAGTAAGTTAAGGTCAGTGCCCTTCCTCCACTCAGATGGCTTTTTTCATTTAAGGGCTAGGCCATCTCTCGGCTGTAATGTAATTGAGGGAGTGGGATCATTGTGCTCTAGCTGTGACAGTACTGCGGGCATTATACTGCTGCCTGCAGGTCCAGCTGGAGAGCTTTATCACACCCATAAATCATCTCCCAATCTTCTGTCTTCCACCAATCTGTCCCTCCTGCTATTGCTCACTGACCACTAAAGAAATGGAGCATTGATGATACACTGCCTGGCCAAAAAAAATTTAAAAGGCACCACGTCAGAAGGTGTAATTTGTTAGGCTGTATCAGGCAAAGAAAACAACTAAGGGGATTTGAAATGACTGAAACTGGTTTAAGAAACCGTCAAAGCATCCTCACAACCTGATGATAACTAAACTAAACAGTTTATCTTTGTGAGAGAAATTCTGTCAGAAACAAATAATGATTGGAGATCACTTAAACAGGTGGAGGAGGTGCATTGTAAAAAAAATAAAATAAATAAAAAATCAACAGTGAAAGAGCATTCCTACATATACACACTGTGATACAAACACACACATTTAAGAGACTAATCAGAAAAAAAGCCTTCAATATTCTAGGGGACATAAAAATTAGGAAAATGGGAAAAGGTCACATGGTCTGATGGGTTAAGATTGACCCTATTCCAGAATGATGGGCGTGTCAGGGGGAAAAAAGGCAAGTGCATGAAGTAATGCATCCATCATGTGTAGTAGCCATTGTACAAGCCTCTGGAGGTAGTGTTATGATCTGCGTTTGCTTCAGTTGGTCAGGATTAGGCTCAGCAATGCTATGTGGCAATAAAATGTCTGAAGAAGCAGATGATCTGAATGTTCTGAATGACCAGAGTATCACATCAATGGAGTTCTTTCCCCCTGATAGTCCAGGCATATTTCAGGACTTTGTCAGGATTGTTAAACAGTGGTTCTAGGAGCATGAGGGATGGTTTTTACACATTAACCGGCCACCACATTGTATGTTGGCGTGTGCAGTGTTTTTTATTTTTTTTATTTTTTTATTTTTTTTTGGCAGTGTATTGTATACAGTAAAGAGGGTGTGTGTAGGTACGTGACCGGGTGTTTGGGCATCACTAATGAATGCTATACAAAACACATGGAGCCTTGAGGTGAAGGAGTATCAATAGCAGAAGGACAAGTCAGGATCCACCTCACTGTTGGCTGAGAAGAGTCAACTGAGGCGGCAGTGGTGACAAACTCGCCAAAACTGGACTGTTAACGACTAGAAGAATGTAGCCTCATCTAATGAATCTTGACTGAGGCACACAGATGGTAGAGTCAGACTTTGGCACCAAATTCCCGAATCTATGAATCCAACATGCCTTGGAGCCTGTTAATGTAGTTGATAAAGCCATCGTTACTTGAATACCACCACAGTCTATTCAAATATTATTGCTGATCTTGTGCATCGCTTCACGTCCACAGTTTTCCATATGTCCAGTATGATATTGCACTATGGCGCAAAAAAAGAAAAAAATCGCCTCAAACTGGTTTTATGAATATGACAATAAGTTAATTGTTCTTCAGTCACCTTCCCAGTCACTGGGTTTAAATGTGAATCTTTGCAATTCACCTGAAAAATCAATCATGTCCACATTGACCAGAAACTCTCCACATGTCATGACATCAGTGGAAAGATTGAGGCTGTTTCGAGAGTAAAGCGAAGCCCTTCCCAGTATTATTATAGTGTTCCCAATACAGTGCTCAGTGAGTGCGCTTGTACAGCGATTCAGATTCAGGTTATAACACACAAGTTTTTGCTGTATAAGTTTTCACTTTTAAAAGAAGTGTATAAGAAATGACCTACAACCTGAAATTAATTTCACATTTCACATCCAATACAGTTCAAGTGAACAAGCTTTTTCACCAGGAACATTTAGTTAACACTTATAGAGTGCTGCTTCAGGGAAAAGCTGTAACCTGAATGACTGACACATGATATCCAGGAATACTGTAGGTTGTAACATTCTCAATGTTTCATTTCATTTATGAATGCTTTAGAATTCATGCCATTAAAAATGGATTGCACTTGATATTTTAATTATCTGTGATTAATCATGTCTGCAAGACAAAATCATTTCAATTAAAAAAGTAAAAGCATGCGAGAAATGGAAAAGATGTGTGCTTGTTTTAGACACTGGTTTTCATTATGGGACCGAAGCTCAGAGATATACATGCGCACACACACACGCACACACACATCCCTGATCATCACATCCTCACAGCTACTCTGGTTCACTCATCCCCTCTCCCTGCATCTGGCTCTCACACACTTCGGGACAGAGGTGGGACTCCACACTGTCTGCCTGTATGTGTGTACGTGAGTGAGAAGCAGCATGAAAGAGATGTGTGACTTTCTCGTTCTCTCCCACAGAATGTTGCTGTTCAGCCCAACACCTTTCTGTTCTACTGTGATCTGAGCTACTTTACAAACGCCACACTTTACATACTTCATACTCACTGAGGCACTGTGACTGCATTTATCATACACTTACTATCAGAAGGAGCGATATGTGGGTGTTTTTGTTTACATAATTGATGTAAATGTTAGCATCTATAGGTGCTCTGTGAATGTGTGTGTGTGAGGGAGAGAAGGAAAAAGAGTGTGTGTGTGAGAGTGTGTGGGTGGATGGACTCATGCCCTCTATCAGGGTTCTTCTGCAGCTTAAAATCGCAATGAGCATCCGTGTACGGCGAGCCTGGCCAGTAACCATAGAAACACGGTTTACCTTTGCTCTTGCATGCGTTGTGCAGGAGTGCCAGGCTGTTTAGATTCGCAGTGAAAGTTGAGGGCTCTCTTCCCACCTCATCCCTCCAGCCTTCAACCTTGTCTTTTCAATGGGCAAAAGAGCAGGAAGCTGAGAATCTCCTACTCCGGTGTGGAGGGCTCGATAACTGCGTGAAGGTACATACTGAGGGTGACGCAGAGGCAAGTAAAGCCTGAAAGCGATTGGCATCGGACAAGCCCCCCCTGCTTTGTTCATTTAAATTGCTCGATGACTTTGTTGGCTGTGAAAGATCAAGTCTTTCCTGAGGGAACTAAATTAATTACTAAAGCGATCTAAATCCAACTATCTTAATTTAAGGTTGTTACCAGAGACTGTCTCTGTCTCCTCCTGCTGAATTATACTTGTCTGAATACATGTCTTTTGTTTTGCCACTCTCTATTATATTTACGTCCATTTTACAGGCGTTCTCTCGTGATGTTACACTCGAGTAGCGAATGCACATTTACTGCTTGATTTCTCGATGCATCAGTCACACATAAAAATAACCAGCGTGTGGCTGGACAGGTGCTAATATAAAGCCTGTGCATGAGGAATGGCGTCTGTGACTGGACAGCACACACATTCTATTTTGTTATTGATTGATTGCTCGTTTCTTCTCCTGTGAAATTGTCGACAGGATACTCCAAGATGGCTGAGCAAACATCCCACTTATCTTGGCTTACCCAATGTGGTGCTAAAACATTTGCACACACCTAAATGAGACTTTGGTTTTATCATAACGGCTTACAGACCGGTTGGCCTGGCCTGCAAATGTGATTTATCTTTGTGTGTGTGTGTATATGAGTGAGTGTGGGGGTGGAAGTGATGAGAATAACAGCCAAGAGGAATAACAGCCTTTGGGTCTGATCGCTGCTGATCTGAGCTCAGATGGGCTCTTTGTGTGTGGATGCTATGCTCAAGATTCATGCCATGCAGTCTGTTCTTAGATCTGCATACAACAAAAATGCTGCACTATGAATGCTATGCTTCTATCGTTTCTGAAATATAAATAAATAAACATTCACCCGGTTTACCAGGAAGAACATGTAAGGGCAGTCTTTTGAAACTTGGACAGGAAGTACTTGTTAACCTGTTTGTTGTGTCCACAGACCCCTGAGAAAGAGACATTTTGCTGTGAGAGAATAACATGGAGCGCCCGCTCATAGGAAGCATGACTAAACTTCAGCTGCAGTCTGGCATGACAACCTGGCATGGACAAATGGACTGGTGTCAGTCACATAATGTGTGTTTAAGAAGTCAGAAATCGAACCATTACCAACAATAAGATGTTTATGTGAATGTTTCCATTCAAACAGTCCTTGCTTTGGTTATTTAATCCGTCAGGTGGGTCAGAGAGAAACACGGTTTGATTGAGGTTCTGAAGAGTTTTGAAAATGGTGCATTATTTTGGCATGGAGCAAAATCTGGCAGAATTTCTATGCGCATTATCTTTAAAAGCACATCATGAAATATATCTTTATTTGATTATATTTTATGTTCTCATATGTTCTCATATCTGAGGTAGGCGGTGGTGTGGTGGTTAGCACTGTGGTCTTGCACTTTTACGGTTCGCTTCCCATCTGTGGAGTTTGCATGTTCTCCTCGTGCTTGGTGGGTTTCCTCCAGGTTCTCCAGTTTTCTCCCATAGTCCAAAGACACGCAGAGTAGGTGGACATGATGATACAGTAATTGGTGTTCCTAAAGTGCATGTGTGTCCTGCAATGGACAGACACCCTGTCCAGTACCTGAAGACTCCTGGGGTGGACGACTTCTTGTGACCCTGTATGCTGAATTCCAGGAAGTTGAAAATGAACAAAAATAAATGTGTGAAATAAAATACCATGTACGAGTTTTCTGTTGTTAGTAATAGTTTATTCATGTAGGTGCATATTTATGGGAAGAGGGAGGAATCCAAAGATTCTAATCAAGCATTTATGAGAAAATAAAATCATGCAAAATGTGACACAATGAATAAACAAGCTCTGATATAAATTAGGGAACCAGGAGCTGTGAGGTGGCAGAACTATCTGCTATACCACTGTGCTGATTTTAATGATACTAACAAACACAACAAAATTGTAATAATGTCATAAAAGTTAGCAAGTTATAACTTCAAGTGAAATACAACCAGGATTAGACTAAAATAAACTTAGTACTTTGCAGGAGAGTAATTGATTAAGTTAACCTTTTGTGACTTTTTCTTGAAGTGTGCTGTACCTACTGTATAATACTTGATTTGTTATATTTACCCTCTGTAAATGAAAACACACCTTGCTTTTATACAGTGGCTTGCAAAAGTATTCGACCCCCTTGAACTTTTCCACATTTTGTCACATTACAGCCACAAACATGAATCAATTTTATTGGAATTCCACGTGAAAGACCAATACAAAGTGGTGTACACGTGAGAACTGGAACGAAAATCATACATGATTCCAAACATTTTTTACAAATAAATAACTGAAAAGTGGGATGTGCGTAATTATTCAGCCCCCTGAGTCAATACTTTGTAGAACCACCTTTTGCTGCAATTACAGCTGCCAGTCTTTTAGGGTATGTCTCTACCAGCTTTGCACATCTAGAGACTGAAATCCTTACCCATTCTTCTTTGCAAAACAGCTTCAGCTCAGTCAGATTAGATGGACAGCGTTTGTGAACAGCAGTTTTCAGATCTTGCCACAGATTCTCGATTGGATTTAGATCTGGACTTTGACTGGGCCATTCTAACACATGGATATGTTTTGTTTTAAACCATTCCATTGTTGCTCTGGCTCTATGTTTAGGGTCCGTTGTCCTGCTGGAAGGTGAACCTCCGCCCCAGTCTCAAGTCTTTTGCAGACTCCAAGAGGTTTTCTTCCAAGATTGCCCTGTATTTGGCTCCATCTATCTTCCCATCAACTCTGACCAACTTCCCTGTCCCTGCTGAAGAGAAGCACCCCCAGAACATGATGCTGCCACCACCATATTTGACAGTGGGGATGGTGTGTTCAGAGTGATGTGCAGTGGTAGTTTTCTGCCACACATAGCGTTTTGCATTTTGGCCAAAAAGTTCCATTTTGGTCTCATCTGACCAGAGCACCTTCTTCCACATGTTTGCTGTGTCCCCCACATGGCTTGTGGCAAACTGCAAACGGGACTTCTTATGGCTTTCTGTTAACAATAGCTTTCTTCTTGCCACTCTTCCATAAAGGCCAACTTTGTGCAGTGCACGACTAATAGTTGTCCTATGGACAGATTCCCCCACCTGAGCTGTAGATCTCTGCAGCTCGTCCAGAGTCACCATGGGCCTCTTGGCTGCATTTCTGATCAGCGCTCTCCTTGTTCGGCCTGTGAGTTTAGGTGGACGGCCTTGTCTTGGTACTGTAGGTTTACAGTTGTGCCATACTCCTTCCATTTCTGAATGATCGCTTGAACATTGCTCTGTGGGATGTTCAAGGCTTTGGAAATCTTTTTGTAGCCTAAGCCTGCTTTAAATTTCTCAATAACTTTATTCCTGACCTATCTGGTATGTTCTTTGGACTTCATGTTGTTGTTGCTCCCAATATTCTCTTAGACAACCTCTGAGGCCGTCACAGAGCAGCTGTATTTGTACTGACATTAGATTACACACGGGTGCACTCTATTTAGTCATTAGCACTCATCAGGCAATGTCTATGGGCAACTGACTGCACTCAGACCAAAGGGGGCTGAATAATTACACACACACCACTTTTCAGTTATTTATTTGTATTATTTATATTAGAAATATATATATATATATATATATATATATATATATATATATATATATATATATATATATATATATATATATATATATAAATAAATTTTTTTATTATTATTATTATTATTATTTTTTTTTATATGAAGCATAAACATGCATTCCACTTGTCTACCCCCAAGTGTGTGACTGATGTGAGGGCAGGTCGCTCTTGTATTTCGTATGTCAATTTGTTTGTGTATCTTATCTGATATTCAGCTACCTAGCAGGAAATGGGTAGAGGGGACAAAACGACTGCAATAGTAATTACTAACTCCAAATTTAGGCTATTTCTAAATTGAAGTTAATCTTTCACTACTGTAAACTAATCAACAGGAGGTTCTGTTGTCCTTCCCATGCGCTGCGGGAGAAATGCAAGAAACCAACATTAGCAGTAATAAAGAATGCATTAAGTTTGTGTGAAGGCTTTCTCTGTAAATTGACATATAATTTGGCTGCCACTGTTTGGCTTAGAATGTGAAATAGATTTTTTGACGCTTTGACAGATTCTTTTGCGTTTTCATTATTTTCTTTGTGTGATTAGTGTTAAGCTGCAGTTGGCTATATTGAAATAAGCTTCGTTTGAATATGATGTGCATGAATACTAATCGAGTCATTTGAAGCGCCTGGTTTAAATTGCAGAATATTTGTATGAGGCCGTGGGAGGATAACAGAAGTGGCTGGTCAGTGACAAGATCACATTTGCATAATTCAATATCCAGTGTTTTTTTTTTTTTTTTTCTCTCTTGAACACATTTTCAGGCAGGAAAAACAAACCCTGTGTTAGAGGAGAAATGAGCAGGAATTTCTAAGGTGGAGTACTCTCAGGAGAAGGCTAGGACTAGTTATGCTTCATATCATACATGCTTAATATGCTGTATAACCTCACTATTATTAGCCAAGTTAAGTTAGTCCAAAAGCTAAAATATTCTGGTCGCTCTCCTTAGTGTCACTCATTTGACTGATATCTTTTTACCCATAGCAATTAACAATTGAGAAAGTATACCAATTAAACGATCTACAACTGAGATATAATTCCCTTAGATGACAATCAGAGAAAACTTTGAAAAAAAAAAAACAGATTTAAAAAGAGATTATAAAGCATTACTCTTCCATCTTGAAGCAACTTTTATCTCTGCTTATACAGTAATGAAGTGTGTTGACAGTATGTTCAGTATGAGTATCACAGCCTTTAAGATTACACCAGCACTTCTTGAGTACAAGTCTACAGGGTTCAGGTGAGCTTATCCATTGAAAAGCGATAATGAGGCACCTCTAGGACTTTCAGTCAGAATGGGAATTTGGAAAGGTTGAGTACACTGTGAAAGGTATTTTAGAAAATGGAGAAAGAGGACACGAAATAAAGTATTTGATGGGTTTATGAAGGGCGACGGGACTTGAAAAGAGGCTTTTATCTGAAAGGATGATGGTGGTGATCCAGACCAGAAGGTGGCAATAATGCAACATAGTGGATGCCATCTGCCGGTAAACACCAAGAAGGAGAAGTGGAGCTGAAAATGAGTCATAAATGCAGAAGCTTCAATCAAAAGCAGCAGAATAAACCTGGCAGATCACAGCAGTAACAATATGTCCGAAATCTGACATTCAGGATTCAAACTCTAGAAAATTCCAGTACAGTGTTTACACCGTAGATTGGTTTAAACAATCCAGGCTGATCACAAAGTGAGAGATCATGATCCCTTAGAGAAAGTGTTTAAACAGAAAAATGTGCTAATGAAGTTGATACAAGTCTCATTGTAAACATCATTTAAGACAAGTTGACTAATCACATTTTTAGTGCAATTGTGCTTTATTTGGAGCAACATCAGGAGAAATCTAAACCATTCTGTCATTTATGATTTCACTAGCCGGATGAAATAGGAAGCGTTACTGCAGCGAGGATAACTGTTATGTTAATGCTTCCAGAATTTTCTTTACACCGACACATGGGAAAGTCTGCATATTCATTTGTATTGCGCTAATCCAACAGTCCAGTCAGTGACTATTGATCCTTGTATTGATGGCAGTGCCCTTGTCTCTGAGGACAGCTTGTTTGTGTCTTGCGTCTGTGAGGATATAGATGAATAGATGTACGCTTTTCTCTGGGCGTCATCACACACACACACACACACACACACACACACACACACTGGCCAACATTTCAGCCTTCCTACTGGTGTCACTGCAATGGGTGTTACTGCTGAATCAGTACTGCGGCTACTTTGGACTTCGAGAGCTTTAAAATGGCTCATGGGCGAGAAACAACCCTTACTGTTTCTCGCATTTGCTTCTAAATTCTGTTTGCTTTCCCTGTCCATGCAGGTTCAGCCCACTGTTTGCTTATTTCACTGTCTTTCACAGCTTGCTATTTGAAACTATGAAGATGGGTTGAGATGAAGCATTATAGGATGTTGGCTAGTTTAAAGACTTACGAGGCTTGTCACTTCAGGATGTGTGTTAAGACTAGGAGAGCAACTGGCACTTAAGGAAGCAATCCAGAGCTGTTCTTATTCACACTAAACTGCATAGCTTTTGTACACAGAAGGTAAAACCCTCTTGGCAAGGCCTCAGTATTCTCATCCTGTGCATGATGGAGCTACAAACAGGTTTTGCTTCGGGCTTAGACTAGGATTCTTCTTTTTGTGAGATGCTTCATTGGCTGAGTGAGTACGACTGTGTGACACCCAGAGGAGGAAAAGCAGATTCTTACCCAACTGCCACATTAAAGATTAACCTTTCTCCAAATGTCAAAATTTCACCTTTCAAAACCCCTTATTGTTGCTGTCAAGCAGAAACCCTGTTTGTCCATATTTGGCCATAAAATAATTTTTTTTCAAGAATCAGTGCTATTGGTCACACTTTATCTCTAGGTGTGGGTTTTATGAATATTTATCCGATCAACAGCTTGTGACTAAATCTTATAACTCCACCTGTCTCTTCATAGGGTTAAAATATAAATACAAATTCTAACTGTTATACTACAGTCCTGAGCTTTAGTTGAACTGTTGTAGTTTGATCCACGATTATTAAACATCTTGTCCATCTTTTATCACCATTAGCATCTACAGTATGTGAAGCATCAGGGCTATTCAACTGTATCTTGGCCTGTACACTCACTTACTGTGTATCATATTGAAGGATTAACAGCATGTCCGTGAATCTGACATCTCGGACCTCAGAGTAGTGTGCAGAATAAACATCTTTCAGTTGAAGGCAGTATATTTAATGCCCCTTATGTATCAGATTGACTGGTTGCTCAGTTTTTCCAGAAATCTTCAGGAATATTTAAAAACTAAGCAAACAGAAGCCTTTTATCTCAGACACTGTCTGTTGTTGGTTAGGTTTATCTCGTCATTGTTTAACATTTTCTTTCTCATAAGGAATTAAAAATGCAGAGTGTCTCATCTAAGACTGTTTTAATTGTTGCTGTTTGGCTTCTGTAAGTGTGAACAGATTGTGTGGCCTTTGTGGATGATTTCCTGGTTACACGCAAACATTTTGTTAATTACAGTTTTTGCAGACCAAGCACCCCGACATATTGTGAAATTATTAAAGCCTCTTCCTAAAACTAAAATAATAACTTTTGTATGTAACATTATAATTTAGCTTTATATTGATTCCTCATTACGTGTGCAAAAATCAACTCTTATAGTGTCTTATACAGTTCCCTTTCAGTCGATTCACTCGGTACAACACATATTGTATGGTATATCACGCCCTCTCGTGTCCTGGCTGAAGCCACCTTTATTCACGCCGTAAGGCAGGCAAACCTGTGGTGACGTAGGTGTAGCCCCGCCTACACTTATAAACCCTCGTCGCCACGGTTGACCTTCAGTTCTTTCGCTCTTCACCTCGCTGTGAACACCTTTCCGTAGAGTTTTCTAGGTGCTGCTAGTCAACTCTACATTTACTTTACTAGACTGCGCTTAAATCAGCTTAACTGTTCCTGTTGGTGTTAGCGACAACAGCCTCATTTGGTGAGTCGTCTACCCGCGGAGCGCTGACTTTAAGTTCCCTGTCAGTCGTAACATTAGCGACGTTTCGGTTCGGGTGGCTCCTAGGGTTGTGTACCGAACACCGGTGCCAAGACGGCACCAGTACCTATAGAACCGGTATGTACCAGACCGAAACAGAACGCGAATTTCGGTGCCTCATTTCGGTGCCACTTAAATGCCTGAACTGTCGATTGAAATATTTGTTCTCTAGATTCATATATTTTTGTAGATTAATAGTTTATTAGATTAAATTAAAGAAATTAAAAGCACAAATCATCCGGAAATGAGAGACCATCCGAGATGCGCGTGAATGCAGTAACTAGCGTTACACTCGCTCTGACGGCATCAGGCAGTCTGCCGATAGCTTAGCATGCTAAATTAAACCTTCGTTAAAATGCCTAAAACTAAACGGTCGAAAGTGTGGCTGTATTTCACAAGAAAGGATTCCGGCACCGCGACGTGCAGCAAATGTTTCACAGCAGTTGCGTGTAAAGGCGGAAACATGTCAAATCTAATGAAACATTTGAGGGCAGACGGAATAAAGTTAAAAGCAGAGGGAGGCACCGTGTTTTCTTGTGGACAACAGCTGGCGCTATCGGTGTGGACGACCTCAGTCCCAGTCATACCAACTGTAGCAAAAAGGAGTCACCGATTATGATGACGACAGCAGACTTTCCGCAGGTTAGTAGTAGGATAATGTAATGTTAATAGCAAAATGCAAATCTTGCATTCATGCTAACAAATAGTCAAACGATTTATAAAATACTAATGTAACATGGATTCTGTTTATAATTATGGCTTTCCAGCTAGTACTAGTAGTACTACAACAGTGACCCCATTTACCATTGTAAAGAAGGCTATACATGTCCTGTGCAGGGCAGTAAGTCAGGAAAGGAGTCGTATTTTGACAGAAAAGGCAAATATGGTGAAATTTCTGCAAAAGAATTGCTAAAATTTGAAGCTTACATATTCATATATACTTTAAACTTTTAATATATTCAATTTTAAGCATAAAATTTTTTTTTCAATAAAAATTAATTCTTGAGTCATCCACTATAATTTTGTGGCTTAAAAGTATCGGTTCAGGCACCGTTTTGGCACCGGTACCGTTTTCAAAGTATCGATTTGGCACCGGTATCGAAAAAAACCCAAACGATACCCAACCCTAGTGGCTCCTGTTTAGCTGTGCTAACAGTGTAAGTTGTCATGAGCATGGAAGCTAATGTGGCAAAGAGAAAGTCCGCTGTTCGCCCCTGTCCTCAGGAGTGTGGCTTCTCCCTGCACGAGAAGGACCAGCATGAGGCGTGCCCCGTCTGTCTGGGAATTCTCCACGCTAGGAGAGCGCTAGCTGAGCCTGAGTCATGTGCGCTTTGTCGCCAGCTAGGCGTTCAACGCTGGAAAGATGGGTGACGTTCGTGGAGAGAAACCCTGGGAAAAAATACAGTCGTAAGTAAGTAAGACCCCCTCCTTTCCGGACTAGCAGTCCCAGCTTCGCCTGCGTCTGCTGACGAGGAGTTTTCTTCAGAAGTCCCTGCGCTTAGCTGGGCAGACCAAATGGAGTATTTCGAGAGGTCGGAGGACCGTGAGCTCTCCTACAGCGCTGGCCAGCAGCCAGGCACCGATCAGCGGCCTTTCGAGGACGATGACGTGCTCGATATCGGCCTAGAGATGCATGGTTTGTCGGAGGACGAGCATGAACTCTTGCCACTCACCCAGAGCTCCTCTGCTACTGAGCCAGCAGCACGGGACGACACTTCGTTTTTCGCCCTCTACCGGCGAGCGGCCGAAAAGCTGGAAGTGGAGTGGCCCCCCCCACAGCCAGCTCAAAAACCGTCAAGGTTCGCAGGATTTTTTCTCCCTCCTGAACCGACGACAGTTAAGAACTGCTTGCCTATGTTTCCCGACTTTGTCGGCGAGCTAACGTCGTCATGGAGCAAGCCGCTGTCGACCCGCGTATCAGTACCCGGTTACGGACAGTTTTTGGAATTGGACGGAGCTGAAAAAGCAGGACTAGTGAGTCCACCGCCGATGGAGCCATCTTTGGCTGCTTATTTGGCACCCTCGCAAAACCACGGAGTGTCTGGTCCTACTGTTCTTCCATCCAAACACTGCAGATTCTCCTCTGCCCAGCTGGAGAAGATTTACCGCGCTCAGGTGGGCACTGCTCATGCGCTCAATTCTGTTACGCTGCTCCAAACATATCAGGCAATGTGTTTGGCGGAGCTCGGTTCACTGGTGCCTCAGGAGAGCCCACTATGTGCGCTGCTTAACGAGGTCAGGACCGCGACAGACTACATTCTGCGCATGTCTCATTGTGCGGCTCTTTCCCTCGGGAGAGGTATGGCGAGCGCAGTGGTAGCACAGAAGCATTTATGGCTCACGCTCTCTGACCTCCCGGATAGAGACAGGGCCGTCTATTTGGATGAACCGGTGTCTGCTGAGGGTTTATTCGGCTAGTCACTCGATGCCATTCAGGCAAGGTTCGACTTCAAATGGAAGCAGGCTGAAGCGTTGCGAGATATCATCCCGTGATGCGAGGTGAAGCCCAAACAGGCTCGAAGAATGACCACTCCGCGGCCACCTCAGAAAAGACCACCGCCGGCAGCCAGCTCGAGCTCCCGGCCGGTGAAGCAACAACCTCCCGGGCAAAACCCACGGCAGTCGGCCTGGAGTAGGGGCCCCCACCGGGCCTCCGGAAGGATTCAGCGACTAGGAGGAAGAATCCTCACTCCTCCTAGCTCAGATTTCAAAGGGAGGGGAGCTCTGGCAGCAGGGAGACACTGTTTCTCCTCTCCCAATGCCGCCCAAGAGGCCGCTAAGTTATGTTCAGGGAATCAGTCCCAAACGGCGCTGCACTTTCCTAACACAGTCTCCCAAGCACAATCCCCCCCCTCACACACAAGTGTTTGTGTTCAAGTTATGAACCCCGGTTGGGGCGTGTAAAAAATTTTTCAAGGACTTACAGCAAGTGCCCCCAATGTTTACAGTTTGATTACTTCAAAAATTGTGCCTTTTGTAAACAATGTGAACGTTTCATTAAAACCAATAAAGAGTTTTCCTGTTTGCAATGTTGCAAAGCAAAAAAGCCCAGTTCCATTGATGAGGCTGCACTCTGGCAGAACGCCAGGGGGCAGCAGACCCCTTTCAGAGATCAGGGTGAGCCGGCTGGCTTCCCACATCCTCGAGTGGCGCGCATGCGCAGTCTCGACATGGGTGCAAAACACGGTCGCTATGGGATACCGACTACAGTTTCGCACAAGGCCACCGCGCTTCTCTTCCGTAGTAAACACAGTGGTGTCAGAAGCTGCAGCAGCGGTGCTTCGGGAGGAGATAAATTCTCTTCTGAGCAAAGGGGCGATTGGAGTGGTTCCTCCTTCGGAAATGAACTCAGGCTGGTACAGCCGTTATTTTGTCGTTCCGAAGAAAGGGGGAGGGCTGCGTCCTATTTTGGATCTGAGAATATTGAACACGTTTCTAAGAACGTACAAGTTCAAAATGCTTACACTGAGGCAACTGCTAAATGCAATAGGCCCTGGGGATTGGTTCACTACGATAGTTCTCACAGACGCTTACTTTCATATAGCGATCTTTCCACGCCACAGAAAGTTTCTGAGGTTTGCATTCGAAGGCGTGGCCTACGAGTACCTAGTGCTCCCGTTCGGCCTGTCGCTCGCTCCCCGAACATTCACGAAGTGCGTCGAAGCAGCCCTGTCTCCTCTTCGGGAGAGGGGCGTTCGCATACTGGCCTATTTAGACGATTGGGCGCTGATAGCGAGCTCAGGCGAGCAGGCGGAGAAACAAACAGCGCTGATTGTGTCTCACATTCAGACTTTAGGGTTCTCAATAAACATGAAGAAAAGCTCATTGACTCCGAGTCAACAGTTTTCATTTCTGGGTCTGGAGATATGCTCCGTTACCAGCCGAGCACGTCTCTCAGAGCACAGAATAGCTGTGTTTCAGCGCTGCCTTGCTGTGTTTCAGTTGCAACACAAACTTCGTTTTTACAGTTAATGGGAATGATGGCATCTATGATCGCTGTGGTGCCTCTCGGGCTGCTGAACATGCGCGCTTTTCAGCGCTGGGTGCGCTCTCACCGCCTATGTGCGGCGCGCCACCTCAACAGGAGGTTGACAGTGACACCGTCATGCATGACAGCTCTTCTGCCCTGGAGGGAACCCAGGCTATTACGTCAGGGCTCTCCGATAGGCAGGGTGTCGTTTCGCAAAGTGGTGTCAACAGATGCCTCGCTCAGCGGCTGGGGCGCTCTGTGCGACGGCTCCGCGGTCAGGGGGGCGTGGTCACAGGAACAGCGCAGGCTTCACATCAACTGTTTAGAGCTGTTAGCAGTGTTTTCAGCCCTGAGGCAATTTCGTCTGACCCTGACAGGCCATCATGTCCTGATCAGGACAGACAACACAACAGTGGTGTCATATATAAACAGACAAGGGGGGACTCGCTCACTCCCACTGCTAAAATCTCATTCTCTATTGCTATGGTCCAATGTTCATCTTCTGTCACTCAGGGCCACTCACATTCCAGGGCGCCTGAATCTGGGGGTGGACCTTCTATCCAGAGGGGGCCCGCTTGTGAGGGAATGGAGGTTACACCCATGGGTGGTAGCTCAGATCTGGGAGCGCTTCGGCAGGGCAGCAGTGGATCTTTTTGCATCAAAGGAGAACACTCACTGCCCGCTATTTTTCTCCATAACGGACCGCAATGCCCCTCTGGGGATCGATGCGCTGGCACACTCATGGCCCCCAGCTCTATTGTATGCTTTTCCTCCAGTAGAACTGATTCTGCCTGTCACAGAGAGGGTGCGCCAGCAGGGCCTGTCACTAATCCTGGTGGCCCCTCGTTGGCCGGCGAAGTTGTGGTATGCAGAGATAGTCAGCCTGCTAGCAGCAGAGCCATGGAAACTTCCTCTCCTCAGGGACCTTCTGTCTCAGGCAGGGGGAGAAGTAGTGCACCCGCGTCCCGAGCTGTGGAACTTGCATGCTTACCTGTCGAAAGGTTCAATCTGATAGCTAAAAAGTGCTCGGGCTTCGTCTACGAGAGGCTTATATGCTTATAAGTGGCGAGCTTTTGAGCAAAGGTGTCGAGAACGTAAGGTTCTTCCATTTCAGTGCTCCATGGTGGAAGTTCTGTCTTTTCTACAGGAACTATTAGAAAAAGGCCTTTCCTTCTCTACTATTAAAGTGTACTTGGCGGCTATATCAGCCTGTCATGTTGGTTTCGATGGAGTGTCACCAGGTGCTCATCCGCTGGCGGTACGATTTTTAAAAGGAGTACGACGTTTGCGACCCACTGTGAGGTCCAGTGTTCCGTCTTGGGACCTATTGCTAGTACTTGAGGCCCTCTGTGGGCCTCCTTTTGAGCCAATTGAGTCTATAGATATGAAAATTCTTTCATATAAGACAGCACTTCTTCTTGCTCTAGCGTCTGCTAAACGAGTGGGTGATCTCCACGCTTTGTCCGTGCATCCATCTTGTACGCAGTTTTCTGCTAATGGTTTAAAGGTTACTCTAAGTACCGAACGCGGCCTATGTACCCAAGGTGGTCTCCACTGATTATAGCTCTATGATCTTTGACCTTCATAGCCTTTGCCCCCCCCCTTTTGCTTCTGAGGAGCAGGGAAAATTGCATAATTTGTGCCCAGTACGTGCTCTACGGGTCTACATGGATCGCACGGTGAATGTGCGCTCATGTGATCAACTGTTCGTCTGTTTTGCCAGTCCAGTAAAGGGTAAAGCACTGTCTAAACAGCGGCTTTCCCATTGGATTGTGGAGGCTATTTCATTAGCTTATAGCAGTAAGAGTGTGCCACTGCCTCAGGGTGTGAGAGCACACTCAACGAGAGCTATGGCAACATCGTGGGCGCTGTTCAAAGGGATGTCCGTGGGTGACATTTGCGCGGCAGCCAGTTGGTCCTCACCGCACACTTTTGTCCGGTTCTACCGACTTGATATAACGGCCCCCTCGGTGGCCCATTCGGTCCTCTCTGCGGGGTCCACGATGCAGTAGAGTAGCTACCAGGGTTCTTATGCCTGACTTTGGTAGATGCTCGGCGGGGCGTGAATATATGTCCCATACAATATGTGTTGTACCGAGTGAATCGACTGAAAGGGAACGAATGGTTATGACTATAACCTCAGTTCCCTGAGGGAGAGGAACGAGGTACAACACAATGCTGCCCCGCCTCACAGTTACGCTCGGCGAAGAGCGGCTGTCGAACTGAAGGTCAACCGTGGCGACGAGGGTTTATAGGTGTAGGCGGGACTACACCTACGTCACCACAGGTTTGCCTGCCTTACGGCGTGAATAAAGGTGGCTTCAGCCAGGACACGAGAGGGCGTGATATCCCATACAATATGTGTTGTACCTCGTTCCTCTCCCTCAGGGAACCGAGGTTATAGTCATAACCATTCGTACTCCCTGGTTATGCCCTGTCTTTATTTCATGCTTCATCTAGTGCACTCATCTTGGTTAAATGGTTTATATATATATATATATATATATATATATATATATATATATATATATATATATACACACATGTGTATATATATATATATATAGTTTTTTGTTTTTTTTGCCACAAATTGCATTCATCAGGTGGTAAGTGTTTCTTTCCCCCACTAAGATCTGCCCATTAAGCACTTACTAATAATTAAACTATATATTTACACTTAAAATTGGCACAAGAGAGAAGATATTCAGCATCCTAACAGTATAGATATGTTCTGCTTAAACTTTTAAGGTCAGTGAGATATGGTCATGTTAGTAAACTGTATTCCCACAAGAGGTATGTTGCATCTCTCATATGGTGTGTCTCGTCCTGTATTGTCCCTCAGATTCTCAGTCCTGCCAGCACCCACGTTCTGCAATTAAAGTCACATATTTAGATGTCTCCTAATTCAGGTCTTTTGATGAATTGAGCAGCACCTTAGTCTGAGCCTGAAAGGCCTCTTCGTCTAGTCATCACTTCTAAAGTAATTGCACATGTAAGGTCTTATGCTATGATAGTATATACTGCTTTTATATCTCTCTCTTGTTCCATTTGGAGGCTGTAAAATCCATGTTGGTGATATTAGGACTATAAAATCCTGACAGGCTCTATTACATTACTTAGACTTGCAGATTTAGCATAAGTTTTTCATTGACTATTCAGCATCAGGAATTACTTTGAATTATACTTTCTAAATGAAATGTTACAGTACCACCTCCAAACAAGCTGGTAACAAAAACTAGTTTAGTCCCTCTTTTTCCTGTGCATGTAACATGAGTAATAGAAAGCATGCAGTATTATAAATTATGATACTTCTAAGTAGTAATGTCTTCTTGGTAAATGTAGATGCGTCACATTGAACCACCGTTTTTTTAATAAATAAGATCAGTATTCAGTTATGAATCATGCACCGTAAAGCCACTGAATGTTGTTAATAGCTGTTGGTAACTTTACCCAAGACTCGTCACCAAAGGAGTACACAGCGTGTTTGTTTAATCTGTAGTTGTGTTCCTTATCTCGGATCAGTAAAAAAAACACTGTCTAGTTTAACACCTGAAATATAAAGAAGGCTGGATAATCAAAAGGTGAGATATGGATTATAGTGTGATGTGTATTCAGGTAGGTAAGATGGTAACAAAAAAACATCAAGAGTTTTGATCTATTAGGCTCTTTACCCATGTTGTAAAGCTTTCATTATCAGCTGCAGGAGAAATGAAGTCAGGAATTAATTAGGTAAAAAACTGTGTCACTGTTGTGTGTCTTCTGAGACCATATCAACCTAATTTCTCACACTTCATGGAGTTATTTGTTAAGAAAATGAGGAACAGGAGAACCTGGAAGAATAGAGAGTTTAAGATGAGCTTGAATTAGTTTTAAAACCAAGTTGTATCTCGTCAAATACACGTTTAACCCAGATTACATTACTGAAGAACTTATAATTGTTATTCTCCAAAGAATCACTCAAGACAAGCACTTACAGAGAATGTAGGTTATATAGGTTATATATTTTGTATGATTTGTTATTGACCTCATTGCCTCTGAATTTTTGTTTTCAGTAATATTGAGAGTTAGGATTGTTTAAATAGCAATGTACATTTGCTTGAATGTAAACAGGAGAATGTGGTCTTCATGATGTGACAGAATGAAAACATGGGAATAAGAAAACTATCAGGTAAAAACTGAAATGTTCTATGAAAGATGATTATGGAAAGTGACAATCAGATACCTGCTGTAATGAATAATTGTAGCTAAGGCAGCAGGCCCTACGGTGGTGTAGTGGTTAGCACTGTGGCCTCGCACCTCCAGGGTGAAAGTGGGTTTCCTCCCACAGTCCAAAGACATGGAGAGTAGGCTAATTGGTGTTCCCAAATTGTCTGTAATAATTTTAGCTATTGTGGAGCTTTTAAATGTGTTAATCTGTTGTAAAAGCTGGATGACATTTTGGTGCAGCCGGTTGCATCCTTACAGCCTCAGTCTTGAGCTTGGATACTGACTGTGCATGTTGGTTTTCGCCAGGTTTTTCTGGTTTCTTCCCAACTCCCAAAGATATTCCTGTGAGTGTATCTTCAGCAGCGCTTCCCTACTGTAGGTGTAGTTTTAGGACATTTATTATAGCACTACTGTTGCATTAGGCTACATTTTCTTTTAATAGTAGCTTTGATAAGTAGGAGACAACATTGCTAATAGTTCAATCTGGTTAACAATTAATATTTAGCATCTTTATAGCAGCTTTGTTTTATGTAAACTGATTTAAATACTAGCATGGCCTTCATTTTGCTTATTAGAATACTGCAAATGTTTCTGATTTCTGAAAGTTTTTTTTATTTGCAAGCATTTGAATAAGTTAGTGATCAAAATGAATAACATTTTAAATTCTTTTTTCTTTTTTTCAGTTTAAATCATTTCACGCGTCACTTGTTTTTTTTTGTTTGATCTCACATTTGGTTTTACATGCTTGCATTTAAAAGGCGCAGAATTCTCTTCATAGTGCGAGCTCCAACAATTAGAAAGTCTATTCCTAATAGTGTGTATGTGTACATGCATGTGTGTACACGCAAAGTACCAGTACAGGCCTGTGCTGAATGTGTCAACCATGTTGGTCCAAGTATGAATCAAACTGCTCTAATCACTAATGACAGTTCACACAGTGACTCACACCAGCCGCGGTGCTGCAACTCGAATAAAACCACAGCACCACGCATACAGTATGCTCACATATTAAGGACTTTTAAGATGGAGCTAATGCTGAACCTGCTACCGAAATCGATATATATATATATATATATATATATATATATATATATATATACATATATATATATATTTTTTTTCTTCTGTCCTTAGAAATGGTAAAATATAATTTTTTATCAATGTGCACAAGTTTTCCAAAAGACCTGGTTAATATCTAGCAGAACTGGGAGATTCTCAAATGATTTCAGGACGGCTTTCCTGTAATCTTATCACTTTAAAGGAAGAGTAAGAGCAGACAGACAGTGGTTTAGGAACATAGTCTCATCTGTACAGGTCTGCGAAAGAGATACGTCTTTGCTGTGATTTGTTTTAATTTTCTAAAATAGAGTGAAACAATGAGTGTGAAGAATATACCTTAAAGATTTGTATGTCCGTGACAGCAGCGTGCCGTTATACTGCTTCTTCAGTAAGGTTCGGCCCCTAGGGGGTGTATATTTATTTCATTTAGGTAAAGAGAGCAAAGGAGTCAGAGAGTGATCCGGCATGGAGAGCAGTGGCTGCAGGTCATGAATGGGGTTGAAAAACCTTTTTTCTTCTTTTACTTTTCCCTCTATCGCTACAGACGTGTTTTCGTCTGCACTGTGCTCCAGTAGTTTAAAGTGGTACTAGGCTGGTGCTCAAGTATTGCTGCCACGTAGTCTAAGCTTCCTGAGGATTTATTTGCCATGCTTGGATAAGGTCTGGCTTTTTAGTTCCACGTTTTTAGTGCCAAGCATAGATGCTGGAGGAAGACACCCAGAGACTCCCACATTCTCATGCTGTGCTTCCACCTGGTACACAGTGTAGAGCCCAAAGTCATGTCGAGACAGGAATCACCTGGTCACGCATGTGCTCGTATCTTTTGTCGGACCATCCGTTGGACCAGAATAGTCGTTAGTGATGTACGTGAATGAGGTCTTGTTAGTACCGTATTTCATTTTCTGGGTTTCCTGAAATTTCCCAAAATTCAGTGGACTGTTGATGGAGACCAGTCAGAACTAGCGCTTTAAATGAGAGCAGGTTCAATAAAGTGTAAGCCCAAACCTATTTAGTGTGAAGCAGAAAACCCAAAGTCAGACGTTGTATTATTTTTAATACCGTATGTGGACCTGCCACTGAATGTTGAAATGATGATTGCAAAAAAAAAAAAGGGCGGGGTCACCATTTTTAACTTTGTTAAATATTTTTTTCCACTTCTCCCAGTATCAGATCGATGATTGAAAATTAAAGCGGGAGGCTCGTCTTACTCACAACAAGCTCACGAGGGAGAAAAGTGCAGGATTTTTTCAGCCATAGGCTACACAGTTTCGTGGCTACATGGCTGTCAGGGTAGAACCACTATAACATGGTGACAGAAGGCTTGAGAAGCAGGGCTACTGCTCCGCGCAAATCTCAGCAGGGAAATGTCACACACTTCCTCCACAGGTTCAGCACACACAGCTCGATGCTGAGGAACAGAATGGCCTTTCAGTGCTTAACGCTGAATCACTGTCTGGATCACACAGTTCTGGGAGACCTTGATGGTAGTGTTTTATGAATGTAACATATGATGTAAAAACTGTATGATGAAAATGATAATCCTTTTCGGCTAGAAGCTTTTTGATTTGGTTCAGACGTCACGACAATTATTATTAATGAGTGTTTAGTTAAAGATATATTTGGCTTAAGTTATTGAATTGAAGGGAAATCTGACTGTCTTGAAATACAAAATACGTTTTTGGAGTGTAAGGGAAGGAAATTGATATGATGCAGACATACAAAAGTTTTTTTTGTTTGTTTGCAATATGCTTGACGTTCTGCATGTAGATGAACCTGAAAGCGAAGACTGATTTTTTTTTGCAACTGTGTTCAAAGTACTAATTGTTCCAAGTACGATCCTGTGTGAACTCTACTTTGGATAAGAAGTGTTTGGTATGCCACTTTACATCTCTGCTGTGCAGAATCTGTTACTGTCTCTTTCTTTTCAGTTCGGTGTCAGACATGTTTCTTCATTGAATATTATAACAATTAGGGTTGTTCCGATTCCGATACTGGTATCGGAAATGCTGCCGATACCACAAAAAAAAGCTGGCATCGGAATCGGCGAGTATTTGAGTCCATGTACCGATCCGATACCATTTTCCTAAACATAACCTATTTAAGCTTTGCTAGCTTAGCTTACTTACAGAGTGTCACGGCATGCGCCTGTGATGGGCGTGCGCCCAAATTGATACAGGTATTGCTCCTCGCTCACTAGTTAGGCGGCCTTTAGGTATGTGAAGTAGCAGGGACGCAGAATCAGGCAATGGCCCATGAGCTATCGGCGCTATAAAACACAGCGGGGAGTGTAGCTCGGGGTCTGACTGTTGGGAAGCTGGACTTTGCGACGCGGTGGATTTTATGAGAGACGGTGGCACAAGAGCGGGGCGATGTGATGCGGCCCAAAGACTTTAAAAAGGGGGCGCCTTTAATCTCCGCGAGAGGAGCGCGTGAACGAGCTGCGCGAGCTCCCGCGGCACCTTCACTTCCGCGTAGAGCCCGTCTTCACATACCTGCCGCCGAAGGGGAAAAGACCGCAGAGAGCCTTTAACCCTTTCCTTCCCCATTTTTCTAAATAAATGACCCTTTTTCTTGTAAGACCTCGCCTCGTGTCCGTGTTTCATGGTGTCGCCCGTGCACTTAGGGCCGAACCCGTTACACAGGGCTAGTAGTATTTTACTTAAAAAATAAATTATATATATATTTATTATGTATGTGTGTGTGTGTGTGTATGTATGTGTGTATATATATATATATATATATATATATATATATATATACATATATATATATATATACATACATACATACATACATACATACATACATACATACACACACACACACACACACACACACACACACACACACACACACACACACACACACACACACACACACACACAGTACAGATACACATCCAGGTATCGGTATCGGGAGGGAAAAAATGGTATCGGAACATCTCTAATAACAATCTGCAAAAATGTGCATGTCCAAAATAATTGTAAAATTCATTTGTTTGGGTTTTTGTCCAGAATTTTTCTGTTATTACAAATTGACACGCTCTCCTTCTCTATACTGCTTATCCTGTACAGGGATGAGACCCATCTGGCATGACGTGAGGGGACACCCTGGACAGGGTTGCAATCCATTACAGGGCAACACAAGCACCCACACTCTCACACACACTATGCAAATTATAAATGCCGGTTAGCCTACTTGGCACATTGTTGGACTGTGGGGGGGGAAACTGGAATAACCAGAGGAAACGGGAAGAAGAAGAACAGGGAGAACATGCAAACTCCACATGCGCAGACCCGAGGCGATCAAACCCTCGACCATGGAGGTGCGAGTCCCATCCACTGCACCAGTGTGTCTATAGTCCTTATTATTCCATATACTGTAAGCTGGATGCATCTTTAAAAAGCAGTGATTATATTAAAACATTGTTATTGGGTAGAGACACTTGGTCAGGGATGTGGCCATTCATACTGTAAGTTGCTTGTATTCATTGCATTACCTTTGTTTGCTGTGTAGCTCAAGCTTTTGAATTCATACAGGTCAGGATTTTTAGATTATTACACAAGTTATGTTACTGTCATGTCAGATTATATAATAAATATCCTTTAATGATAAACTTGTGGTTGCATGAAATTATTACATGAGGTCATCAATCAGCACAATCCAGGCTCATGCAGAAACCTGTATTATGTAAATAATGTGTGCTGTCAGACTATTAGGGCTATCTACTACTTTAAAATTATTTATTTTTCTCTCTCTCTAATTTATACAGTTGAGATAAAGTGTATTACTGAAAGAAAACAAGCTTAGGGTGGGCAAGGCCACTTGAAAAGTTCTCTTATGTTTAAAAATATAAATATTGTAAAATATTATATGAATATAATAGTGATGTTCCGATACCATTTTTTCCCTCCCGATACCGATTCCGATACTTGGGCTCAGGGTATCGGCCGATACCGAGTACCGATCCGATACCTGGGTGTGTATCTGTACTGTGTGTGTGTGTGTGTGTGTGTGTGTGTGTGTGTGTATGTATGTATGTATGTATGTATGTATGTATGTATGTATGTATGTATGTAATTTATTTTTTAAGTAAAATACTACTAGCCCTGTGTAACGGGTTCGACCCTAAGTGCACGGGCGACACCATGAAACACGGACACGAGGCGAGGTCTTACAAGGAAAAGCGTAATTTATTTAGAAAAATGGGGAAGGAAAGGGTTAAAGGCTCTCTGCGGCCTTTTCCCCTTCGGCGGCAGGGATGCGAAGGCGGGCTCTACGCGGAAGTGAAGGTGCTGCGGGAGATCGCGTAGCTCGTTCACGCGCTCCTCTCGCGGAGATTAAAGGCGCCCCCTTTTTAAAGTCTTTGGGGCGCATCACATCGCCCCGCTCTTGTGCCACCGTCTCTCATAAAATCCACCGCGTCACAAAGTCCAGCTTCCCAACAGTTTCCCAAAGTCCAGCTTCCTAACTGTAAGTAAGCTAAGCTAGCGGGCATAAATAGGTTATGTTTAGGAAAATGGTATCGGATCGGTACGTGGACTCAAATACTCGCCGATTCCGATGCCAGCTTTTTTTGTGGTATCGGCAGCATTTCCGATACCAGTATCGGAATCGGAACAACCCTAGAATATAACATTAATCAACCCATATTTAACATATAGTATACCTACAGAACATAAATAAATCAACCCCTACTAAAGTCATAGTATATATGATCCAAACCATGTCATGTCAAAGAAATATTTTGACATGAAAGATGTATATTTAAGGCCAGGACATGAGAACGTGCGCTGTGATGCATGACTACAGACACACATGTTCTGATGTCCTTGCTATACAGACAGTGACCTGTGCACCAGCACTTCAGGGAGCCAGTCTGAGTTCTGGTCACATGCTGTGCCATACTCCCACCTCCCAGCTAGGCCAATAACAGGGCTCATCTTCCCACATGCGTCACAGGCCTCTGCAAAATCCCATTATAAAATCCACTCTGCTTCTTTAGGCCGGTCATTACTCAAGGTCAGTGAAATAGGGTTGTTGCCCAGCTTGACGTAGTGTCTTATCCTGTCAGCTCGGCCTCCTCATCGTCCTCTCCTCTCATGCATGCTCGCTTTGACACATAATTTTTTGGCCTGTCAGTGCTTTCCTCAATATCTGCTGTCAGCCGCTGTCGAAGATGGGCTTTGTTTTGGGACATCCTGTGCATACTGTACTGTATTTTGTCTGGATGAATAGGCTAGATTTAAACCGTTATCTGACACGGTAATGAAACGGCATGTGTGGATCTATATACAGTAAAATCATCTTTTTCAGAAAATTTAGGATATTTGTGATTGATTGATTGATTGATTTTTCTCCCTGCTCTCACATTTTGTTGACTAGTTGCATATGACAGCCTCGACACGGGTTTAATAATTATTACTGAGCTGTACTTGCTTGTGTTGCTGTGATGTATGGGCTGCAGAATTCAGAGTGCCACCGGGCTGTTTTGAAATTATTTCAATTGTTTACATTGAAGCGCATATAGCCGAGGGAGAATAAGCTGGTTAACTAATAAAGATAGCACTCCATCATTTGGGCAAAAAACAACAATGCATTACTATTTTTGCTCCATTTTGCAGTCTGACTTGCAGTGTAGCTAAATATTTGCTTATTCATTGTTCAGGATCAAACTATGGAAGTTTAAGCTAAAATAGTCATAGAATCACTTTCTTTCATGGAAAAGTTATTTTTATTAACAGGTTCCACTTTTATGGTAATAGTCCTGTGAAGCAAGTGTGGTGTTGAAGGATTAATTAACAAGCAATCCATTTTAGCTCCTTTCACACTCCTTGGCGTCCTGTATAAAAGAAACAGAAGCAAAATCAGATGGGTCGATGTTATAGTGCCTTTAAGCTAAGACCAGAGGTAGTGATGGGGCTAGCTAACCAGTTATCAGCTAACACACTGATATGTACATCAGACAATCCAGCACACTTACTGTAATTAGTGCCAAAGCTAAAGTGCATCATGAAACATATCAGAAAATGAGACTGATCAGCATGACCAGGCCATGTACAATTAACAGCCCTCGATTCATTCAGGTATTAAGAGATGCAGAAAGCCTTTTCCCAGACCAATCCCATCTTCTGCATTATGATTAGTTGCAAGAATTTGGCTTGCTCTGTGATTGGTTAGAGTGTCAAAGGCTGAGGCATAAGCGCCAATTGTAAAAGATCAAAGCAGTTTTTTTTTAAAAAGCACAGTTAAACTCTTCATGGCCGGTAAATAGCAGTAAATTAGTGAGAGTGCATCCTCAGAAACAAAGTGCTGCATTTGGCGAGCGAGCAAAAGCACCTCAACACTTGGTTAATCCACCCTTATTGTATTGAAAGCATTGATATCTACTGTATTTATGATGAATGTGTGTTAAATCCTAGATGTTGTGTTAAATGTCATGCTTCCTCTAATAGAAGAAAGGCAGAAGAAAGGCACTCCTGAGACGCGCACACTGAGGCAGCAGAACACAAATTCATGGCTTCTGTGTGAATTACATTACAATTACAATTGAGCTGTTTGAGGTTACCTGAGCATTTCATTTGATAAAATACAGATTATAAACCACGTTTCTTTACTATAAAGATTCTGAAGGCGCTATTTTGTTGTTGTGTCCTGGGAAAAAAAACACTGAAAGGAAATCATGTAGCAAAACTTGGAACAGCCTAAGATTACAAAGACTCAACAGGGAAATTAGCTTTAGTTATTGACTTCATAGGCCTTGCATTCATTCATGTTGTCATGTGACCTGTGCTTATAATAAAGGTCAAATATTTTATTAAAATCCTTGCTTTGTGAAGACTATATTCCTCTCTGTATGATTTTTATTCACTGAACATTCAGGAACTGTTAATGTGTTCAGGTGACAGGAAATAAAATATTAGTTAACTAGTTTAAATCCCAATTACATGCTTTAATATTTCCAGAAATATTTACTGTTTATACTTAACGCGATTTTTCTCCTTTTATCACAACCCTTGTATGAAGATAAATGAAGATAATTTGTCAATGGCTGGATTTATGGTTTTTGTGAGGTACATTTGTAACAGAAGCATTCGAGTGTGACTGTGTGCCTAGAGGTGTATTTATTTAGTTTTATGAGGTGCACATTTTCATGCAGGCTTGAGAATTGAGTGATGCGCTGTGCTCACTCACTATTTATTGCAGGAAGTTTAAATATGGATGTAACGCTGATGGATAGATAGGGGATGTATGAAATGGTCTGGTTCAGTGGTAAAGTTATAGTGGAATCGCTGCTTTTTTTGGCTTTGAGGTCAATTTTGTCAGTGTTTCTTTCACAAAACTACCTCCGATCAGACGTTCTTTTGACCATGTAGGTGCTCGTGGGGTATTTCTTTAATCAATCAACTCATAATCTTTAGTGTTTTTCAGTTGAAGCCTGGCTGATGTGGTTTTAAAGCTTGAAGGAAAAGCGGTACGAGTTTAAATGTCTGGTGTCGTGTAAGTAATGCAATAGAAACATTGCTAGTCCAGACATTCATGATAATCAGATTGTGTGCGGGTTTGTTAGGAAGGTTCAGATCATGTTTTTGTTTGATTTCTTGTTTGATTTCTTATCATTGTCACATTGTCAGGGTTGCCATAAATCTGAAGGTCATACCGGGAACACCAGGAATACAGTGGTGTGAAAAACTATTTGCCCCCTTCCTGATTTCTTATTCTTTTGCATGTTTGTCACACTTAAATGTTTCTGCTCATCAAAAACCGTTAACTATTAGTCAAAGATAACATAATTGAACACAAAATGCAGTTTTTAAATGAAGGTTTGCGCTATTAAGGGAGAAACAAAAATCCAAATCTACATGGCCCTGTGTGAAAAAGTGATTGCCCCCCTTGTTGAAAAATAACTTAACTGTGGTTTATCACACCTGAGTTCAATTTCTGTAGTCACCCCCAGGCCTGATTACTGCCACACCTGTTTCAATCAAGAAATCACTTAAATAGGAGCTACCTGACACAGAGAAGTAGACCAAAAGCACCTCAACAGCTAGACATCATGCCAAGATCCAAAGAAATTCAGGAACAAATGAGAACAAAAGTAATTGAAATCTATCAGTCTGGTAAAGGTTATAAAGCCATTTCTAAAGCTTTGGGATTCCAGCGAACCACAGTGAGAGCCATTATCTACAAATGGCAAAAACATGGAACAGTGGTGAACCTTCCCAGGAGTGGCTGGCCGACCAAAATTACCCCAAGAGCGCAGAGACAACTTATCCGAGAGGCCACAAAAGACTCCAGGACAACATCTAAAGAACTGCAGGCCTCACTTGCCTCAATTAAGGTCAGTGTTCACGACTCCACCATAAGAAAGAGACTGGGCAAAAACGGCCTGCATGGCAGATTTCCAAGGCGCAAACCACTTTTAAGCAAAAAGAACATTAATACTCGTCTCAATTTTGCTAAAAAACATCTCAATGATTGCCAAGACTTTGGAGAAAATACCTTGTGGACCGGCGAGACAAAAGTTTAACTTTTTGGAAGGTGCGTGTCCCGTTACATCTGGAGTAAAAGTAACACAGCATTTCAGAAAAAGAACATCATACCAACAGTAAAATATGGTGGTGGTAGTGTGATGGTCTGGGGTTGTTTTGCTGCTTCAGGACCTGGAAGGCTTGCTGTGATAGATGGAACCATGAATTCTACTGTCTACCAAAAAATCCTGAAGGAGAATGTCCGGCCATCTGTTCGTCAACTCAAGCTGAAGCGATCTTGGGTGCTGCAGCAGGACAATGACGCAAAACACATCAGCAAATCCACCTCTGAATGGCTGAAGAAAAACAAAATGAAGACTTTGGAGTGGCCTAGTCAAAGTCCTGACCTGAATCCTATTGAGATGTTGTGGCATGACCTTAAAAAGGCGGTTCATGCTAAAAAACCCTCAAATAAAGCTGAATTACAACAATTCTGCAAAGATGAGTGGGCCAAAATTCCTCCAGAGCGCTGTAAAAGACTCGTTGCAAGTTATCGCAAACGCTTGATTTCAGTTATTGCTGCTAAGGGTGGCCCAACCAGTTATTAGGTTCAGGGGGCAATTAATTTTTCACACAGGCCCATGTAAGTTTGGATTTTTTTTCTCCCTAAATAATAAAACCCCTCATTTAAAAACTGCATTTTGTGTTTACTTGTGTTATCTTTGACTAATAGTTAAATGTGTTTGATTATCAGAAACATTTTGTGTGACAAACATGCAAAAGAATAAGAAATCAGGACGGGGGCAAATAGTTTTTCACACCACTGTACATCCAGTCTATGACATTCACATACTCACTACTTCACGATGTAGATTAGTCAAAACATCGACCTCTTACAGAAATCCCATGCTCTACTCACAGGAACTCATGTATTTGGAAAAAGGTACACAGTTTTTTTGTGTGTATGTGCGTGGGGAGTGTGTCGTGCTTCATGAGCAGCAATTTGGAATGACAGTTGTTTAGCCTCAGGAATCCTGGAGGAAGCCATCAATCTTTCAGTTTGGTAGATGTCGTATGATGGAGGAGAGGTTGTAGGTGACCAGATTTATGTCTGATGCAAGTCGAGAACAACACAGCAAACAGGAAACATATTAGCTGAAGACTTTATCTATCAGAGGCATCATCATGAAATGAAGAGAATAAGAACAGATTTATACTTTCCTTAGGAAATTAGTTCATGTTACCTTTTACATGCCAACGCACAACCCTAGAGCCTTAAAGCCTAGATTGTTATATTTACTCACAACCATAACACATAACTAAGCAATTGTGTTATAGACAGGCTGATAAAGGTCTGATTTGTCCACCTCCTCTTAATGTTTGCTTTAAGCAAAGCCTTCCTTGTGATCATGTTTCCTGGACTGTAGTTGTGTGTCATGTACAGACAGTATATCATTTTTGTGTGTAAATTACTTGAGCTAACATTCAGCATCTCCCCAAATCAATGCTGCACTTCCTGCTAAGAGGCTAATTGGCAGTCAGTGTCCAGAAGGTGACATTTCCCATGGAGTCATGTGGTGAATTATTCACCGGTCTCAACACCATCGCCTAGTGATTCAGAACGAGTAAGAGCGTTGTTGTTTTGTGAAGATATTTAGGTCGCAATTTGCACATATTACAGTAGGAGCTACAATACATCACAGTCAGCACATCTGGAGAATCTTAAAGCTCATGACTATATAAATAGCAACGCCTTTGAAGAGCTGAAATGCTTAACCTTTAAATATCTAGAATTAATTCAACCATCCATTTGAACCAACTCAATTTAGTCAGTGGACGGTGGATTAAATTTGTGGATTTTTAATGGTTTTCAGTGGTTTAAAGACGGAGTGCTCCTGAATTTTTGGGTGAAGTCGCAATTCTGCGTCTCTGATTGACGTCATTGGGACTGAGGCACACCAAGCAGGAGGCACAGGTTCCTGCAGGGACACTTCCCTGTCGTTTACCGTAAGCGAACCCTGCGTTCACGTCCCTGAGCAATAGAGCGCCGTCTTTGTACACACACACACACACACAAAGTGTTGTGTTTACTCATTTCTTGAAATCGTTTCTGATTTCTGTTGTCAGTTAGCGTTTGCATTTCCCTTTATTTAATCAAAATTTGCAGTGTAAACTACATGATGTAGGATTGGACATCGTCTCTTTTTTCAGACTACAATTTACAATAACTGGCAGATAGAAAAAGACTCAACTGTTGTTGGGTTTTCTGAAATCCTAGAGCCTGGACTTGGTCTAATTTCGCTTTAGAAATAAGACTAGCCCACTCCTGATGCTCACCATGCATGAAGGAAGAAATCTGTAATTCTGCCTCGTCATGCTGCTTCTTCCCCAACAGAGCCTGGAGTTTGTGCCTTAGGCTCTGTGATTCTTGGTGATATTGTTACCTGAAAATCAGGCTAAAAGTCACCAGTGATGTTTTAAGATGAAAAACTCATTAGAGTGGGTGATTGTGTGCGATTAACATGTACAGAATAATAAGGATTTTCATTATAAATGCATTACTATATGTTACATATTGATATATATGATAATATTATGGTAATAAAATAAAAATAATGGATTGGCACCCAGTGATAGGCCTGGATAGTCTCCTGGAATAGGCTTCAGTCCCCCTGCGACCCTGAATACAGGATCAGGCGGTATAGATGATGAGCGAGTGATATGAAAATACTGTTAATAGTAGATTAATATATAATAAAAAATACTATTTTTATTTTTCTGAAGTGTGTATTTATTTTCTTTTGGCTGACTCTGTATTTAAGGATGGAAACATCTTAAAGTAAACAGTGTCCAGTCTGGTATTTCTGTCACCCTGAAACATAACTGAAAAGGATAAAGTGATTATTTATCAAAATGTAAAAAGCCTGATAATTTTGTTGGCTCAATATCGAATTACAGATTAGGATTGATTGATTGCAGCAAAATCAGAATCACAGTTATTTTGGATAATCAATATTGATGTCATGCATTTATTCAACTTTTGCTTTTTAATTGTGGATTTTTCTGAATTTTAAATATAATGCATCTGTAAAAAATAAATAATAAATGTGAAAGAAAAACAACCTGCTTCTATTTACTGTAGAGGTGAAAGCAAAATGCTGTAAATCAAACAGGTTTTCACTGTGAGTAAGTTGTTGGACGGTGCTTCAGCCATGAAATGTGTTGTTGTGTGTCCGTATTGTTGGTTTCAAACCAAGAGGTGACTTCTTGGACTGTGCTAGTAAGTTCGCTAAAAGCGTAGTCATGTTATCGTTTGCACTGGACTGCTCATGGTTATCATTGTTTCCACATACTGTAACTGCTTGTACTAGATTTGTTTGTTCTAATTAATCTGCAAAACATCCTGTAAACCAGAATGAACCTTAGCTGATGTGTGTGATGATGTAGACAGTAGGAGTGAGCTATGTTGCACCAGCATGATGCACAATGTTTAGACATTCAGTAACTACATACCAAATATAAACTTTGAATAAAAAAGGAGAGTAAAAAAAAATAAAAACTAAATCCCTGACACACTTGCTCCAGGGCTTCTGGGATTTATACTGTATTATACTATATTGTTTATCTTGCTGTGTGTACAGAGGTTTCCTTTAACACACAGAAATCATAACTTTGGTTATGATTTGTTGTTCCTTTTAATTTCATTTTGTATTGTATTTAATATGTACAGTACCAGTCATGTGATCCAAAATCTTGTGTGTGTGTGTGTGTGTGTTAGCTGGAGGTTAACTGGTATGACTGAAGACAAGGATTGTTTTTGCTCTGTTGAGGATGTGTACAGTGTTGACCTTTACAAGTTTTCCACATTATGTTTTATACTAATCTTGAAATGTACAGTATTCAAATCAGGTTTTTTTCCCCTGATAATCCTATACACAGTCCGTCCTGCACATTGACAACGTGAGAACAGGTCTTTGGCGTGCTACATAAAAAATAAAGGCAAAAATATCCCAATTAAAAATTCAATTAAATTGCAATTGAGCACTGGTATATCCTACTCCTGTCAGTGGTTCTCGGGGTGTTTCTACAACTAGACTGGAATTCACCTGTGCCTAAGAGACTTCATTGAACATAATAAGAAAAGGCATGCAGCTGTCTACAGTATCTGAGTTCTGACAGTAAGATTGTGTATGTCAGAGTGAAAACAAATCCATGAGGACGTGAGAATTAACCAAGAACCCAAGGGTCATTATAAATTCTGTTGCTTTCTTTCATTCCCACAGTTATTTTCAAACCTGAAACACTGGATTAAAAAAAAAGATATCCGAGTTCCCTTGTAGAGTTGGGAGAGACTTACAAGAGGACAGTCATCACTGCAGCTCTTCATCATCAGGCATCTACAGTACGTTAGATTGGCTAGATAGGAGCCGTTCCTTACTAAAATGCACATCAGATCCCCTAAATGACTCTCAGACCCAAGAGAAACAAAATCCTCTGGTCTGACGACTCAAAGCTTGAACTATTTGAAATCGGTAACTAAGCATCATCTCGTTAAAAGTATCACTACGGTCAAACACGGTGGTGGCAGCATCATGCTGTGGGAGACTAATCAGTATAGAGGGGAAAATTGATGCAGAAAAATAAAGACCTATCCTCATCTCAGGTTGGGGCTGACAGTTTATATTTCAACAAGCATACCTTGAAAGCATACCACCAAGAAAACACAGGAGTGGCTTCAGAACACCTCTGTGAAAGTCTTCTGGTGAGAAGTGAGATGCCTGTGCCCATCCAATCTGGTCAAGCTTGAATGACTCTAACAAGAATCATGTACAGTAAAGCTCAGACAGCCTATTAACACCTTGTCTCATGATGCAACCTGAAACGGCACAATACATGACTAATGATATATATAATGATATACTAGAACAAAATCCTCTGTTGCTTCTCCGTTTAATAGGTCACATGCACCAGCTTTAAAAAACAAAACAAAAAAAACAGCGCTCTGCAGTCCAGACGCATGTGTAAGCTGGTTTAATGTGCTTACAGTCAATAACGGTATAAATTGTGTTTGTCTCTAACCAGCATTGGACAGGATATTAAATAATAACTGTTACATCTGCATACTGTAAGTTGCAGACATAATCTACTCATCATGTAGTAAATATGACGTTTTGTTTGTTTATCTGTATTCTCCTGGTTGAACTCATAAATTCTACATAACGAAGTTTGTGCACGTTAACCTTACAGCCATTGTTTCATTAAAAATTTTACTTTCAGAATCAGTAATTGTTTCTAGCTATAATCATTTCAGCTCAAATGTGCTCGACTTGTACTGCTGTCGTCCATTAACTTGAGCAAAAAAAAGTGTGTGTTTATACACTAGGGACGGGGATCACCAGGGGCTTCCTGATACGATGATATCATAATATCCAAGTGCCAATTGAATTGTATTGCCATTTCGTTAGTATCACAATTTTATACACGGTGGTGTAGTGGTTAGCACTGTCGCCTTGCACCTCCAGGGTCCGGGTTCGATTCCCGGCCAGGTTCGATTCCCGTCTCTGTGTGCATGGAGTTTGCATGTTCTCCCCGTGCTTGGTGGGTTTCCTCCGGGTACTCCGGTTCCCTCCCACAGTCCAAAGACATGCAGATTAGGCTAATTGGCGTTCCCAAATTGACCATAGTGTGTGTGTGTGTGTGTGTGTGTACCCTGCCTTGTGCCCAGAGTCTCCTGGGATAGGCTCCAGGTCCCTGCGACCCTAAATACAGGATAAATCGGTAACTCACTCCTAGAACACAGGATGCTGTGCTACTTGCCAATGTTTGAATTATTTAGAGTGAACCCCCTGTAGGATTACAGAGGAACTGCAACATTTTAGCAAATTTAAAATTAATTTGAAAAAAAAAAAAAAAAACGTTTTTGGTGTAGGAAGACGTCAGTCACAGTACAATCTCTAGTGTGCACATACATTTTTTCCCCCAGTCCCTAACATTTTAGAGTGCAAAGTGTTTTCTTTCATTGGCCTGAAACAGACTCATGGTCTCTTTCATCTAATGTCTTTATCGCTGGTGGCAGAGGCTCGTTTTTTGTCTCTTTTTTTTTTTCTCTTTTTTTTTCTCATTAAAAATGCAGTGAGGAGTTTCTCATTGTATAATGCAGGATATCAGTAAAATAACTAACACACTACCATGTACTGTACCATGTATTGCACTCTCTACTGTGCAAGAGTGAAGCCAGGCTGAGTCAACAACAGCTGTGTCTGACGTATGGAAAGAAGGCCAGGTTATATGTGGAACACTGCTGAGGGGTGTTTATCCAGAAGAGGAAACCTTTTCAGCGATAATACCCAAGCCAGGGAAATGATGGTCATGACAGCTGGACTTGCACACATCATTTCTCTTATGATTCTGGTTGCTAGCTATGGCACATTCTTTTCATGTATCGTTCTAAAATATATCCCTCGCTTTACTGTTTGCCCACCTTAAATACATCATGTACAGCAGCTGTAATATTTTACACTGACTTTTAGGGAATTTCCAAGCATTCACAGATTCACACTTAGGACAGATAGGACATCATCAATCAGTGCATCGTAATTACTTTAATATGGCTGCTCAAATCACTTGACCTTGTTCTGGGAACTAGACCACAGCCAAAGGTTGAAATATAAGCTTGAAAGTTTCAGTATGTCAACACAGGGCTCCAGGACTGCCACCTCCTGTTGAACAGTCCCCTATCACTGATCTGACAAGCTGTCAACTGAGGTGCCCAGTTTCAAGTCTTAAATGTTTGAGTCGTCCACCGAGCGAGTGCAGAGGCTTTTTCGGGGTTTGGCAATCGGAGCAGGAGCGCCTTCTATCTCACCTTGGGACAGGTTATCAGGACCCTTTCCACTGGACGAAACTTAAGCTTGACCAGTGAGAGATCAAGCTCGATCACAGGTTTTAGATAGGAAACTAATCAGTATCTATACTGTACCTGCACTCTTTAATACACATACAGTACAGTACATATTTGTTTATTTGAAGATGTATAAAAGTTAACATCACACCTCCCTATAGATATGATACACAGCAGAAGCTGGGGGAGAGTACCATGTGACCAGACCAGGACATGATTTTGTTTTACATATTTATTAATACAGGACTCGATTTGCTCCCTCTGCTGACTCGAATATTTTTACTGCTGCAGTGCTCAGGCTTTCCCATCAGTTCCTTAGAATTTCATTCTTTATGGAAGAAATTGTAATTTTAGTTCCATGTGCATTGTTGGCCTACAATGTCAGTTAATTATGGCAGTACTTTGTGTGAAGTATAAATTAGATTTTGGCTAAAAACAGAAATAAAACCTTGACTTTCTCTTCTGTTCAGTGGCTTCGTATCCTTTCTGCTCTTGAACTCTCACAGTTGGAGACGGATATGTTACTGTCGGCACTTTCTCTGCCTGTGGCTTCAGTATTGAAACAAAACAACAAAAAAAGTCAAAATTTCTTTCATCATATTGATGCAGCAGTGAAACCGCTTAGCATATTAACAGCCTCCAGTGTAGGTGTCCAGCATCAGGTTACTGTGAGGTGCACTAACAGATAAAACATTAGGCAAGCTGATAGTGAGGGTGTGCATTTGTGCATGTTGGTGTGCTGTTCCCCATAGCATAGCAGCTATTTGATAGCAGTAGTTCCCATTTCATCTGATCAGGCGATGTTGCCCATCTCACGTGGAGCAGCTGAAAGAAGATTAAATGATTTGACCCCTGAAGCTCTGAGCTGCACCTTTTCCACTCCCCTGTGCTGGGACACTTTCTTCAGCCAGTGGCCAGACATATGACAGATGAAAATGCTGTCCATCAGAGCTGAGATTACACACGTACACACACAGAGGAATAAATATTATCTGATGTGTTAATTACTGAGCAATTGTGTGTGTGAGTTGAGCTGAGTGTGTGTGTTCCTGTCAGCGGTATAACTTGGGTCAGTATTTAAAAAACCCCTGAGGCAGAAGAAAGCATGACCGAGCCTTAAGCCCACCTGGTCTGAAGGAATTACTGTACATATAGCCAGCACACTTTTTTGCTGGTTTTGTGTTTTCCCAGTTGAGGTTCTCCTCAACAGCTGGTGAACACCTGGCGCTTTTACGTGTTTGTGATCCTCGTCAAGCATTTAATTTCTAGGGTGTTTTTTTAAATTTCTTTTATGTAAATTAAATGAATAGTAAACAGTGAGTCTGTAGCATTTTTCTGCATTATTTGATGCTCACATTTTTGTAGCAGACAAGTTGTATAGGAATTGTTAGCATCTCTTCACTGAAACTTGATTGACATGTTTGTGGATTTAACTGATCTATTATGTCGCCTAATGTACGAGGGTGAGACAAAATGATCCGCACTCCGGTAATCTGAAAACTTCTTGTCAGCGCTTTCCGTTTAAGGCTACTGTCTCCCAGCCGCTGCTGTGCAGGTGTGAACGTGTTATGTTAGTTCATTTGTAACTGTGGTGCGAGCAAAAATGGATGCCCTACTTTTGTTTCGAAGAAGTGTGTATGGATGGAAAAAGAAGTTCAAGGAAGTTCCCACAGGTGGTAGCCTAGCCATCTAGAAGGAGCTGCTCGCGTGTCCACGCCTACGGCTGATGACAAAAGTCTGTACGATTCTGCCCACGCTGTCGACATTGTGTTTTTATGCAAAATGACCATATTGCATCCCTTCTGTAGTCCTGATCTCGCTGCATCTCCTGACTTTCACCTGTTTGGTCCCTTGAAGGCAGCCTTAAAAGTACAAAGATTTACTTCTGATGAAGAACCGAAGACAGTGGTGCTTGTTGACAGTTTATGGACAAAGATGGACAAACACCTTAAAAAGCAAAAGAGAAAAAGTTGAAAAATTATGTATTTGTCTTTTTTAAAAAATGAATTAAAGTAAATAAATAGCAAAGCAAAATTCTATTTATCCTCTGTTATTAGCTCCTTAAGCAGACTGATACAAGGTTCTCATTGAAATGTCTAATGGTTTTCTTTTCTTCTGTCTTTCCAGGTGGTGTTAGTCTTTGCTCTCAGTATCGGAGCCCTTGGAATATACTTCATAGACTCGTCTGAGTGAGTATTACACTTTCCTAGCTTTCTTGGCATCTTCTCGGGGCTCCATGGTCTACAGTCGCCAACATTTAATACATTTTACACTGTACAACAGATGGACGTTATTAATTAAATTCTTATTTTTAAACCAAATTCTGGATACAGTTTCCCTGAAGAGAAGGCCAATGTTGTTACTCTTTGTTTAGTAGCTTGCAGGCAGATTCTTTGCTCACACGTTTCAGGTACGTCTTATATCATGACTCATGCGTGAATATTTTTTTCCGCCTGTGCAGTGTGAGCTATGCTAATGGAGAATTCGCTGGCTTATTGTGCCAGCACATAGCACAGGTGGGCACATTCATCTGTACCAGGATACTATTTTCCCATGTAGTTAATGATACATTTTAATGTTCCCCCAATTGCCTGTTATGCAAATGCACTATTAAAGATCTTTGTTAGGGTCCCAGCGCAAAATAAAATCCAGCCCCGGGTAGCGTGATTATTTTGTCAATGGAAGCCAAGTTGAGTCAGTTTCCATGGTTACATCAGGTGGAAAATCCCTGGTGCCCTCTCATCCCATCCCCCCATGATCCTTAGAGACAAGCGCACTCTTCCTTTGCCCAGCTGTTGCCCAGGCAACCAGGTAGCACTGCGAGCAAATGGAACTCATATTTCCTTCTGTTGTGTGTCTGCTGTCATCCTGCCTTGGGGAAGCAATGACTTTGTCAGTTCAGGCTTAATCCCAAACCTGGAGGACTGAACACTTGCACAAGCATTAAGAGACGCAATGGTGCTGGAATAATAGTATAAATAATCTGATTAGCAATATTGCGTCCATGCTGTTTGTCCAACATTTGTATAAGATGAAACTTGCTGTACTTCATCAGGGTGTTTTAATCTGCTCTAAAAATGTATATATATAAAAAAAATGTCAAATAGAGCTTCAGGCACTTGGTGTACTTTTTTTTTTTTTGCTGCATTTAAGAGAGTTGCTAACATCTGTGGTTTAGCCATAATCTGTAAAAATAAATAAAATCAAATAAATGATGACCCCTTGCTGCAGCTACTGTACAGAGGCGACTTCTTTCAGATAAATCAACAATCAGACCAAGTCAGGCTATAATTCAGACAAGTCAGTAAGATCTAAAGGAATCTCATGGTAACAATTAATTTTCTCTTTGTGCCTACTTGATCTAGGTAAATTTAAAGTATAAATTCACAAGGCTTGATATTTTGAACTAACAGAAAAGAAGACATCAGGACTATGTAGGCTTTGTTGTTAAAATAATAGAGGTGCTGCTTATTAATAAGTAGAGGCCACGTTGAAGTGTTGCCTTGCTGTTTTTACTGGTAAAAAAAAAAGTCAAGTAACAACAGTAAGATTTTTTTTTTTAACACACGAAGGTCAACTGTTCTGAAACAGTTCTTGCAAGAACAATACTGTCAAGTGCATTTGCAAAACCCACCAAGCATCATAATGAAACTGTCTCTCATCAAGACCATCCCAGGAAAGCCAAAGACCAATACTTAGTGTACTGCTGCAGAGGAGAAGAAGTTCATTTAAAGTTACCAGAGAGCCATTATGAAGGCTTTATAGAGGATAAGTAGCAGACACGTCTCAATATCATATTAAAATATTGGATATTTTAGATGCCCTTAGTATCCTTTCATAATGTACAGAAATAAAAATAGGAAAGACCATGGAGAGAGCGGTTGTATCTAAATGTTAGACTGGTTCTGTATGCGGTGATGCTCCAGCTGAAATACTCCTCAGATGATGCATTTTGGTGGCACAGTAACAAAGTGGTTAAGCACTGTGGCCTCGCACCTCCATGATCGAGGGTTTGATGCCTGACTCGGGCCTGCATACGTAGAGTTTGCACTCCTCCCACAGTTCAGGTTAGACTACTGTGTGTGTGTGTGTGTGTGTGTGTGTGTGTGTGTGTGTGTGTGTGTGTGTGTGTGTGTGTGTGTGTGTGCGCCCGCCCTGCGATTGATTGGCATCCTGCCCAGGGTGTATGCAGCCTGCTTCCTTCCCTGTATAGAATAAAAGGTTATAGAAAATTAATGAATGGATAATGCATTTCTTTTACACTTACACTTTAACACACTCGGATAGGGTACCTGCTTATATGAGGTCACGTTAAGGGGGAAAATCGAATTGGTTTGTTTAAGATCCAGCCAATAAAAGAAAAAAAGACAAAAGGTCAGGGAATGCAGCCCCCAGGTGGTGCAGTGGCAACGAGCCCACCCCATCATCTGGAGTTCGATCGCAAGTTTGGATCCTGTCATATCTCCTGCAGCCGGGAGCCTTGAGGGAGCTGATTGGCCGAGCTCTCTCAGGGGGAGGGTTGGGAGGCACTTTAGCACTTTCACATCAATCACGGCTCTCTGCGATCATGTGTGACTGTGAGCACACACACAAGAAGAAACACATGATGGCCTCCGCCCTCCTTTGTTGCTAGTTGTAGCCTTGACGGGGGAGTGCCATAATAACAGGTAGGAATTTGCCTATTACTCAATTAGGGAGAAAATCTGGAAACATATTAATTGAGGAAAAAGCAGGGACTGTTTTTATTTCCTCCAAATTTTTTTTGTTTGCACATGCACAAAAAGCACTTTTATGTAAGAGTTCCTCTGTGAGGGTGGGTTTGGGGAAAAGTTCTACACATAGTCAATGGCTCGTGGGGATGGATTGTGTGTGGACTCAAATTCATGTAGTGAACAAAAAGAAAGGCTCATTGTGGAATGAGTATAATTTTGCATTATCTAGCCATTTACTATGGTTCAAGGACTCATACCATCTGCAGTGTTTGTGTGACTAATACAGCTGCTGTGTAATTACCGGTGTCCCCTCTGGGCTGTTTCCTTTGGAGGTAAAATTACAATACAGCCACAATATTAATGCTACACCAGATTTTCATCAAAGTTGACTATACAAATTTTCATATAAAAGCCAACATGTAGTCTTTATCTAAGCAGTGAACACTATCTAAGAAGTGTTGACGTGGTTCTCGTTGTGTATACAACTGTGTATTTAAGGGGCCTGTGCAAGCAAATTTTCTCAGCCAGTGTACAGAATTCCTGATAGGTAAAAGTGCCAGGGTCAGGACGCTAACAACAAACTTTAACTTGCCCCATATATTCGCTTTATTAACACCATACTTGCACTCCCTCTTTATAGCCTGTCCCAGAGGACCCGGACCTCAGAGCTGCCAAGGGGACAAAAGGGGAACCCACACAATACTGGGAATAATGTTTTGGTTGACTGGTGGATTTGGGAAGTTCTGCAAAACATATTGTTTCAGGCCCACAAGATTTACGCTGTAAAGGTCACCTACAGTAGAGGTGTAAATAGGATCACGTGATGCATGTCAGGAGACTAAGAGATGCTTACAGTATTGTAACACTTTTGTATCACAATATATTACATTTTTCTATTCTGTCCCATTTCTGCTGTGTAGTATTTTCATGCTGGCTCCAGTGCTGATGGTTTTAGTTTCCACACAGACACTTGCTGATAAGTTGATTACAGTGGAGCCTGTCCTGAGTACGCTAATGTCATTTCTGGTCTTGTCTGACATCTGACACAGTGTGTTGTGCTAATTTAAAGTCGTGTGTGTGTGTGTGTGTGTGTGCGTGTGCGTGTGTGTTGCTCTATGATTGAATTATGTGTCTTGTCTGTGTTCTCATTTGTTTCAGACTAGGACACTTTACATGATCCTTCTTAACCCTTCACCCGGTCAGCTCCAAATCTGGCAGTGACAGCAGTGCTGAATTGCTCAGACCTGATCTAATGTTCAAAACAGAGTAAAGCTCTAAAGGTCCAGCACCATGGCAGCTAAACCTTCTTCTCCTACTGTTTTCACCTCTGAGATGTGTGTAAACAACACACACCTTCTCACTCGATGTGCCATCTGTGCTAGCATTATTAACTGACCTCTGCTGCTGCCATGACTTACACTCTGAGCTGGTAACAGATCATATTTTTTCAGTTCATCCTAAAACACCCCAAGTACTCTGTTTATTATTCTGTATGTACAGAATGTCTAGAATGAAAAAAAGGAAACATGTCATATGCCAAAGTGCCAGAAACTAAAAGTAATGGTCCATTAAAAAGGCTGTCTGAAAGCATGAGGTATTTGTTGTGATTTTTACTAAAATGCTGCCCAGGGTAACTCTGAATTTGACGTAGGATGAAATGCTGCACTGGCTGCAGTGGGGAGGGCAAAGAAGAGTCTTTATTCCTGCTTAAGTGTCCATGCTGACCTCACAGGGAGATTTACACAGCTCAGTGGATACACAGCCCTCTCTGGTGGCCAAACAGCATCCTCTCCGGATAGCGGCACGGGCCCTGATCACGTTTTGATCACAAGCATGCTGATAATTGATCATTATGGATTGTTTGTGTTTGTTGTTGATGTGGATGGTAAAGTAGTGCAGTGAAACTACTGTCACACAGTTTCTTCTTCTTCTTCTTCTTCTTCTTCTTCTATTTCTTTATATTGTACATGGTTACGTGTGTATCACTAGACATCTGTATTAACAGACACCTCAGAATGTGTAATCATTAATCGCCTTTTTTATTATAGGTTTTATGTAAATGTTTTTATCGCCCAAACCAAAGTAAACTGGTATTTCTGGAAAATAGACTGAAGTTTGGAAATGCTGATTTAATCTCTACATTAAGTATAAAGAGGTGTTAGTAAGCCTGTCAGTTCTACCATCATTCAACTGAATGATTCTGAAGGCTATTATACAATACCATTCCTGTATACTGTAGCTCGGCTTTTAAAAAGTTTCTCAGTACATGCAACCTTACATTAACTCACATTATTTTGTCCTGTAGACTTATTTTTTCTTCTCACTGGAATACTGTATACATTATAGTACAGTTAGTGGAGAGTGTAGTGGAGATGAGCACTGAAGCGGTATAAGAGGTCTGAGTTTTTTTTTTTATTTTATTTTTATCCTTTGTCTGGTTTCATTATTCATAATGGTACTTTACCCCTTTGGACACGGGACTCTTTTAGCTCAGTGTGCACAATGAAGGTATATCTTCAGTATTTAGGCCAACGGAAGCGAGGCTCTTCTTCAAGGAATGCCTTTATTTGTGTCCCATTTGTGCTGTATTGGTAAATGTGAGCATGGCTGCTCTTTAAAAGACTCATGCTGCTCCTGCTGCAATGCAGGGATGAATAATACACATAGTTTAACTCCATTGGAGCATCCCTGTGCTTTTAAATCTCCCACACACACTAGGAGCATGATATTTAAGCTCAGACTCACTAGATGGAAGAGAGTGAGAAAATGGTTGGACTGAAGGAATATTGAAAGGTAGAGCCTTTCTTCAAGCTTATAATCTAGGCTTGACATGATCTTTTCTTTACATGAACATCTGCTTGAGCATGCATCAGGTTTCAATAGAGAAGTCTAAAAATCATGCTCTTTATTCATGAGGGGAAAAAACACCAGTGCTGACTCAGAAAAACTCTCTGCAGCACCAGGTTCTTATCTGTTAGGCAGAACTGGGGGACAGAAAACTTCTGCAAAGCAGAGGCGTGTAGCTTGGCACCATGCAAGCCTCAATCAATAAAGAGATAAGGAAGGGCATTTCATTTTACTCTGCTGTGAAACTCTCGTAATCAATTTACATGAAAAGAGCGATCTATCCATGAGAGGTTTCTGCAACCTAATGGGTTTCTGAGCATGAAGAAGCAGTGTAACACAATATTATCTGTATCCAGTTAAGAACTTGAAGCAGCCATAGCCAAAACATTTTCTGTAATTAAATGTGAACCTTAAGTCAAACCTGGGATGCCTAATAACTTGAAAATGATGCCGACTTTGAAAGAGACTCATCTGTTTGTGGGAACTGTGTACTCAATCATTCATGAGCATCACTTGGGAGTTATTGCCACATCCTCTGGACAGTATTGACTCCAAGCCATTTCCACATGTTTGGGCCTATAGAGGAGTTCTTGAGAGGCAAGCATATCATATGAAGCACGCAGTTCCATCATGGTTTTGGGGAAAAACTTTCTATCTTGATGGCATCCAAGCACTACTGAAATGCTGGGATTAGTTTAGTAATTGGATTATAAAGAGAAATATAGCTAGTTCTGTTATTTACATTTCTGCATTTGGCAGATGTCCTTATTCAGAGCAACTTAGATTTTTGTCGCTCAAGGACCCAACAGCGACAGCTTGGTGGTCGTGGGATTTGAACCTGAGACCCTCCAAACCGTTATCCATTACCACTGGACTACCCCTGAACCTATTTTGCGCAATCAAAAGTCCTAGTTTGACTTGAACGTCCCTCATAATTCACAATAGCCACCTAATAATCTCCGATAAGGGTTTATTTTATCTCAGCTCGATTCCAAAAAAAAACAGGAAAGTTTTGACAGGACTAGTCAAACTGGTGTCCTCAAAACAGCACTTTATTATAATGTCACAATAATCTGGGCTGGATGGAGCTATCTTGAGTTTTGGTTGTGTGTGTGTCTGTGCGCGAGTGTACTGTAGATATATGGTTATTTCGGAGCTCAGTCAGGAAGGGTATAAGTCAGACTACTGGAGAAAAGCACTGAGGAGACAACAAAATTTATGTGTACTTTCACAAAAAAGTTTTTATCAGCTTAAAGCACATCAACACTATCTGTACTGTGTTTGTGTTCAGTAATGCTACCTTGCACGCACCGTTGAAGAGCTAAAAGTGTAACTTACCAGACCTTGTGAGCACTGGGCTATTATGTTGTAATGGTAGCTACATGTGTACAGTAAGCTGCTCTCCTTACTCATTCCTCCTGTTCTTAAGGAGCAATGCTTTGTGTGTTTTCTCCTTCAAGTGAACCGTATGCGGAGGGTGCTTCAGGGAGAATCAAAGCACACAGGCTATTTTTAGGGTCCCAAAAGAGGTTGTATATGTCTGGTACCCTTGCAGGTGCTACATCATTCCTATTTTAAAAATGGCGCCTTGTCCTAAATCAATCACGGTTGTATTAAGTCGGTCCTGTTGCCTTCAGGAACAGCTCTCTCTTTCTGTTATTGCACAGGGTCTTACTCTGACCTGGGGTCACCTCTCTCTCTCTCTCGATGCTCCTGCTTCTCCCAGTGCCGTTATCTAAACGTTTTGGTTTGCTGCCATCTTTTAAACACATTTAAATTTTCTGCGCATCGTTACTGTAAATAGTTGTTCACGTAAGAAAGCCATTTAAACAGGACACACGATTCCCTGGGTGTCACATCTCACAGTGTCTCACTTTTGGCTGCAGCAGTAAAGACCTGAGGCCAACTAGTGTAATGTCGAGCGTTAGTAGATCACCTGTGCTACAGTAGGTCCGTCCCAGCCACTGCGCTGTCCCTCAGAAATCTCCGCTTGACCTGAAATTCCATATAAAGCCTGTGGAAGACAAACTGTCCAGGTTCTTGTGCTGGGACAGCATTGAAGGAGGAGGCTTACGTAAGCTAAGTTCCTGGCTTATTCTGCCTGGACAGCATGTGACACTGTGTAGTGTCTGTGCTTTTGTGAAGGAGGTTCTTTGTGTTTCCTTGTTCACGCATGTACAGAGACGTCTTTTGCACTCACGGATCATTGGATTATCTCTGTTTCCGTGACATATTTTGACTCTGACTGCGACAGCTATAGAATCAGCTTTCTGGCAGGCTCGTTTTCTTTACCTCAACATTCGCCCTTCAGCTCTGAGCTTTCATCTAGCAGAATTCTCCCGATGACGTTTACCCAGGCTGAAGGTCAGCAGGTCACGTTATGGTGAGACAGAAGTTGGAAGAATTGTACTACAGGGCGTGAACAGATCATACCAAATGGTTCACTGCCTCAAGGAGGCTACTGTACGTGTACACATAAAAACATCTGCCACTGTGTTCGAAGAAAATTGCTACGTAATGTATCTGAATGTTACCTGGTAAATAATTACAAATGTTTAAGAGCTGTTTAAGAGATTAGATGGCTTACAATAAAAAATCGGCTGAAGTTATTTTATGCACTTTATAAGGAACACTACATTAATACTGGCCTCACTTTTAAAGCAGCCTCAATTTTTCTTGTCACAGATTCCACGAGATTTTGAAAACGACTCTTTGAGATTCTGATCTATGCTGACATGGTAATTTTAAAAGGGCGCTTTCATGCTGTGAGTCTGCTGTTCTACCATGCCCCAAAGGTGTTCTGTTGAATTCAAATCTTTGCCTTATCATGGTACATTATCATGGTACATTAACATGCTGGCAGAAGGAATGAAGGAATGCACGTGATCAGCAACAATATTCAAATAGACTGTGGCATTCAAGGATTGATTGATTGGTATTAATTGTCCTAAAGTGTGCCACCATTCCCCACACCATTACACCATTTCCTCCAGCCAGGACTGATAGCACAAAGTAGTAACCTGGAAAATTCGTAACCTGTTCACGAATCCATAGACACACCGTCTATGGATTCGTGAACAGGTTACGAATTTTCCAGTCGTTCAGCTGTCCAGTTTTGTTAAACCCACTGTAGCCTCAGCTTACTGTTCTGGGCTGACAGAAGTCAAACTGTCCATCTCATGATCGCTCTCTTTTTTTTTTTTTTTATTGCACCATTCTGAGTAAACTCTAGTTATACACGTAAACCCCAAGATATCTGCAGATGTCGATAGTTGATGCAAACATTTCCTGAAGCAGCTTTCTCATATCTACATGACTTTTTTTCCCACTGTACTCCTTCCACACAAATGGCTGATTAGATAATTGCACGAAATGGGCACATTGGCCAGAATTTACTTGGGAAGCTACAGTAAATGCTAAACTAATAATAACAAAAAACACCACACAAATAGCTTTGCTTATTCAACCATGCAATCTATGCCTTGTTTACATTTTAAGCATTTTTTGTATTAATTTCAAGGCTCGGTAGTCCATAAATAATTGAGACTTGGTATGGGATTAATGTTAATGCCACTGAAAGTGCACTACAACATTAACCTCACCACCGGGGCTAATGGTTGTTTATGAATCTGTACCTTTTAACTTAATTGAATCAGTCAGCAGTTGTTTTAACCCTTGAACTTGCAGATTGATTATCCTGATTGATGTATTCTTGGGAATTTATACCTCATGTGGGGCTCACAGGCCAAATGATTGTACAGTGTGTGTATGTACAGTATATACTGTATGTGCTGTATATGTGCTGAATATACTGTATATTCCCGTGCACACACATGCGCACACACACTTTGGATGGCATTGTATCCAAATACATGAACTTTAATATGGAGTTGGTCCCCCTTTTGCAGCTCTTATGAAAGTCTGTTCACAAGATGTTCGAGTGTTTCTGTGGGAATTCGTGTCCATTCATTCTGTAGATGTTGGACGAGAAGGCCTGGCTCAGAATCTCTGTTCCAGTTCATCCCAAAGGTGCTGGATGGGGTTGAGGTCAGGGTTCTGTGTTAAGGCCAGTCAAGTTCTTCCACACCAAACTCATCAAACCATGTCTTTATAGTCCTTGCTTTGTGCACTCATGTGTCACAGTCATGTTAGAATATAAAATGGCCTTCGCCAAACTGTTACCACAGAGTTACAAGCATAGCATTGTCAGAGATGTCTTGGAATGCTGAAGCATTAAAATGACCCTTTACTAGTGATAAGGGATCTGATTGAAACACCTGAATTAAAAAAATTAACAGGTTTGTATATAGTCAAAAATATTTACAATTCTTCTACCTCCATGGCCTTTCCTAAGTATTTCTTTCTACATTGTAAAACAATGCTGAAGGAATCCAGAATATGCAATAATCTCCTTTGAACAGTTGATGTTAAGATGTGTCCGCTACTGTACTCATAACGGCTCTAATCTGAGGTGCTGTAAATCGGTGATGTTTAAGGCTGGTAACTCTAAATGAAATGAGAGCCAGTTTCATCATGGTGTTGGATGGGTTTTGAAAATGCACTTGACAATACTGTTCTTGTAAGAACTAGTTGAGACATTCTGGTCTTCAAGTCTTAAAATAACATCTGACGGTTGTTGTTACTTAATTTCCTAATGCCATATGTGTATTTCATAGTTTTGAAAAAAAGGCAGTATATGAGGTGGCAGTATATACAAGTGTGAATTCCCTTCACCATTGCCTTGTCTTTATACTGTACTTTATCATGGAGAAAAGTGAAGGTTTGCTCTAGTTGTGAGGTTGTCTGCAGGCTGAAGCAAGGTTTCTTCAAGGACATCAAGATACTTCAGTGGTGTATTTTTCTGAGAATTACAAAAGTAATTTTAAAAGTGTATTCAATTTGTCATCATGGTTGTAAATAAATTAACATGAGTCAATTTAATGCTTTCTGAAGCCATGGTATATAAATGAATCAAGTCTGATTTTGTGTATTGCTTTTGTCTCCATAGCCCTATAGAATCCTGTCAGAATTTCTACAAAGACTTCACGTTACAGATCGACATGGCCTTCAACGTGTTCTTCTTACTCTACTTTGGTCTGCGTGTAAGTGCTTCTACACAACGAGATCATTTTACTGTCGGTTTAGTGTAACGTGATTGTTTTGTCTTATAGATACAGTAGCTATTCAGATTGTGTCTAATGTGTGTGTGTGTGTGTGTGTGTGTATTCCTCCCCTGTGTCTCACTTCTCCTCCCCAGTTTATTGCAGCAAACGATAAACTGTGGTTCTGGCTGGAGGTGAACTCCGTGGTGGATTTCTTTACAGTGCCACCAGTGTTTGTGTCCGTGTATCTTAACAGAAGCTGGCTGGGTAAGTCTCTACTCGTCTGTACGCTCTCTCTCCTCTGTTTTCTCTTCGCTCCCCCTCAGTATTAAAGCCACAGCAGTCATCAAGAGTAGCAGATCCTCTGCTGCAGAGACAAGAAAGACCAGACTGGAAGAAGACAAGAAGAGTGATGATGGTGATGAGGTGGCCTAAGCAAATGTTAGGGCAGCTTATCTTATTGAATTGAAGCCTGGATATTTGGGCACCAGAGTTGGTGTCACATTGTGTTTCCTGAACCGAGAATAGCTCAGAAATGCCACCTAATGGACAGGCGAGTGACGGCACAAACATGCAGGTTACAGAGTGCCGCGCAGAAAAGAGAAGGAAATGTCTCTGAAAATAACATAGCTGGGGACATTAAGAGTGTTAAGATGGAGTCTTGCGTTTAAGTGGATTAGTCAGAATGATGCCTCACTGAGTTGCTTTCCTGATTCTGATGCTTTTTTCAATTTAGAAGCCAAGAGTGACCTGTAGGTTGTGCAAAAGTGCAAAGTCACTTAAGTGGAGGAAATGTGTGTGTGTGTGTGTGTGCACGCGTGTGCAAGCACAGCTGTGAGCGAGTGCATGTGAGTAACTGTTTGTGTTTTGGCGGGGGAGGAAGAACACTAACTCTGTCACTCAAAAACACTGCAGCGTACCCAATAAATACAAAAAAACAGCTCCACTCCTACACATGCAGACAACCACATTACAGTCAGTTTACGACTCATCAACTATCCAGAGCAACACTACAGGACTAACTATATAGTAAACAACTCTAAAGGAATCATATAAACACTTGATCAGACTTGGTACTGTATCGTTTCATTCATCGCACCTTGCTAAGCCAAAATTACAAGCTTACGGATGAGGCAATAATTTGTCATGTTGCTCTTCTCCCTAAAGACTGTGAAGGTTTAAAACTATCACACTAGATGAAGCCCTCTGACAACCAACTGTGAGATTTGAGAATCAAAGGCTCGAAGATGATGAAATATACTGAAATAGCCGATGCCTTATACTTGCATAACAAACCAAATCATAACCAGCGTAAGATGTTTTATCATTATAGGTGTTATTTAGCCTCCTGCTTTAGTAAAAACAGCAGAAATGTCTAATGCACATGTTCTAACAAAGAGAAATACAAAACCTTTGTAATCCTGCAGTATTAATCAAAAAGCGCTGAATGCAGACTTTTGAGAGAATTTTTCTAAACCATATGACGCACAAGTCCCATTAGTGCACTCAAAGATGTAACATATTGCTTTCAGGCGTGACGGTTGATGTGAAGACAAATAAGTCAGCATTTAAAAAGAAGTAGAGGGGGCGAACATTTAAAGATATTGAATTGGGAATTAAAAATGGGTGTTAATAACAAATTAAGTGAAAGTTGGCTCTTGTAGCGTAGATGGAATAATTCGTTGTATACATTTGTTTTTCAGGATTAACTATCGTTTGTTCAACAGTTCATTCCAACTCGACTATATAAGCAATGTTCCAAAAGTGCCAATAATTAGTATAACATCACTGGTACATTTTTCTGTCTGCATCAGTCCACTGGTCTGTGTTTGCTATGTACAATTTCAGTTCTAGCAAATTTAGTACCGGCAGTCTATGTCCTTCCCAATCTTGTGGCTTCTGTAGGGACCATCCTTGTTTGCCTTTATTTATCTATTGTATAAAAGCAATATCACACTTTTTGACCACCTCCTTGTTCATGTTAGATCCTGAGCTCAGGTTTCTGTCTGTGTGGGATCCATGTGCGTCTCCTGTGATTCCCTCTCAGCTCCGTGAGCAACATGCTGTGCCAGGTGAAGTGGTACAAAGCTATGTTGCTGCTGATGTGTTAACGTGTGTTAACTGTAAAGAACATAAAGTATAATTTCCTAAGAGATTTGTAAAGTGAGCAGGAGGACTGTACAGTCTGGCTGTTACTTAGTCCAGATAATTATTGTCTACCCACTTAGAAATAAGCTCAGCCAGGCTCTTTGTGTTCCACACTTAATAGAGGACAGTAATTACTCTTGCTCATAAGAGGACATCTGGTCCATATAGATACCAGGCTGAAGTACAGCCTTTTAAATGTACTCAAAATGTGCAAAGTAAATTACTAAATGTAGCTTTTAAGTGTTTAATTTTAGCAGTAAAACAGGTTTAATTGAATTTAACACGCTGATGACTTCAATAAAGCGATGTTCCCTTTATCCTGCGTGCTTGAAGCTTACTTGCTATTCAACACTGCCATCTGGTGGTTAGATTCAGTGTTGTTAATCCGCTCTATTTTATAGTACAGCAGTCACTTTCTGATTAAAACAGCATTGCTGCTACACTGTTGGTATAAATATTCTTCATCATTGACAGACAGGAAGTTTATCTGTCAAGAGAACATGACCAGTGGAACAGCAACCACATTCTGCTGTAAGCCCTTGGCACCTGGTACACCCTGCCTTCACATGGCGTCCCCCTGGCAGTGTGTCCATATGACTCATGCTCAGCTCCTAGTGTATTCCGGATGCTGTTGGCCTGCTGGGAGTGATCCAGGCAGCACACATGAGCTCCTCTTTGTGAATGCACATTTCAGTCTTTATTTGGGAGTCTAGTGAGGGTGGTGCATGTGACATGCTCTTAGTATGTAAGCTTCCAGATGTGAATAAAACACACAGCATGTGCCCAGATTATCAATGCATATCGTTTTAATATATGTTTGCAATCCTGCCACAGCAGCCTGCATTGGCATTGAGTTCTTTATGATCCTGCTCCCACTGTCTAATGTCATAGGGGTCTGAACCACCCGCTCAGTCCACAGCAGATACTTATTCAATGGTTCGTTTTTACTCTTAATTCACATTTTTCACTGTTTGTGTAATGTGAGTGTTGTATTTATTATTTACTTCTTGTAATTATTACAGTAGCATGTTTGACCAGTCATATAATAGTTTAACTAGCCCATGACTTTGTTCGATTCGTTTAATTGCACACTCATAAGCAAAAAAAAATTTTTTTGTGCGTTACTGCGACATGTGCGAAATGAAAGTACAATGAGATCACGTTTAGTAAGTAGATTTCAACTGCACATTCATTAGCGCAAATTAAAAAATGTTCAGCGCCATCTTTTGAATTTTGAATTGAACTGATGATTTTTTTCGAGGTCAATTTATTTTATTTATTTATTTTATATAAAGGCGTTTTCCATTTAAATTTCAAAGTAGCATATCTTCTCTTCTAGTGGGCTGACTGTGATGAATCAAAGCCTGTATGTCACCTCAAGCTCGGGAAAAACCACAAGTGAAAACCCTATTAAAATTTGTTCAAAGGTTTGTACGTGATGTGTGCACAAAAAACAGACAGACTAAAATTCCAAAAACCATCTTGATGTGGTCTATTATTCTCTTACGTCCCCCTTAAATTGTTTTTTTTTTTTTTTTGCTAATATCTTCAGTGTACAGACACGCCAAGTTTACAGTTTTATTATATGTATACATTTGAAAAATGAAACTTTGTTCTGTAAGAAAAAACAAATAAAAACAACATTGTTCCATTAAATATGCGAAATATTGTTGCACACATTTAAATGATGATTTTTTTTTCCTTGTTATTGTGTTGTGCTCTTAAATCTGTGTCTGAGTGTGGGAAATTTATTTCACAGTACATTTGTTGAACCCCTTATTTGCGTTTTCAGCCAGCTCCTATCCCCTTACCTTGTAGGTATATGCCATGCTGAGGAGGCAGAGCTGTGGTGGATGTGATGTGCTGAAGGGGGAGACATTTTTTGTTTTCCTAATCCCTTAGGCATGCCCTCAAGCACCACAGTCTGAAAAGGCATATGTTGCCTTGAATTAGTACTGCATGAAGTTCCAGGGTTTCCTTCTACAACCCGAATGCTCCTAAAGAACCTGGGGTTTCAGTGAAGCATAAAAAATGTGTGAAATGAGATCTTTGTAGTGTCTGGTATAAATCTTTTATAGCAAGAAAAAAAAATCAGGTGTGTATGGTGCAGTGTGAGCAGTTTTTCTGCTCTGAGTGGTTTAGGTATGAGAGAGAGAAGCAAAAAAGGCTGAAAGTGTCTGGGTAGGAAGATGTTATGCAATCAGCCTTATAAAGCAACTATTGCACTGCTTCATAATCGACTCCCTGCTGTGACACCTATTGCTTTCCCTCTCACCTTCAGTGGCTAAAGCGGATAGTGTGACCCCTTCTTATCGGTGTGTGGCATTAAAACTCTGAACACCTGCTTGCAGTGTGTTAGTTGAAAGGACTTGAAAATTATATTTTACTGTTTCTTTGGTATCATGTAAACTCTCTCTTGTTATTAGGAGCACCTGAGCATGTACAGTGCAGTATGTACTTATCTGATCAGTCCATTGTGTGGCAGCAGCACAGCATGTAAATATATAAATAAATATATCATAAAGAAACAGGTCAAACGCTTAAATTGTTGTCTACATCAAACATTACAATAAAAAAATGATCTCCACTGTGACTTTGATCATGGCATGGATGTTAATATTAGAAGGACTGTTTTGGTATTTCCGAAACTGCTGATCTTCTGCTTATTAACCTGCTGAAAGAGGTCACTGTCATTAGGGAATACTTGGCATAAAGGCATACAGTGGTTACCCAATCGGAATGGTTTTTACCGTCGCGCCTCACCGCCGTGTAAAGATGACAGCGGCCAAAATAAATCAGTTGCATTTCAGAGTCATTCGTAAAATGGCCGCCTGGTGGCGCAAAGTGACATTTTCACTCGTCGCAGTAAATACTATAGTGATGGTAATTTCCACATGAGTACTTTACACAACAAACATGAAAAATCTGAACCAGAGCTATTGATATGTACTTTACAATAATGAGTAAAAAAAAAACATTGGTTAAATGTTGTTTAGATCAAGTTCACTAGCTGACAGTTTGATCTGTACAAAGTATAAACTGTTATATAGCGTATCTCTGTATCTGTTTATTGTTATTTAAGTTCTGGGTTATTTCAGGTACTTTAAACACATTGTTGGGTTGCTCATGTTGGGTCATATGAGATGTAGTGGGTCATTTACAAATGAACACTTGGTTGGGTTATTTTGACCCAACAACTGGTTCATTCATTATTCTTTCATTTCTCCAAATGGCAGCCTGCAAAATGTTCGAAATATTACTGTTATTGTGTCACAGGTTTAGTTTTAAGAGTTGTTTAGGCAGGAATGCGTGTGTATACAGCTCAAAACCTCCATCAGTTATTAAAGATAGCGTCTATTTAGAAAAAATGCCTCATTACAAAAAATGCGCTCAAGTTCACCAAAAACAATACAGAACAGCGCACCTTATTTGCTTTCAAACATTTACAAAATCATAAAGTTTTTTCGTTATTGTGAGTGTGCTTAAATAAAAGTTGAGTATTATAAAGGTCATGTAGTCTCATATAGTTTTATTATATAGTTTTTGCACGTTAATCTGAGTCCTCATCTGTTACATTTTTGAGGACAATAGTTTTTGTCACACACACACACACACACACACACACACACACACACACACACACACACACACACACACACACACACACTGTTATGGAGTACACTACAGTTTGATCTGTCAAAAATAATATCACTACAACCCTGGTGTCAAAATAACATCCTCATGAATACCAGGACCCAAGACGTCCCAGCAGAACATCTCACTTCCTCGGCCAGATTTACTTCTTTTCATAGTGCATCCTGGTGTCATCTCTTCCCAGGGTAAGCAATGCACATGAACCTGATCTTTCACATATTGCAAAAGAATATTCTTTACTTTTCCACAGTAAGCACCATCAGTAGTGGACAGGCGTCAGCATGGATACACTGATCAGTCTCCCACTACACAAGCCCATACACAGCAAGCTGCACTGCACTACATACTGTACAATGAGTTCCGACAGTTTTCTATAATAACCAGCATTAACGCCTTCAACAGTTTGGGCTTTCGTGTCTGCTATGTGTGATTTGACAGAATGGGCTAACCATCCTTCTCCACAAACATCAGTCAACCTGTTGCCAGTTCATTGGCTGTTTTTTCCCGTACAATTTTTGACAGGTGCTGTCCACTGCATACCTATAATATTCCACAAGACCTCCCATTTTGAAGATCCGCCGACCCAGTCGTCTAGCCATCACAATTTGGCTCTTGTCAGAGCTTTTCAGTTACTTATGCTTGTCTGACAATACACCAAACTTGCGGACTACCTGTTGCTGCTTAATATATTACACTCGTTCACATGTGCCCTCAAAAAAAGATAATCAATGTTATTCATGCCACCTGTCAATGGCTATAGTGTTAAGTCTGTACAGTGGAGCCTTGGATTACGAGCATAAATCGTATTTCAAAACACTCATAATCCAAAGCAAATTTCCCCATGTGAAATAATGGAAACTCAAATTATTTGTTCCACAGGCCAAATAGTAAAATAAATACATAAATAATTAACACAAAATATAAAGTAAAAATAAAACAAATTAACCTGCACTTTGCCTTTAAAAAAAAGTAAAAATAAATCCTGACAGATAAGTGGAGGAACATCGTTAATGACATTCGCGTGAGCGCACGATAACAGACTCACTGCTGTAAAGTAAAAATAAAACAAATTAACCTGCACTTTACCTTTGAAAAGAATCGCGACAGAGCAGTGTTTCCATTAGAGAGAGAGAGAGAGAGAGAGAGAGAGAGAGAAAGTGTGTGTGTAAAGGCGCACAGTGTGCAATGACAAAGTGCAGGCTGATACAGAGAGGGAGAGAGAAAATGTAATCTTTAACCTCTCTAATGAGACTTGCTTTTGCTTTACACGCGCGCTATACACACGCACACATACATACAGACACAAAATAAAATGTTTAACACACATACACACACGTGGTCACAGTGTTGTAGTAAACAGCACATGCATGCACAGATGTTGATGTTGAAGAGACATGCACTAAGACCCAGCAGGGGAGACGATTACCCACAATTCTGCAGCGCAAGAGAGAAAAAAAACGTTGGCTCAGTTGTGATCACGTGACTCTCGGCGTCACAACAAGAGGCGCATGCGTGATGCATGATACTCGGTACTCGTAAACCAAGACTTTTTTCGAGTCAAAAGTTATTCAAATTCTTTGCTCGTCTTGCGGAACCGCGTTACTCACAATCCGAGGTTCCACTTTATATATTTCCTGGCACCTCTGACTGATTTCCCATTTTCCCCTGACCTCTCTTATCAACAAGGTGTTTCCACCCACAGAACTGTTGCTCCAATTAGTTCTTTTCTTTTTTCACTCCATTCTGTGTAAACTCAGGAGACTGTAGGGTGTGAAATTGCAGAGAAAGTTACAAGGATGATATAAGGATCTTAGTTAATCAGCTCTATCTGCAAGGTTTTCGTTTCAGTGCTGCTGCCACACGAGTGGCTGTTTAGATAACTACATGAATGTGAAACTGTGTTGGTATTCCTTATATTGGACAGTGTTATATGTCCATACTGTTGAACATTTTGCTCACTATTTGAGTGCACTGTACAGTCAATTGTATTCTTTACACTTTATCTTTCCTTTTTTCTGACCAAAACACACACACACACACACACACACAGAATTCCCACATTAATAAGCTTAACAGTAGATGCAACCTGGGGTTACTACAATTTTTTTTATCATTTGATAAATTCAAATTCAAATTTAAATCGTCATATACACAGTCATACACAGTACGATATGCAGTGAAATGCTTACACGACCGCCAGTGACCTTAAAAAGAGAATTAAAACTTATAGTTAAAACTCATAGTACATAAAATAGAAATAAAAATAGAAATATACTGTACAATAGAGATTTTTTATTTTAATTTTTTTTTATTGAAATTTGGTGGAGGATGAATGGTGTGCAAGTAATTTGCATAGAAACATGTCTTAAGGTGCCTTATTAAAGTGACTTTGTGCAAAAGTCCAGAATGTAAACATAAACATGAGTTCCAATGTAAGTGTAGATGTGCATGAAAGTGTCCATAGTGTCCGTTGACGTTAACAGGTTGTATTAGTTCTGTGTTTGTGGTGTGAATGTGGTATGGTTGAGAGATCTTATTGCCTGCGGGAAGAAGCTCCTCCTCAGTCTCTCTGTGTTGGCCTTCAGGGAGCGGAAGCGCTTTCCTGACCGCAACAGAGAGAACAGTCCATTGTTGGGATGGCTGAGGTCCTTCACGATCTTCCTGGCCTTGGTCCAGCACCGCTTGGTGTAGATTGAGTGCAGGTCAGGGAGCTTGGTGCGGATGATGCGCTCAGCTGAACGCACCACCCTCTGTAGAGCTCGTCTGTCCTGCATGGTGCTGTTTCCAAACCAGGTCATGATGTTTCCCGTCAGGATGCTCTCTATGGTGCAGGAGTAGAAATTCCTGAGCACCTTGGAGGGCAGTCTGAATTCTCTCAAACGTCTGAGGTGGTACAGACGCTTCCGGGCCTTTTTCACCACGGTGTTGATGTGACAGGACCATGACAGGTCCTGCGTGATGTGAACACCGAGGTATCTGAAGCTGTCCACTCTCTCCACTGGGCTCCTGTTGATGACGGGGGTCTGGTAGTTCCTCTCCTGCTTTGTACTAAAGTCCACTATCAGCTCCTTTGTCTTACTGACGTTCAGGAGGAGATTGTTCCTCTGGCACCAGTTCTCCAGATTTCCAATCTCCTCCAGGTGGCCGACTCAATGTTGTTCGTGATCAGGCCCACCACGACAGTGTCGTCAGCAAACTTGATGACGGCGGTGGAGTTGGTAGTGGCCACGCAATCGTAGGTGTATAAAGAGTACACCTACGTGGTGGTATATAAACGGTGCTGATTATGACCGATGTGAACTCCCGTGGAAGATAAAAAGGACGACACATGATGGACAGCAGTTCCAGGTTTGGTGTGCAGGAGCGTGTAAGAGGAACAACGCTCGCGCTGTTGCACCAGCTGTTGTTTACCATTAAGCACACGCCGCCTCCCCTTGACTTCCCCGAGTCCTGCGTCCTGTCCATGCGGTGAACCGAGAAGAACTCAGCTGGTTGTATGGCGTGGTCTGGCACCGCTGGGTTCAACCATGTCTCGGTGAAGCAGAGAAGGTTGCAGTCCCGAATGTCTCTCTGGAACTTTATCCTGGCCCTGAGGTCATCGAGTTTGTTCTCCAGTGACTGGACGTTGGCGAGCAGGATGCTAGGCAGAGGCTCTCAGCCGGTTCCTGACGCCAGCTCGTTTCCCTTGGGTCCGTCGCTTCGCGTCGCGTCCATTGTTCTCCCTCAGGATCTCACTCGGCCAGCTCGGATCCGGAGTTAAAAACGTCGAATTGTGAGTACATTGTATACCAATAGAAACAAGAGTGTCTCTATCATACCTAATGTACTCAATGGTGGTGATTTTAAAACAAAGAAAACTAACTTAAAAAACAAAAACAAAGAAAAGGTGGTCGGAGCAGTCGTGACGGCAGCCGACCTCACCGGCGCCATCTTGGAAAACCTTGATATTTCTGTTTGTCAAGTTTAAGTATATATATATACTTATACTTACATATACTTATATACTTATAGTGTATACAGTATACAGTAGGTGGACAAGCGATATTCAACTTTTACTGTCGCGGCGCATGGCGACAGCATTTGGGTTTGTGCGTTTGCTGGCTTTTACCACTGAGTGGCGCTATATAACTACAGACGAACGTCTCAGGCCTTAGTTCATTCTCTCCAGGATTAATGAGCACGTAGTTGCAGATCAAATCAAGTAAAACATTGTAATTAAACTAATTTATAATCACAGTAGTAACATTACGGTACAAATTTATAATTTAAATTAAATAAAATATTTTTACGATCGAATTTAAGCAACGTAAACGTTAACACACTGAGCCTATAGATTTTATGTGTAATTAGAAAAACTACGCGTGTAGGGTCTTGTGTCATCTTATATTTTGTGTTCTTTAAATTTTGTAGTCTTTTGTGTAGTAGATTTATTAACCGAAATAAATTATACTAAATGACCATAAAATTAAAACATTGTCAGATTAATGTGCAGAAACTATATAGTAAAACTATATAAGCTACATAGCTTTTATAAGACTCTACTTTTATTTAGGTGCACTCACAATGACGAAAAAACTTTGATTTTGTTAAATGTTAAACTTTATGATTTTGATGATTAAGTCATCTGTTGATCAGTGACGTATGTAAATGACTCAGTTTAGATGTAAGTAAATGCTCATTGCTGCACTGGTTTGGGGGAGGGACGTGCTGATGTTTGGTCTGCTTTCTTTGTGTGTGTGTGTGTGTGTATGTGTGTGTGTGTGTGTGTGTGTTGAGAGGTGTTAATAGTGGATTATTCAGTGAAACAGAACCTCTGCAGAAAAAAGATTAAACCGAGATAGAAAGTTTCCTCATCATAACATGCCCTGTATTGTTTTTAATCACTCTACTGTATACACAACCCATGATTTTTATGCTATTTTAGAGATGGTAAATACAAATGGAATCTTTTTTTTTTTCATTTTCATTTTTTATAAAATATTAACTTTCATTCATTCATTCATTCATTCATTTTCTATACCGCATAATCCTGTGTTCAGGGTCGCGGGGGGCCTGGAGCCTATCCCAGGAGACTTCGGGCACTAGGCGGGGTACACCCTGGACAGGGTGCCAATCCATCGCAGGGCACACACACATACACAAACACCCAATCACACACTACGGGCAATCCAGGAACGCCAACCAGCCTAACCTGCATATCTTTGGACTGTGGGAGGAAACCGGAGTACCCGGAGGAAACCCACCAAGCACGGGGAGAACATGCAAACTCCATGCACACAGAGACGGGAATCGAGCCTGGCCGTGGAATCGAACCCAGACCCTGGAGGTGCAAGGCGACAGTGCTAACCACTACACCACCGTGCTGCCTATTAACTTTCAATATTTTATAAAAAATACCAACGAAAATGATTGTATATAGAGTGATTACAACCAATGCAATTTATGTTATGATAAGGAAAATCTCAATTTCTTCTATTCCAGTAAAACAGTAATAATGTCAATTTTAGAATCTAGAATCCAGAAGATGAAATTTGCAGAAATTTAAAAAGAGGCCTGAATCACTGCAGGTCTTCAAAATCCAGGTCTTAAAGTGGGGAGGGGTTCATTTCAGTTTCTCCGAATGTATAGGTGAGAACAGCTGATTCACACCTGGGGAGGGTGAATAATTTGCATTTGAATGTTGTCTGCCATTGTAAAGCACACATAGTAACACTAAAAGAACAACATCCCAGGACAAATAGGAATTAGAGCCCCTGATTATACGGCATAAATATTACTAAATATTACAAAAAAATTCCTCCGCGCTCGGGAAAACGAATTATGACTAATAACCTCTATTCCCTGAAGGAGAGGAACGAGGTACAACATATATTGTATGGGACATATATTCACGCCCCGCCGAGCATCTACCAAAGTTAGCCACAAGAACCCTGATAGCCACTCTACTGCATCATGGACCCCGCATGGAGGACACAATGAGCCACCGAGGCCATTATCTCAAGTCGGTAGAACCGGACAAAAGTGTGCAGCTGTTCAAAGGAATGTCCGTGGGTGATATTGGTGATGTGGTCCGGCTGTCGCGCAAATATCACCCACGGACATTCCTTTGAACAGCGCCCATGATGTTGCCATAGCTCTTGTTGAATGTGCTTTCACACCCAGAGGCAATGGGACACCTTTACTGCTATAAGCTAATGAAATAGCCTCCACAATCCAATGGGAAAGCCACTGTTTAGACTGTGCTTTACACTTTACTGGACTGTCAAAGCAGATAAACAGTAGATCACATAAGCGCATATTTACTGTACGGTCCATGTAGTCCATGTAGTGCATGTATGGGGCACAAATTATGCAATTTACCCTGCTCCTCAGAAGCAAAAGGAGGAGGACAAAAGCTATAAAGGTCAAAGACCATAGAGCTATAATCAGTGGAGACCACCTTCGGTACATAGGCTGCGTTTGGCCGCAGAGTAACCTTTAACCCATTAGCAGCAAACTGCGTACAAGATGGATGATCCACTTGTAATATAAACCTTTAGTAGACGAGGCCCGAGCACTTTGAATTGTCTCAGTCACATTCAGGGGAAGACCTTTTGCTAACAGATTAGACCTTTCAACAGGTACTGTATTAGGTGCAATTAATAATAGATAACAGCTCAATTAGAATAAAAATGCAACATGGAAATATCACTCGATCCAATTGTTTCCTGTAAGAATAATTACTGTATATACTTTCTGAGCATGTTTGCTCCACGTGTGGGTTATTGTATTTGGCATGATGGGTTTGCTCCCATTCTCGATTGGTAAAGTCTGTAAGAACAGCTCTCTCCCACCTGTGTTTACTTTCATCCATTAGGTGTCTGGCTGAGGAACTTGTCACTTTGGCTGATTAAGCATTCCCACACTTCTCCCATGACTTAGAATGTCATCATAATGTATTAAATAGTTTCCTTGTTGGCTTCTTCTCTATGTTTGGAGTTCAGTTATTCTACAGTAGCTTCAAGATGCTCTTACAGTAAAACTCATACTTTGAGTTGTCAAATACTTTTTGTTGTCATCAGGCTTATGCTTATAATCACATGCATTGTTTTGATATTCAGTCAACTCACAATGACCAGAGCCTCTCATTAACCCTGTGCTCGCATTTAAATATAAAGGAATGTTGTATTTTTAAACATTCATGAGGTTTTTGGTTTGGTTAGGAAGCTATTAATGCAAAACCATAGCAAATCAAACCATTTACAACAGTTCGGGAGATACTGATACTAACTCACTGGTGGAATCATAAAGGTTACTGAAAGATTATTGAGTGAGTAAATATTTTGCACAGATTTTGTTTGTTAAATGTGCAAGCATGTTTCAAATACATTTTCTATCTTCCACTCAGTGTGTTTTTTAGATTCAAGATTTTTAAATGTGGTTTGTGTTTTTATGCCCAAATCGTATCATTGTTGCCTTCTTGAGAGAGAACAATGTAAAATGTTAATTACAAGTTAAATCAGCTTTACACCCATGTGATAGGTATGTTGACTTTAAACACCTGCATTAATGTGAACAAGGGTTTTGAAAAATCTGTATGAAAATGTATTTAGTTTTGATTACATCACAGTATTTTATGTCTTGTTCTGCAGGTTTGAGATTTCTAAGAGCCTTGAGACTGATACAGTTCTCTGAAATTCTACAGTTTTTGAATATCTTAAAAACAAGGTAAGGCCGACCACATTTTCCTTTGTTATTAAGAAATGTCATGGTAAGACTTTAAAGGTACAATAAGTAGCGAACTCTGTTTCTTCTATCTTGTTGCACATTACTACTCACAACTCTCATCACCTGTCTGTTCACAAAGCTTCGGAAAAAAAAAAAGCATTTTGATCATGACTCATGATCATAACCCTGAACACTGCAAGTTTACCTCACAGTCGTCAGTGAACTTTTTTACACTTCTTACAACTGTACAGCTGCCTGCGCCTACATCGATCAATAGTTTGTTATTCTACTCTATCTTTCACATCATCTTATTGTACCTTTAAACTATGCTGAGCTCACTTTAGCGATTTCCTCTGCTCACTCTATCATGCTCAAGGGCTCGTTGCTCATCCAGCCAACTCTTAGAAAGCTCTTTATATTTACTTCTTCATCCCAGAAGTCAGGTTTTTATAGCTCAGCAGAGCAAGCTTTGTTTTAATTCTATGCCGCATCTCCTCTTAGCATGCTGTAGATAAGAAGAGAGCAGGAAGACTGGGGGGTCTGAACCATGCCATTGAAGCTCTATAGAAACCGTCTCTTCGTTTCTTCCAGAGCAGAGCAGGCATGAGAGATATGTTTCCTTGACTAATATGTTACACGAAGGTAAAATACCCTGTAGCTCAGTTGTAAGTAGATAAGAAGAATATTATTTATTCTCCCTAATCAAAATGGTTTCCCCCCCTTAAAGTCCATTGGGTAGCTTGGGCAAAGTCTGTATGTCTGTATGAGTGTAGTAGCAGCAAAAAGCTTTAGCAAACTGGAGGTCCACTGTAGACAGGGATCGCATAATATACCTGAACTGTACGTTTGTAATAACCTTTGTATTTGCTCCCAGCAAGAGGTGACGTGGCAGAGTCCATGGCTTGCCTCATCATATGTGTGTGTTGGGCTCAGTAGATGACTGACTTATCTGTACGCCAGTGCGATGTGTTTCACTTTGAGAGGTGTGACGTAACTCTCGTCTCTCACAGTAATTCCATCAAGCTGGTGAACCTGTGTTCCATCTTCATAAGCACATGGCTCACAGCTGCAGGATTCATTCATCTGGTGAGTGAGAAAACACACACAAAGAAAGTACCCTCCTCCCACAATGGAGTAAGTGTACAGGTATAGGTAAAAAAAAAAAGATATTAAAGAGGAACAAATATCCAATCCCATTATTCATTCTATATTTGTAGGGTTCCTTCTTTCTTTCTTTTCTTTTCTTTTCTTTTCTATTTTTTTATCAGAGAAAATTCAGATTTTTAGGATTAAATTTTCTTTTTATTCCCTTATCAGGAAATGCCAGAGGACATCTGTGCCACTAGATGGCAGCAGAATCTCTGCTCTACAGTAAAGCCACCTGTTTGGTTCCTCTCTCTGTCAGTTGAAGCACTTAAAACCCCTCTTCGGGTGCCCCACACTCAGTGGTGGCTGTAATCTGAGGAAACAGTAGATGGCTGTAAAGGATCAGGCTTGAAGCTGGAGCTGAAGGCCTTGGTTTGTCTCAGTAATGCTATTCATGCTCTCCCCCCCCCACAGGTGGAAAACTCAGGGGATCCTTGGGATAACTTCCAAAATTCTCAACCACTTTCATATTGGGAATGCGTATACTTACTCATGGTCACTATGTCCACGGTGGGATACGGGGACGTCTGCGCGAAAACCACTCTCGGACGACTTTTCATGGTCTTCTTCATTCTTGGCGGTTTGGTAAAATACCTTTCATCTGCACTTTGTCTAATCCCCTTCATGCACCACATCATCTGCCACTTCATGTAGACAGAGACACCTGTTTTCAATTTAAAGCCCATAACTGTCACCAACCTACATGCCTCATGAAACACACATCACATTGTATATTCCCAGTGTCCTTATAACACCGCTGTTGAACTTCTCTCCCCCTGTGCTCCCACTGTAACACGTGTAGAACTGACATGTATGCTAAAGTAGTTTTTAATAGTTCACTCTGAGATGTAGCCAACATCTGATTATTGTATTATATTAATGTCTTGTGAAACGTGTTAAGTATTCTGACATAATCTGATGATGCTCTAGCTATTTTCTTAAAGCAGTTGCGGTTTCAGGCCCCACCCTCCTGTGTCTCTCCCCATATTCCAACAAACACAGTGGCAGGAAGATGGTCAATAGTCCTGTCTGAGTCTTACTGCAGCACCTGCAGCCCCCCCATCCCCTATACTACTTACACTATATACAAAACACACCAGGAGTCTATTTGTAATGTTCGAACAAAACAGTACAAATACGGGCAAGGCTAGAATGAAATTTAGTGTAATAATGAAAATGCACGCCTCCGAATGGCGCAGTGGTAAATTGTTTGCCCTATCATCTGGAGATCCTGTATTCTTCCGCAGTCGGAGGTCTAGAGAGAGCTGATTGGCCGTGCTCTCTCTGAGGGGAGAGATAAGATGAGAGGTACACCGGGCTCCTTCATTAATCACGGCTCTACAGCTAATCAGGGGCATCTGTGAGCTCACGTAAGCGGAAGGAGCGGATAGCGCTGTCCTCCGAGTGTGTTACGCTGCCCCCAATGGTGCGCGAGCGAGCAGTTTGAAAAGATGCGGCCGGCTGGTGTCACGTGGTTCGAAGGAAACACGTGACAGTATTCGACTCTCCCAACTGAGAGGCAGTAGTAGCCTTAATGTGGGAGCCCCCTAGTGACGGGGAGGAATTGGACACGACTAAATTAGGGTGAAACTTTAGAAAAATAAAGAAAATGCACATCTCTAGACCAAAGCACATAGAGTGCAAAACATGCCACATTCATATTATAATATAGTATATATTTATGATATACCTATATTTCTATATTTACACTTGTGTCTTAGAATGAACAGCACATATTAGAGTACAATACAGAGCAAACAGCTACAGTTAAATAAATGCTTAATTTTACACATTTAAATGTCAATCATAGCAATCCCAGGACACTAAGTAAAAAGACAAAAAAAGATTTGATATATGCATACAAGTTTTTAAAATACTTTATTTCAGTTTAGTTTATGGATTGTACTGTATGATCATATATTTTTTCTCAACTCAAACAGTTGTCAGGATCACAGTGGACTTTTGATCAGGTCATATTCAAGCTCAATCCAGGGCACCCCTTGGATATTATTGAATATTTCCATTCTAGACGGGTTTTACATTTACAAGATCATTCTTCCAGCGCTGGCAATCACACAAACTAGATGTGTATTTTCTGTAATCCTATTTTGCTTTCATTCTTGTTGTAACAGACAACCTAGTTTTTGTCTTTATTTGGGTTTGTCTGTTTTTTGTTTATCTCAGATAATTAGAATGGTTAGTTTTCATTAATCAGCTGTGCTGCAGTGTGACAGATACAAGTTCCAGACTACAACACAAAATCAGGGCCGATAACTACAAAGTCGGAGAGCCGGAACAGATTAGCCGTAGCACGGAGCAGATCACATACAGACTGCAATCAGACACAGAGCAGATCGGACAATCTCCACATCACACTGTAGATGAAGCTCCAGCTGTCATGGAGTCACCATATTGATGTGTCCTTCCTTTGTTTTGAAACGGCCTGGAAGTTCTCAGAGCTCTGTTCCCTGCTTTCTGTCAGCAGCACGATTAATGACTTCAGTATGATGTGCTGTAAACCATCAGCTCCTGACCCAGCAGATGTCATGATTCATTTGGACCCTGGAGAGAGCAGCAGTGCAGTGAGGAGTTTAGAAAAAGGCCTCAGACAGGGGAGAAAGTTTTGCATGTAGGAGCAGATACAGAGCTTTCAACACAACAGGTGGCTGCAAACTATGCAAAATACATCCAGCTCATTTCCAGTCACGCTAATGAGTCTTAATGCGTTTTGCAGCTGTGGGCGCTCAGCCTGGACTATTTAAATCAACCTGCCATATTCTCAGTGTTTGTTGGACAAAACATGGCACATAGGGTTTTCATTTGGTCTTCTTTTTCCTCCTCCGGTTTAGGTGTGGTCACAGAAAGTTGTTTGTTCACATAAGCAAAAAAACAAAAATTAAAAATTAAACCAGAAGCTTTAATAAATTACACACTCTTTTTCCAATTCAAAGCTCTGCTGGTTAACACAGCACTTTTTTTTTGGAGATTTCTGAACACTTTAGTTATCACTACAAACTATTTTGGACTTTCTTGTTGCCCCCAGTTTTAAACTCTAAAATTCTCTACAAATATAAACTACACACACGCACACACGCGCACATGCAACGTTTACAATCTCTGCTCTTGAGATGTCAGGGAGGTGTATGGAGAAGCGTGCACCTCACGAACCACTCTCTCCTCCTTTTTTTTTTTAGTCTCTGCTTTTGTCTCCTATCTTCTCCTTAGGCCATGTTTGCCAGCTACGTCCCTGAAATCATAGAGTTAATAGGAAACCGCAAGAAATATGGTGGTTCCTATAGTGCGGTTAATGGCAGAAAGTAAGTATTCCAAGTGGCTCTGCTGCATCGGCTGCAGTAGAAGCCCTCTCTGCATGCCCTCTTTACTTTTTCTGTTCCATGCATGTAGGCCATGTTTGCTCGCTACGTGCCAGAAATTGCTGCTCTCATCCTTAATCGGAAGAAATACGGAGGGATTTATAACTCAACACGAGGCAGAAAGTAAGTCCAAATCCAGAAGCAGGTGTGCTTGGGTGACATAAGCCCTCCTGATAGTGGAGGATTAATACTAATACATACGTACTGTAGGCTCTGTTAAGAAATACTGTACAGACTTGAATGGAAGTAATCGTCACACTGTGACTGGAGACCTTGGCCATGAAAGCCACGTCCATTTTGCCTTTTTTTCTTTAACACATTCTATCAGCTGCATTTTATTGTCATTTAAGTTTTGTCTCTAGAGCTTTCATGACTCTTGTTTTTGTCATTGCTGAGTTTACTAACAGAACAGAAATGATATATTTCTTATTTGTATATGTAATGTAAGATTCATATACATTTCTGAAATATAGTCATGAAAACTGCTTGTAAATAATAAAATGATGGTTATTTAGATACAAAAACGGCATGCACGACTGCCTTAAATGGCTCTTTCGTTTGCTTGTACAGCCTCCTTCTCATCCCACTTTTCTTTTTTTTTTTCTTCACTCATTTTGACTGGTGTTTTTTTTTTTTTTTGCATGCCCTCTGTGACTAGAGGTTTGTTTAGGGTGGCTGTGCATGGGCTTTGAGAAAAGCCTGCGTGGCTGTGGTACTGCTGTATCACCTCATCTGTGTCTGACATGACCCTGATCTTCAGTCACCCTGAATGCCTGAATGCCTTAGCTCTTGCACTGGAGCATCTCAATTGCACTTGGCTTGCTTTTGGCTATTGCCCCACTTGATACTTTATGTCCTGTACAGTGGTTATGTATTTCCAGAGGTTGCCTCCGATTGTCATTGTGGCTTTTTTGAACACCCAGTCTGGCTCAAACACAACCCTGTCATCAGCACGACAGTTCTCCCCAAGTGCCTACGCTTATGTCCTGTACACTAAAGTCTCAGTTAATCTCTCTCTCTCTCTCTCTCTCTCCTCCCCTCTCCCTCTCTAAACTTAATATGAAAAAAGCTCATGGCCACAACCAGCTTTCATCAGTTGTCTTTTAGGGCAAATACTAAGCGAAGAGAGTCTAGAGCCATTAGAGGCCCTTTTGTTTGATGCTGTTTCCCTGTCAGTGAAACAAGATTGATGAAATGTTATGTTTGGCCTCAGCTCCATAGTTGGATTTGGAGCCTGGTGTTGAGAGAAGGCTTGTCAGAAGAGAGGTCTCTCTCTTTCCCGCTGTCTGTCTCTCTTTGTCCCTCTCACTGTTTCCTTTGCTGGCGATACGTTCATGTGGTTGCAATTAGAGGTGGCCGGGATCCAATCCTGCGGCCAGGCCGAAAGACCGGCACCAGGCTTTGCATTATTGTTTTAAATATTGATGTGAGTGTGTGTATTAATGGATGGTCCAGGACATATAAATAAATATGTCAGGTTATTTATATTTGTCTTCTGTTGCCACATTTCTGGCAGGCTCAGTGGAGAGGTGACAGCCGCCCCCCCTCCCAAAAAGGAAGAAAAGTAAAAAAAACATATATATATATATATATATATATATATATATATATATATATATATATATATATATATATATATATATCATGGCATAAACCTGTATTAACATAAAATCAGTGGCTTAAGCCATTGTGTGTGAACGAGTCCACAGCTGTGATGGCAGAAGAAAACCCCTTTGTTTTATAGTATTGTTTATAGTTAGTGCAGGATTTAGCTTAACAACAGAACGTTGTAAATAATGTGATTTATGAATAGTTTTTAAATGAGTAAAGGATTTTCAGGACTATAAAAGCGCCTGGTTTTTATCATCTGTCTGCAGTGTTCGGGGCCAAAATGTAGTCACGTTAAAGGATCGTAGCAGGTTTTTACAAATGTGTTGTGAAATGTGGTTACCGTCTCTCCAGAAGTTTTCTGCAATTTTTCCTGAAATTGGCATCGGCTTTTACATTTGCTTTGGAGGTCCCGGCTCAGAAGCCAATTAGCTCCAGCTCCAGTGTGTATGACTTGCTGGCTGAGTGAGTGATTTTATGTATAATCTCATCAAGGGTCATGGCAGCGTGTTCAGCCATCAGAGCAGTGACAGAACTGACACTGGATGTGCTGCTGTAATAAAGAGCAGCTCTGCTGGCACGACTCTGTCTCGCTGCGGTTTCCATTAAAGCACTGCGGAACCAGGAGGACCAGGACAAGCGAGTCTCATAAACCCTGCATGAACTCTGAGCTTATACACTTCCTCAGAGTCTGTTTGCTGACACTCAGAATATGAAGCCAGCCCTTCTTAGACCTGCAGGACAATGTTCTTGTGTGTGAAAGCGGAGAAAGGCGAACAACATGTGTTAACGCCATTACCGACCAGGCTCTCGGAGCAAGGGAAATGTCGTGCCATCAGTGGAACATTAGCCATTAGGTTCCCTTTGCTCTGTTAAAGTTGATATGGAAAATAAGCTCAATACAGCATGATTTGTGATGTTAAGTCAGAGCACTTGCAGCTCTGTCACTGACAAAATGATATGGTAAATTCTTCAAACATGCCTGCAGATGGAGAAAATAAAGTGGACACGAACGAAAAGAACAACAAATCTGAAAAAAATAAATAAATTGTAGGATAATCAGATATACAAGTATGACAACTCTAATTTCCTTATGAGGGAAAATAATGCTGTGCATTAACACCTTGATGATAATTGAAGATTACATGTTACTGTGTAGTTCTAATGAGAATAGTAACAAAAAAAATCTTTATCTAAATATGTGAATAAATCAGAACTTTTTCCTTCACTTTTCTGCTACTCAAAACCCTCCGTGTTCCTGATATGACCGAGCTCTTCTGTTGCTTGTCAGAGGACCATCGGATCCACGCAAATTTAAGGATTAGAGCAGTATTGATGGTGCTGATGCTGATGTCTGAGCTTTTGTTTTTCTCTCTCTCTCTCTCTTTCCTTCCTTTTGTGTTTTTTTTTTTTTTTTTTTTTTTTACTTTCCATGTTTTTGCATCCTTTTTAGTGCATGCTGGATTCGTGCACATGTGCATTTGCTTACTCAGTCTGTGGCCTTTTGCAGTTTTTTCATCTTATCTTGTGTATAATATTTTGTTCTAAGTCCAAGTGTTCTCTCCACTGTGTGTTTGTGTTCTGTGTAATATTTTTAATGTATGTATTTTAATCGGATATAGTGTTTATATTTTTCGTTCATTTACAGTATGTTACTATATGTTACAGTATTTTTGAAGGTTTGGAATCAGATATTGGTTAGTTTTGGTTAGTTGGGTTACTTTTAGGCGCTCCTGCTTGAAGTAAAAGCATTGATGCACCATTAACTTCAGAACTCATGCTTTGGGAATCAACTCCAACAATTTGATGGTTCTCTATGTTTAGCAAAGAAAAAGTGAAGGAACTTTAGGTATTGCATAATGACCTAATCCTCTCCTCTCCTTCTTACTTTCTGCAATTTGCTGAAACTATGTTGATGGTGGTGGAATACAATCAGTAGCACATTCACTCACCACTGATAAGTCAATCAAACATGGAGGCAAGATGTTTGATGTGTATGAATGTATGTAGGCCAGATACTCTTTAGTGCTGTCATATAATAATAAAAAAAAAGTAGGGTTGAACCTTTAAAGAGGGTGCTTGTAAATGAGAAGGCATGAATAATATAGGCCTCATCAAATCAGTACTGTGCCAGATGCTGCTGGCTCCTCATAATACCAGTGACCCAACAGAGTCCTCTCCTGTGAGGACAGGCAAGCATGCAATTACCACTGCTCATTAAAATTCTTAAAGGAATGAAGGCAAGATCTGTGAAGATCATTATGTTCAATAGCATCCAGACCCTGTTGCATTTGTCGGTTTGTCCCTCCAGCCAGATTAGTCCGCAGTTTGGCACCGCTTAGCTCTCTGAGCACAAACAGCCGCTTATAAATGAAAACACAAACACATACCCTCACACTTGAGAGTAAAAACATGCAGCTATGGTTAAGGCTGAAAATATGTACTCTCAGCTCTCAAGTATCAGGAGAGGCAGAAGTAATGTGACAGGTTTAGATTGATGGCTGAGTTTGCTGGTAGCTCCTCAGACCTTGACCACAGTAGTGCTGAAACGATCCTGTATGTGATTTGAGCTGGCCTTCAGTCCATGTGCGTGGGCATTTGGGTAACAAATACAGAGCTGTTATTAGAATATGATTTTCCTAAATTTTTTTGATGAGCCAAAAATGTGCTCCCTTGATATTTGAGTGTTGGTTTGCTACGAAGATGTAAATTATTTCATATTAACTTTGATCAATGTTGAAACCTTGATCCAGTGTAAACGGTGGGTTTTAAGCACTAGGTGCAAGAAAAAAAGTAACAGTTGTGGCCAGTCGAAGGTGGCCATGTTAGGCTACTTGTTATAGATAATACAGTAAGGTAAAAAAGGAATTGTGAGAAATAAGTTTCCTTTTGGCACTGGAATGTTCCACGGTCTCTGGCCCCGAGGTGCTCAGCATGTGAAACTAGAGCTGCTTGAGGAAACAGTGACCAAACATTTACCACAATGCCAATGAAGTTTAACACCAAAATCAAGGGTTTTTTCCCCCCTGAACTTCCCAGTATTTAATTTCAACATGTGTCCAGCAAGGTGCCAAATACCCTGAAGTCAAGGTTAGAAGTTTCACCAGCCAGAAACACTTTAGAGGCTTTTGGGCAAGTCAGAGTTTGCATGGAAGTACAGGTTTTTTGCCAACATGTGTTCGTATAAGACCGTTGTTTGGCTTAACATTTTGATTACACTATAAGAACCTCTGACAAGTTGAATAGAACAAATGGGATTCGATCTACTTTAGATGGAAGCTTCATGACCTGTTAGAACACTTTTATAGATATGAGGTAAAAGAGCATTTGGCAGTGTTGGGTTTGGGGGGGAGGGGTAGGGGGGCTTGGGGAAGTCAGCTGAGGTTTTAAAAGCTTCTACATATATTGTTGTCAAAAGTAATTTTTGGATTTTTTTGATGACTGCTCTCTTTAAACTACATGCCAGAAGTTGTTTTGTGTCATTTTGTGCTGCTAAGCTGAATTTTCCCCTTTGCAGGCATATTGTGGTCTGTGGTCACATCACACTCGAAAGTGTATCCAACTTCCTTAAAGACTTCCTACACAAGGACAGGGATGATGTCAATGTAGAAATTGTTTTTCTTCATAAGTAAGTGCATTTTTATTGTTAATACCAAGTAGAAACGAAGACAAGCTTCTACTTCATCACTTCAGAGAGTTTAATAGCACAAGAGGATGTAATCTGCTACTCAGATAATTCATTAAATGTGTATGTTTCTATGTATTTTTGATTAAAACAAATATGAGCATTAAAGATTGTTTGTTTTCCTCTGCTTTAGTATTTCCCCTAATCTTGAGCTGGAAGCCTTGTTTAAACGTCACTTCACTCAGGTGGAATTCTATCAAGGGTCTGTTCTTAACCCACATGATCTAGCTAGAGTCAAGGTAATTAGTTCTAGTGCAGTAGGTGATTATTAAGTTGCAAGTAGTAGAGATGCATAAGGACATGATAAATCTGTATGTTCTCAGACCTTTGTGTTTTATCTTTTTAAACTGTAGATCGAGTCAGCCGATGCATGCTTAATTCTTGCCAACAAATACTGCGCAGACCCAGACGCTGAGGACGCATCCAACATAATGAGGTACGTGTGTTTATCCATAACCTCCCAGAGGCATTTACTCCTGTTAACCATCCGCCATTTTGCACATCTGTATGTGTCCTACTCCTTTCTCTGTGTCCTGTAAGTTTTTTTTTCTTTTTCTTTTTTCTTTTTCTGTGTTCATGCCTCGGGAGAGTTAAGGGTCCATCTTGCCTTTCCACAGTAAAATAGAGGTGTGAATGAGCTACTCAGAAATGAGCTGAATGCCCAGGACAGCACATGTTTGTTTTGGCCCCAGATGTAAAGAATTTATCACACCAGGAGGACATGGGCACACTTTTTTTTAGTGTGTGTTCGGAACGTGTTGCATTCTGCCCAATGTGTTATGAAAACCTTTTTTTTTTTTAAGGGAAGATTTCTAGTGTACTTTGGAACTACCCTCTTATAAAGATCCGATGCTGCATTAAAATGGCTTCATGTGCAAATAAATTCCTTACATCTTTTTTTTTTTTTTAATAGCCCTGGAGAGTTTGAAACAAGGCATTCTCCAGTGTTCACTTTTCACCTCACTTTTTATAGACTCTGCTGTTGTGAAAGAAGACAAGTTTGATTTTGTTTGGATGAGATTTAAGCTGCAACTTATTTATGTGTCTCTTTTTTGTTTCAGAGTAATATCTATCAAGAATTACCATCCAAAGATAAGAATAATCACTCAAATGTTGCAGTACCATAACAAGGTATCATTTCAGTTTCTTCGCTTAGTCTGGTCTTGCTTTAGAGAGCATTTCGCACTTTGCACTGTTTACAGAGAAGATTTACGGACAATCAAGCCTCATTGTCTGTAATTTAAACATAATTTTTCTTCTACGGTGGATCTAACTGTTGATAATGAACATTCCTATCCATTGTGTCAAATGTCTGTAAGGCGTCAGAATAGGAGACTCATTTGACTTAGTGTTTTCCTGTCCCGTGTGTTTTAAGGCCCATCTGCTAAACATTCCCAGCTGGAACTGGAAGGAGGGCGATGATGCTATCTGCCTGGCCGAGCTGAAGGCGGGTTTCATAGCGCAGAGCTGCCTGGCACAGGGCCTGTCTACCATGCTTGCCAACCTCTTCTCCATGAGGTCATATATCAAGGTACCGTCGGCTCTGACCTCTGGTTTTGATCAAGCGCACGGTTATGCATGCTATCCTTATACACTAGAATCAGCCTCCCAGTCAGTCCCCACTGCAGCTCAATCACTGCGGCTATTACGCTGCAGGGTAAATCATCTCCGGAGCTCTGCCGTCTCATTTGTTTCCCACTCAGGACAGCAGCGCAGCAACGCTGTCACCATTACGAGGTAATTGATATGAGTGGATGGCACTGCAGAGGCGAGAATGTAAATTAGTGGCTTTTCTCGGGCTGAATTTACTGTCCCCCTGCGTGCTGATGTAGCAATGAAATGTGAACCATGTGTCTGTTCCATAGTCAACAAGCAGCACCTCAGAGCAATCTGTATTTATAGCCAACCTGCCTCAGCACACACACACACACACACACACAGGGCTCTGTCACAGAACTGTCCTAACAGATGAGGAAACATCAGATCAAAATTATACCGTGTCCGTGCGATGGAGCCGAATCACACTAGACACGGTGTCTCCAGCAAGGCTGTGGATTAGGGGATTTGCGATGAACGAATATTGGTTTAGGATGAATGAGTGAGTGTTTGAGGTGAATGGGTGAGGCTTTCCTGTCAGTGTCAGATGAGGAGAGGCTGGATTTGGTTAGAGGACAGAAAGCAGTCGAACTGAAATGATTTTCCATTCCCCAAAGGGCCATAACGTCGGCTTTGATTTTTGGATGCCGTGCAAAGTCTTAACATTAAGGGAGGGGCTTACTTCCTGGAGAGGAACATTCTCGTGTCATCGAAAAATGAGGGATAACTGTGCAATGGCTGTTAAATTGTATTATGTGTGGAAACATCTGCAGGGTCCATCATTTCTCTTGTAAAAACACATGGGACAGAACCAGGACCACCCATGCCAATCTGCGGAGTACACACCACTCGCAGACCAACATTTCCAGCTTGTAATGAAAAGGGCGTCTCATTCATATGTGCAGGCTTAGATTCATACACGGTGACGTGGTTCTTGGTGGCCCATCAAATGCTTCCAAAACACAATAAGACAAGGCACTGAGCATGGAAAAAGAGGTTGTGATTAGCTGCAATATCTGGTATATACTTCAGTGGGGGGGACGTTCATGCAGAGGCAATTTGTAATGGAATAGAACTGATGTATATTTTCTTGCCATTCACTAATCATTTCTCACAGATTGATTAAGATGTTCAGTGATGGCACTTAAACATTTGTCTTTGAATTGAATGTTTTTTTGTGTGTTTGTCAGAGTACTACATAAGTAGAGAGAGTCTGCATTTGAGCTGTCTCATACCCAATTTATTGTATTCATAGTTCTAGCTATGTGGCCACAAACACAAAACCAGAAGGTTTTATTTAAGCCAACCCTCATTCATTCTGATGATACCGAATAGTGGCTTGCATATGGCACAAATTATTTATATTTTTGTTAATACAAATGTGAAAATGTAAATAATTGCAAGGAAGAAAAAAAAAAAAGATTTTTACAAATGCAATGGAACAGCTAGGCTCTGGCAAGGAATTTTGGCAGTGAAGAATAAATATCCTAAAACATAAAAGCTTACAGAAAAAAAATCCTAAAATTAGTCTGTTTTAATTTCTATTCTAGGGCCATTTGAAAAACAATGTTTCTTGAGAAGCCAAATCAATTTCCACAGTCTTTGTCATTCAGCAAACGCATTTCATTAATTAAGGAAGCAATTAGCCAAAATAGGTCAAAGGTGGCACATTACAACTCCTCAGTGAAAGCCCAACAGGACAATGTGCGAAAGAGCATCACCAATCTGTCTCATCCGATGCACTCAGGCAGAAGGGATAGAACAGACTGCTCTATGCCCTGAAATCAGTGCTGATTCGAGTGGGCACTCAGGAAACAAACCACAAGGGCATAGAGAAGTGTTAATGAGACACTCAAATGCTGATAAAAAAAGTGTTACTTGCTGTTCTGAGGTAGGATTCGTATTAGTTGAAGACGAGATTTACGGAGAGACCATTAGCCGACTATAGAAGCAATAACTTTGCTTTTGTCAGGCCTTTTAGTATGTAAAAGCAGTAAACAGACGGGTTTTGTGCAGAAGCTGGCGATCAGACCGTGCTTTTCCTGCTCGCTGGAGGAGCTCAAGGAAATAATTGTACTGTCGTTGGAAGAGCTCATGCCCGCAGCATTTACATCAGACCTGACAGGCTGTGACACAAATGTGTGAGGTAATTTAGGAAGCCCTAAGTAAATGGCTGCCATCTCTTCAGGGCAGGATGACAAGAGCCCTCCTATTAGCACAGTCCTTAAAATTGCCCGCCTAAAAAGCATCGGCTCTCAGCCCAGCCTAGACAGGGGGAGCTCTCTTTAAAAGTCAAGCCTGCTTTTGAAAGGCACGTTCCAGCCTGGCTGTCAGACAGATGCTGGGTTAGAGATGGCAGAGTAATGACTGAAGCTTTGCCTAATGGCACTGCTGCTTATCAAAGCTCTCTCTGGCCTGCTCCTCAGACATGTGTAATGAGGGAATGATGAAGGAACCAGAGTAAAACCTAGAGTGATCGAGAAATATTGTATGCCTTAAACAGCGTTCCCTGCGATTACTGCCAGACTCTGATGCTGTAGATCCAAAGCTTACTTCCGTTGCTTCGTCTATGTTTTGTAATGTTGTGAATGAATTAGTTTCCTTAAATGAAGAAAAAGACTGTGACAGATTGTTATTTTGACTCTGTACACAAGAATATTATGAAATAAAATAAACCCTATAGGGCTAAACATCATTGCTTTTTAATGTATAGTACAATCCAGCTTCTGAAGGAAGCAAAACTCATCCATTATTGTTTCATTTATAAGTAAATTATCAAACTGGACTGTTATGAATAAAAAAAAGCAAGTTCTTATATTTTGTATCAATTTCTCTGCTTTACAGATTGAAGAGGACACATGGCAGAAATATTATCTGGAAGGAGTGGCCAATGAGATGTACACTGAGTACCTGTCCAGTGCCTTTGTGGGCCTTTCTTTTCCTACAGTTTGTGAGTAAGTAAGCTGGAAGGATATGTCAGGATTTGGATCATGAATTAGAATTATGTTTAATTAATACTCTGTCCAGAAAATATACCTACACAGTGTTGTGTAGATACTCCACTCTAAATGTTATTCATGCTGTTCTTGGCCTACACTGTTGTACTTTAAAATTAATTATAGTAGCTCATGTGCTATAGTTACTGTAATGTGATGCATGTACTGTAAACCTTTAGTACTGTTATGGACCTGCTTTTAACACAAAACACGTACTTATTTGTTTATTTATTTATTTTTCTCTTTGTTTTAGGCTGTGCTATGTGAAGCTCAAGTTGCTGTTGATTGCTATTGAATACAAGTCAGAGCAGAGGGAAAGCAGGTTTGTCCCCCTTTGGTCTTCCTGATTCATCATGCCACACATTCCCGACCAAAGTGGGGCAAAGCGGTTGGATCCCTCATTGGTTTATTCAAGAGTTCCACTATATCAGATTCCCCTTAATCCACCACCCCATTTCACAGCAGTCTAATTAATATAGACTCTTATCAAGGTCATATAAAAGATCCATACTTATTTAACCTGATTAGTAATTAAACTAGATCGAAAGCTGCCTGACTATAGCAGTATGAGCACCCAAAGCAGTTTAGATTCTTGCAGGTCATTGCCCCATCTAGGCAGACTGTATGTACGAGTCAATGTGACACAATGGAGCCATAACATCTGCTCAAACTCACTGTGATCTATTGATGAAGGCTTTACTCTTAGAGTAAAAGGCCTCCCATCAATAACACTCCTGTTGCATTCTGTTAACTGAACCATTAGAACTAATAACATGAAGTACTCTGTCTCAGTAACCTCAACTTGCCGATTCCCACCACCCCTCCCGCATCCACAACTTGTCGTCAGATGTTTCTGTATGACTTACTAATACATTTTTCGTGTATTTCACAATAACTAATGAGTGTGGCAGTCAACTGGCCTGACCAAAAACATTCAACCGTAGCATTCAGCAAATGCACTTCCTTTTTGGCCTTTGGTTGTTAGATAGTATATCACACGAGCATGGTTTCTTTTTGTAAAACGAAACTATAAAGCAATATAATTTATACCTGTATATTAATGAAAATAGCTTTTTACTACAAAATATATAGAGGGCACCGTATAGTGTATCGTCATGCTGTTCCAATCATTCTTGCAGGTCATTCTCTCTCTCTCTCTCTCTCTCTCTCTCTCTGGTGCGTTTTCTCCCCTATTTACTTCGCACTATAGGTGATTATAAATAAATGTTTTATTTTATTTTTATTTTATTAGAAATATTGCAATAGCATTTGGAAACAAATAAACGGCTATAATGGGCTTAAATTTTGCTCTTGCTCTCATATGATTAGAGCAAGGCCAGTTGAGACACAAGTGATTTTAAACCTCACCTCCTTTTTTGAGTCCATGACATCATGTAATAAATGTGTGATTTGTAATGTTTTCTTGTTGTTTGCAGAAGCAGAAAGCGGTATGCCCTCTTCATTTTCTTACCTTTGCACACTTTAGATCCTCCATCCGTTGGGGGGAGAAAAACGTTTAAGGATATTGTACCGTCCCCTTTTTTAAAAAAACTGGCCAAATCTTTCACTCTCTTATTGTGGTCCTTGTGCTTAATGCACTAACTTCTTTGCAGGCAGAAAGAGTAGTTATCATTAGTTTCTTCGTCTGTACTGTTTACCATCTTCATGTATTCAAATTTACATTTTTGTTTTGTTTCGTTTTTGCTTTTTGTAATGTTTTTCAGCTGTGTACATCTCCGCTCGATCAAATTATCTCTGTCCTACTGTTTTTTCTGTGCTACTTTCTCCATCAAAACAGTACTTCATGGTTTTAAAGTTCCATCTCACCTACCCGAACACAAAAGAAAACGCACTCTTGACAAAATCAGTTGTCATTTGGAAACTTAACCATCACAAAAAACAACAATAACAAGAAAAACCCCATATGAAACATGTCTGCACATACTTAAGTTAACCTTAAAAACCGGTGGCATAAAACCTGTATATGCCGTGCATATTCCAGTTAAACAACGCCACTGTCAATAACAGTCATCTTTCTTTTCCTCCCATTGCCACACTAACATCAACTCATGTGTACATACCTGTGTTTGTAGAATTTATTGTGTGTGTGTGTGTGTGTAATAGTCTCAATCTGTCTCTTTGCTGTTTTGTATGCAAGTAAAGATTAGAGGTGTGTGTGTGTGTGTGTGCGCGGGCATACATTATGCGGGTATCAGCGTGTCTTGTGTGGAACTGTCTCTCATCATGTACCCCAATGCCTGTGTGTCTCTGAGTAGATGTTTATGAAGTGAGGTCACTTCCTGTCAGTTTGGTGTTCTATACAACAATCCAACTGCACAGAAGTTACTGCAACAGTTTGCATCTACGTGCCAGTTTGCCTACGTGCAGTGGCTGTACCTGCTCTTTCTCTCTCGTAGATGTGCCGATGGTTGTGACTCTCTTGGTTGCAGCATGCCTGAACACTGTCACGTGACGTGTGATGCTTGCCTTGTTTCCCATAATATGAGGTTTGATCAGACTACAGGCCTCTGTTGCCGAGTGATTGGAGCACACAGAGTACACGTGAAAATCTCAGATTTGGGGAGCAACATGTGCGAATATGTTTGGTGAATGAGTCGGTTTGTTTACTTTGCCATCTTTTGAATAGCATGCAGAATGTGCTGTTAGAAAGAGGTGGGAATTTAATTATGTAAAGCTTCAACAAACACACACACACACAAAGAAATTAAACATTGGGAATTAACTAATTTCTTTTCAACCAAAACATGTGTTTTGTGTTGCTTGTAATTTTTTTTTTTCTGTAATAAAGTTGAATTCTGCTTTATGATAGATTAAATCCCCCTCTTTCTGTCATTCCTGATAACATGGTTGTTTGTGGAGCCCAGAGGAAAGCAGTTTTTTTTGTGCAGTTTTTTTTGTGCTATATTGAACGTTCATATGTCTGTAAATGGGCTGCAGTGCTCAGCCTCTCACTTTCATCTGGGCTCTGGCCAGGCCCAATGTTTGTCCAATGTTGCAGTCACCACTCAACTCATTGATGACTTCTAACCAAAGGCAAGCATTAACAACTGTGTTGTGTCGTCCCATCTCTGTCTAATTAACGGGGAATGATACAGTGGCTCAGTAGTGGCTCCGTCATCGCTACTGAACTTCTACATTGACTACTAAAACCTGTCTGTAACTAATAAGTAGTGTTTGGCAAACGATAAACTTTAATGCCCTACTTTGGGAGGTCACAGTGAGACATTGAATGTGCTGGCTGATTTAAGTGCTATATTGAAAAATACTGTTTTGAATGGCCTGCTTTATCCCTCAAAGCCTGGAGGTAAAACTTTAAGTGATGTGCATGTTGATGAGTCTGATGTTGTTTTTTCTTAGCTTCATAGTTAAACAGCGGCTGACTGTTGTATATGTTATTAAAGCAAATGTATTACACAGCAGTCTATTAACAGCATGAAATAAACTTCTGTAGCATGAGGTAATGAAGCTAGCTTAGACATGCAGGTTCAGGGGTCATCCCTCACCCTAAGTGGCCTGGTGTATTCTAACATTCAGCTTCTTACTATTATTACAGGAAAAACCACACCTTGTATTGAAGGGTTAATTTCTGATTATTGGTTTCGGTTCATCCGTCAAACTAAAACCACCCCATGAAACAAACTCTAATTCTTTCAAACGAATCTGATACATCAATTTCATTAGGATTGGCCAGTTGTGCTCCAGAGTTTTGTTTATTTGTTTTGTTTGGGAGAACAAAGTCCAAGAGCAGTAAAAACTGCAGCAATATATTTGTGTAGAAAGGAATGGAGCTTAATTTTTTTCTCCTGCAGTTCAGAACACTTAAAAGATCATTTGTAAAGAAATGATACAGTTCAGTGCAGATGCTCTTTTGGCCTGTGAGGATTCCCTGAAGGCTGGCGGGTGTACCATTCCTCTTGATTAGAGCATTTGACTGTGATGTGTATACAATATATAAATTTTCTAATTTGATTTCTGTTAACAAGCATGGTTTTTTTTTCTTTCTTATTAAACAGTATTCTGATCAACCCTGGGAATCATGTTAAGATGCAGGAGGGAACCTTGGGATTCTTTATTGCCAGTGATGCCAAAGAGGTCAAAAGGTATTCTTGTTGAACTGAACAGCTGTCTGTTTCTCGGTTATTGGTGTCACATGAAGTCATCTTCGTGATTCATCCATGTCCATTTGTATGATGTTTCTCTCTCAGAGCATATTTCTACTGCAAAGCTTGTCATGACGACATCACAGATCCCAAAAGGATCAAAAAATGTGGCTGCAAGAGACGTAAGTAGTCCAGGCTGTTTCACACCCTTCTCATTTCACTGGAGTCTACACAGGATTCAGCTGTCCACATGTGAAATAATTTTCGCAGGACGCATCTGATCTGATTTTTTACATTTTATAATGTTGTGTAATCCTCATCTTTACTATCTTGGGTTAATCCAAAGTGATCGGTACATTTCCATCTGTTTTATACTTATTTTGTTACTTATTAAAATGTTCTGTAAGCTTTTGGATGTACTCAATGCCTTTTAGTTGTAGGAGTTACTATACTAACAGTTAAGGAAGCAAGGATCAATGTGACCTTAACACCAGAGCCTTTGATGGCAGAAAATAAAGGAGTAAAGCAGTGATAGAGTGTGTGCAATAGGGGGAGAGAAAAGGTGTCTATGAGTGATGACGGGAAAAGGGGAAAAAGCAGCTAGTCATCAACATGCTAATGACTGAGAAAGATGAGAAAGAGACGGAGAGAAATAGAGATGGGAAAAGGCAATGACGTGATTAGCGAGGCTGAAGAGAGAGCCTGTCAGCCCACGCTAGCATCAGTGGGAGAGATTTCGAGATAATGGCACCAGTCAGGTGGAAAAACAAAAAGGCAAAGAGCCCTGGCCACACTCGTCAGGCACGCCACAAACACACTCCTGGCCTGGAATCATTTTACTAATCATATCCACCCTGTTTATCCAGAGAGCTCGGCGCTAGTGCTACTCAACTTCGCCGGTGTCATCTCCCACTGCCTCAGCCTGGCAGGAACCCACTCTGACAGCAAGGCACTGAAGCAGAAAGGAAAGAGTCACAAGGATTTGTATTGCTGAGTGCAGACGCTCAGTCAGCTCACTGTTAAACTCTTTGTCAGTAATAACTACAGCATAGGTAATTAGATGCAAACTGATTAGGTGTGTGTGTGTGTGTGTGTGTGTGTGTGTGTGTGTAAGGGCAGCTATTTTATTAGTTCTGTGTTTGAATAGGGAGATGCGTTATCATGACAGAATAGAACTAATGCATTATTACTTGCCCTATATAAGCACTTTATTTAGTTATAAATTAGTTAGCCACAAGAATAATTCAGTTACACAGTGAATGGTCAGTGCTCGAGTCTCTAAACTATTTACTTTTGCCAGCAAATAGTGGGCTTCAAAAGTAACACCCTGGATTTGATTTTCAGTAACTTTAAAACTGTGATCCATGTTCTGATAGAGGTTACTGGAGCCTATGATGAAAAATCAGGCACTTGAGTCTAACCAAAGCTTTTTTTTCTTTTTTTTTTCTTCCCTTCTCCTTTTTGTCATGTGCCAGAATTGGATTTTCTGCTGTAACTTTCAGGTCCGAATGAAACAAGCAGATTTGCCAAATGCTCCACTGAAAATGATATGACCTTTGCTTTTCTGTAATGGACGTTTATGCTATTTAATTTGTTTACTCTCTTTATGTCCATTGACACACTTTCTGATGTATTTCCTTCCTTGCTGCCATGGAATGTGCCTCTTTAATTAACCCTTCACTGGTAGTGATATATTGTGAGTAAAAATGGGCTCCCTGTGGCACAGAGTGCAGTCTAACTGTCTATCTCTCTGTTGATAGTATTTATCTATCTCTCTATATATATATATATATCTATATATATGTTGCATGTACCAGTCTAGCTGCTGCATCCTCCCCACACCTCCCATCTCTACACTGTCCTCAGGTTAAATAGTTCTACAGCATAGTACGGATCAGAGATCTAAAATGGCCTCTGTCTGCACTTCCTTCACCCAAACTTCCCACCCTCGTTTTCTCCAGATGACCATTGTCTTCCTCAGTGAGAGGGTCGAGAACACCTATTACCCACAATGCAATGGCAATTCCAATATCCAAGACGGTGTTTATTTGAAAGTAATGGCTTAGATGCTCACTTTTAATCAATTGCAAGTTTGTTACTTCGACAAGAAACCTGAAAAAGCCGAGCAGACTGACATTTTCAACACTAGACTTCAAAGAGGAGGGGGAAGTTCGCCGCTGTCCATCCCCTCCCTGTCAGAGGCAATTTCGCAAATTGCTATATTTTTAGAAAGTGGAAAGTGTCCTGTGGGAAGTTCTTCACATTGTCTCAGAATTTAAACAATCTGGTTTCCTTTTGGTTCTCCTCTTCCCTGGCCCCTGCTGCCCAGGCCATGTACACAGCACTCATTTTTCTATTCTCAGAATTGAAATGATCCAGCTCTGCATTTCAATTCTCTGTAGTACTTGGGCCCTTTTTTACTCACTGCCAATGATCAGCATACGTGTCAGTATCAAAGTCATTGTTGTAGGATTGACCAGCTGCTGTACAGTAAGTGGCCAATAGATGGCGGAATAGTTCTGTAGATGAGATTGGAGTAGACGTGTGCTGAGCACTGAGGTCCTCACAGTCCTTGTTTAGCAAGAATGCTGTCAGCAGAAGGTTTTATTTGGTTGTCACGTGGCTTTCTGAAAATAAACATCTCGGTCTAATTTCTATTTAAAATTTTTTTAATGATTATCGTTGCTTTTATCATTTTATTTTGTTACATTATTTCCACAGACAATTAGGTTTTCTTTAAGGGAACGCGATTTATCACGGGATTAATAACCGGTATCACTGGTTTCTGTTCCACACCCCCTATGTACTGTATGTCTGTTATTGTTATGCTGTATTATAGCTGTCTCCTGCTGTATTCATAGAAGCGTGCATACAAGTGCCAGCAGCATTCTTGCTAAATGTGGCGATTCTTTTTGTGGGGCTTCAATTAGGATTTGTGTGTAGCTGCGTTAATCCCTCATATCATCATGTTGTCTTGTGTGTCCCTCCCTCCATGTCTGTATGACTAACATATCCACATGACTTATGGTTGGATGAATGTCAGCCCCAGATCTCTGAAGTGACAGATTTCAGCATGACATTGACGTCTCAGACTCACTGCTGCACATCAAGGCACCACTTCAAACTGTTTCTGTCCTGCAAACAGTTGACTCGCCTCCACTCCAGCGCTGAGACTGCACTCACTTCTCTGCATGCTTATGATCCCTAATTTGAGCCGTTATGCATGGTCCTTACGGGAATAACAGTCCCTGAGGTTGTGGCCACAATTTTTAAAGGCCCAGTAATGTACCCTATTCTCTTGCTGGCATGTTACTGAAATTGACCTATTAATGTAGACTAATGCCATCAGACAGAAGTGGAAAAAAAGCAGGAATTTCCCTGCAGATTGCGAGTTCGTTTCAGGGTGCCAGACTTTATAATGTTCTATTAACACAATGGCACCGGGAGAATGAGTACAAGGGACTGTTTTTTTTTTTTTTTTTTTGGTTTTGTTTTTATTTCAGTTCTTTTATTTTATTTAGCTAGGATCACAACAGTCAAAAACTGTATAGCCTCTCACCACCACCACTCCCCCAAGAGACACACACACACACACACACACACACACATACATACATACTGTACATGTACACATACTCATTATCACGAAAAATATTTTTATATAATAATGTACATACACACACACATCTGTGGTATTGGTGCAGAGGGGGTAGTGGTGTAATGAGTTGGCATAGGATTCAGGAAAAGAGCCTGCTGGCCTGTACAAGGCCCTGCTGCTGCATGATGCGATACAGGTACGTGATCCTCTTCTTAAGTCATAGAGGATGCAGGTTATGAACTGAGTTTTGCTTCTAAGGGCATTCACTCATCCCTCTCTTCCTGATTGCCTTCTGCCCCTATCCCCTGATCTTACTGTCATATTTGACCATTTGACCCTCTATGACATGATCAGCCTTAGGGCACAGCTTGACCCTGGTGAGATGGCTGTTACCAGGCTTCGAGACTTCTATTGGAAATAATGACCAAACCAAAGTATTAACAAGTGAATTTGCTCTTTTCAGTATTTTTGCAATAAATATATAAAGCACACATATGTGCTGTAGTTACACTGGAGTGGTTAGACTTGTGTCATCTTCCAGTCCTGGGTCAAGCCTGTGAAAGCTTGCTGCTAAGGCTTTGCACTTTCTGTTCCTTTAAAAAAAAAAAAAAAAAAAAAAACAGCCTTCAGACATCCCTGGTTTATGAACTCTTTTTTTTCCTTGCCATTAACCTGCTGCTTCTCCTCTCCTCTCATCCAACACATGACTGTAGCCAAGATGTCCGTCTACAAGCGAATGAAACTGGCATGTTGTTTTGATTGCGGGCGCTCTGAGCGCGACTGCTCGTGCATGGCAGGCAGTGTACATAGTAACATGGACAGCCTTCAGAGGGCCTTCCCACTTTCTTCTGTCTCTGTTCATGATTGCTCAACCAGTTTACGTGCCTGTAAGTTCGATCGCCAACCACACGTTCTTTCATGTTCGTGACCTGTGTACGTGTCTGTGATGTATTCCATGTCTTGTGCTTTTCTTTCTTTCTTTTGTTTCTGTTTCTTTAACCTTCGTTCTGTGCCCTAATTGTTTCCCTCTCCGTGGCTTTTTTTGGGTGTTTTTTCGCTGAGTCTAGTGCTTCATCGATGGGTATGACTTTCTGTACCGTGGTCGAGTATTAGTGGTAGTGTTGTGGCTTTTCTGTGATACTGTTGCTGCAGTAGGTGGTAGGCGTATTGTCGCATGCTGTGTTAGTGGAGCAGTTGTGCTGTGCCGTGCTGGTGCCTACACAGTCACTGTTTGGTGTTGAGAACTACCAATCAGGTTAATGTTTATCTGTTCAATGAAAGTTTTATGTTGCTAAAGAAGCTTTTGTTGTTGTGTGTCTGTATGCTGATGTGTCACTTTTTTTGATGTATAATGACATAATAATTTTTCAGGTTTGGGCAAAATATTGTCATATTAACTTTTTCCCCTCGTAAAGCAACCTCCGGCACTCGGGGTTAGCTGAAAAGATCATTAATGCCATGTTTTTTAATGATAAATATGTAAAAATGTGACAAATATGTATCATTCAGAAGATACAAGCAATGCATGATAAGGTTTGATAAACTGAATAATTTTATAGGCTGACAGATCTTCCAGTTTAATTCATATTCCAGCATTTTAACACTAATATGGGACACCCAGAGAAAAGTTTTTGATTATTGAATTGTTATATGCTGTACATTTTCTGTGTTACATGCTGTACTGTATTTCTTTAAAAGTATTCTTTACTGACAGTTCATTAAATGTTCAAGAGTTGAAAAGTACAGTAAGTACTTGTACCCACTGTCTTGTACCCACTGTGGCTCTTGAACATTGTTCTTACACGAAGCGAATGAGAAAATATTTTCTTCCTAGAGAATTTGCTTTTAATGAGTAGGCAAAGTGGATGTGATCCTCACCCCTCTCAATGTTTTTTTTTTCCTTAGCTAGCAACCAGGGGAGAGAAAAAGTCAATGTCCTTTATTTAATGCCTTGTATACCACTGTGGGACTGTCCGGCTCAATGTAAAAGTTAAAAGGAGATCCCCTGGCAGAAACTCAATTGAGATAGCGGTGATTCAGGCTGTAGGAGTCCGAATGACTGACGCAGTTAGCTGTGCAGAGCACAGTGCTGTGGAGAGGCCTTTCTTATTAAGTCAGAGCAGATGTGAAATACTAAAGTATCTGTCAATTAGGGCCCCGACAGTAGCATGGCCTGCTTATCAAAGCAGGGGTCAGTTCAGACGATCGCATTTCCTCTGAGCTGCTCTCTGACTGCTCTCCACATCCTGCTAGATTAGTGTCAAGTATGCTATGACGAGTTTTGTGTGTTATGTTTTTATTCCGGGTCATATCCCTGGATACCAATTACGAGCCATTACATTGTTACTGATCTTTCCTTTTCCCATCATTACCTTGTTGAAATTCAGGAACTTCTTTTGCTGTTCTTTTTTATTTATTTATTTTTCTTTCATTTAAGCTCCAGAATTAAGCTGACAGTTTCTTAAGCAAAAGAATTGTTTTGCTTTGTCTCATTGCTTTTTGTGTTTGAACTATCACAGCGTTTCTATGATGAATTAATTCTAAGCTGCAGCCTGACTGATTTCACTATGTTGAATAATTGATTTCTTTTCGACGTCATCTTGTATGCACTTACTGTACATGGTATGAGTTTTTCTTTTTTCTTTTCTTTTTTTTTTCTTCCTGATAATAGCCTGTGCATAGAATGACTCTACAGTTATATGGAGTTGAATTATCAGTATTGTCAGGCTCCTGCCTGCTCGTCTGGTTTAATTCAGTGGTCTGCGATTGAGATGAAGAATAGCATTTGGTAAAGTGAGAATTGTATGCTCCAACCTTTTTGCACCCCATGGGTCAGAAACCATACATCACAGCGTGCCTGCACTAAGAACGACATTGTAGAGTTATACCTCCACTTTATATGTGTGCAGTTATTGCTGAAATAAATACAGCTCCCTTGGACCCAGTAATTCAGTGGAATGTGTGAAATGCATGGCTGTAAAGGCACTAAAGGCACGTTGTCTTAGAAAAGTAGTGTTCTATGTACAGATCCTCCTCCACACCTCTTTGCATTGATTCGTGCATGCAAACGTCTGGATGCTAATGGTTTTCTATGTCAGAGCCAGACAAAGAACTATTAGTATGAAAATGAGATGCATGAGTGGTAGACAACTGCGTCTCTTTTGCTGTTAGCTGCAGCCGAAGCTCAAAGAGCACTTGACAAGGAGCCAGGAGTAGTGTAGCCGTCATTACAGCTGTGGAGCTCGGCACACCATTAAGAAGTGTTTGATACGACAGAATAGCGCGAGCGGCAGGAGGCATGCTCACACTGCCAATGACTTAGCTGCCTCTGCTGTAAGTTACAGTGACAATTAGAGTCCCTCTGCTCTACCTGCCGAGACTTATCCTCTCATTACACAAGATTTAAAGAGTCTAAAAGGTGCCCATTGTCTCAGACGGCATTCTTTCCTGCTCTGGACATAACTGTTTCAGCAGAATTGCGGCCACGGCTGTTTTACAAACAACCACAGCAAGTCTTATGGATAGAGACAGGAGAGAGAGGTCAGGGCTCGCTTTTGCTCTTGGGGCATATGTTTTTTTTCCCCCTCCTGCTGGCTCTGCTTGGAGAGGACGCAGTGAGCTGGCAAGGGTGGGCCGAGGCAATCTGAAGAACAAACCCTGTCTGCTCCTTGCAGGGCACACCTCACTAAAGATGGTCTTTATTCAGCCTGACATGGAAATTATGTTTGCATTTTCATTTTCCCAGTGCCCCTGGTGCATCAGCAAACTCATGGTGACAGTTCCTTCCCACCAGGCAGAAACAAGGCCAGCCGCCTGGGACAGATGCTGGTCAGAGAGGCCGTTCACTCACCCTGCTCTCCAGATAGCAAGCGACAGATGCCAGGGCGGGCGTGGTGCCCCTGCTTGATCACTCGTATCGCAGCCCTACACTCTGACCTTTATCGGTGTCACTTCTAGCTCTAGTAAAGGAACAAGCCCAGCATACCCGGCGAAGAACAGCAGGGCAGGGAACAGTGACGGTCAATGAGAACTGCTTGGTCCTGAGTGCATCTCATCGTTTCTACCTGAATTAAAGCTCACCGAATCTTGTTAATCTTAATTGGCCCTGGCTCACAAGGCTTGTAAAAATGTGCAAGCCGATTTGTTCTTTACTACTTAAAAGACCCACAGAGATTATTTTGCTTATTGTTTTGTCATTTACTAAGCATGGAAGAATTTTGGGAACAGAAATCGTGTGTGCAAAGGATTATCATAAAATGGCAGCTACTAAATTTACAAAAGCAACCGGCTGTGAGCATGTGGACTTTATAGGTTATATAGGTATAAACTTTTAGGTTTATAAAAAAAAATTAATAATAATAATAATTATTACCTGGAAAAAAAAGTTTTTATATTTGAGTCAAAGCATATTTTGCACCACCAATGTCAGCACCATTGCTTATAAATAAAACACGTTTACATACACACATACCTTAAGAATACATCACACTTCTTTCTATTTATCTATACTGTTAGTTTTTTTAGTTCAATTTTATTCAGTTTTCTGTTTGTGTTTTTCTGCCTTGAATTAATGTTATTCCTGACAGGTATAACATTGTTCTACACTGCCAGTCAAAAGTTTGGACACGCCTTCGAATAGCATGGTTGTTCTTGATTGTTATTTGTTTCTACATTATAAAACAATACTGAAGGCATCCAAAATATGCAATAATCTCCTTTGAGGAATTGTTATTGAGATGTGTCTGCTACTTACATTCTGTAAAGCCTTCATAACGCCTCTAGTCTGAAGTCTGAGGTGCTGTTAATTGGTGATTTTTGAGGCTGGTAAGTTTTGAGGCTCTGCAGCAGTGGTAAGTTTTGGTCTCGCCCTCCTCCTCTATGGTGCTCGATAGGTTTTGCAAATGCACTTAACAATATTATTCTAACAAGAACTGTTTCAGATCAGCTGACATTCATGTCTTAAAATAACAACTGACCTAATTTGAAATCGCCAGTATTGTTCTACAATGTAGAAAATAAATACAAACCTGTGTCCACACTTTTGACTGTATATGATGGTTGTTCAAGTCAAATCAGGACTTTTTATTGTGCAGAGTAACAGAACACGGTTATGAAAGTAAAATTTACCTTTATGCACTCATCCCAGCATTTCAGTACTATGATTCTGCTGTCTGCTTCATGGCATCATCATTGCTGAAACGCTGGCCTCCCAAGAACTCCTCTAATATAACCCTCTCTATTAATGAAAAAAATGGCCTGGTCCCTACAGTATATTGCCCTGACCTCTTCGGGCCATAAAAGAACACTCTCATAACTGTGTTCCCGGTTTGACTTGAACAACCCTCATAAAATTAATTTGAACATTTTTTTTATTTAAGCTGTTTACCGCAGTATATTATACTTATTATACTATATATATATATATATATATATATATATATATATATATATATGAATATGAATTAAAATTGGGAAAATTACATCACTTTTTATACATGACCCTGCCAATTTTATAAGGAACGGAAAAAAACCCCACTAAACCAGAAATTTAATTACATCCATACATTCATTATCTATACCACTATACAGTACTTATATCGCTGTAGCAGTGTAGGATCTGGTTAAAGGGAGGGGTGTTCCCAGGGAACTTGGGGCACATGGTAAGGTACACCCTGGATGGAGTGCCAAGCCATTGCAGACAATATTCACACACTCAGTAGTACACTGTGGGCAATTTGTAAATGCCAGTCTGCCTAAACTGTGTACTGTGGAAGAAACCGGTAGGTACAAACACAGGGAGAGCATACCACGCACACACACACACACACACACACAGGAGGCGAGAGTCAGACCCCCAACCCCAAGGGTGCGAGGTGACAGTGCTCTAAGCCATCTTGCTGCCTATAATTTAAATTGTCAGATTAAATTTTCAAATTAATGACTGTCTGAGTATTATTGAAGTCAAGTTAATCAAGTCTGCATACCTGAGACATCAGCAGATGCTGGGTTTTTCCCCTGGTGTCTTTAGCAAGTAAAATTCATACTTAGTTGGAATCGAGTCAGCTGCTTGCAATGACTATTGCAAAACATTCTGCCTCTTTGCCTTAAAAATGCTTTTATTTGCTTTCAAAGGATGTCTCTGGTCATTGTTCATCTGCACCGTGAAGTATTGTCCAACCTGTGCAGTTAATATACTGTAGTACCATACACACTGCAGTCACATCATTAATAAATACGAGGGAAGCAGTTCCATTGGCAGCTATAGATGACATTAGATGAGGTGCTACTGTACACTTCAGCTCATAAACGGTTCTCTTCTTTTCTAATAGTTTTCTCTTCCCATCATTCTAGTACATGTTTTTGTAAAGATGTGTATACGCTTTAACTTCATCTACAGTACTGTGCAAAAGTCTTAGGCACCATCTTATTTATTTATTTTTGTGCAAAGTTCATTATACATACCTTGACTTCCCTATCCAGAAGTCCAAAAAAATCGGATTTCCAAACATTAGTATTCCAGCTAAAAAAATATATATCTTCCAGTTAAATACCTCTAGGCCAGATAAGAAAACAGCATATTATGTAAGATACCACTTTTCAGACAAAAAAACCAACAAAACAAAAGAATACGTTTGGGTATTGCATGCATGAAAAACGAAGCAGGTGCGGCAAAGTTCTCAGAAGGACTGTGGCTGTGTTTTGCAGGATGTTCAGTAAAGTTTAGCAGTGAATTTTCTCACAAAACTGCACAATTTGTACCTGAGACTATTGTGTACAATATAATGGTGTATACAGCTTAAATAACTATAACTTTGTCAATGTCTGGATGTATGGACTTGACTTGTGTGTGTGGCAAGTCAGTTTACATCTTGGAGTCTCTCGATGATCCAAAGATTGTCCCAGTGACTGAAAACAAATAGCACATACAAAACTCAATTTATCCATTGTCTCTTCCTACTACAAGTCTGGGCCAGTGTGTCCATAAAGCACAAAACGTTTACTTGATGTGAAAGTCCTCCTTATAAGCTGCTTGTAATAATTGTTATATGGGAACATTTGAAGGTTTTTCCCCCCGTTTCAACAGATTGTGTACCTCATTTTTACTGTATAATGCTGTAACAGCCATTAAAACAGTCTGTAAGATTAGGTAAGACTAAGTATGTCAGTAATTGTTAGCAGGGTGTGGTGTGTGTCAGAGTTAATTTTTTGTCAGCTTGGCTTAGAAACCAGGGCCGGTTTTCATCTTGTCTTTTTTCATTATCTTATTTCGGGGTTTTTTCTCCTCATCCCCGTTGTCGGTGTCAACCTCATTTAAATCTGTTTAATTTGGTTTAACCTCTGAATCACCATGTGGACAATATGATCCATGCCTCTTTACTGCTTTTCATTTTTATTCTCTCTCTTTCTTTCCCTCCCTCCATCTGTCCTTTCTCATAATCTTTTATTTGTATCTATACTCTTTTCAGCCAAATATAAGTATTACGGATATGTTACATCACGTAAGTTTTCTCCAGTTTTTCACATTCAGCCTCTGTTCCACTCATCCATCTCATCCATCATTTAACCTGGCTAACCTGCTTTTGTGCTTTTGTTTTTGCTCCCACCCCATCCCCAAATTACTGCACTCCAAATCTGCTTTCTTAGAGCTCTGTAGATGTAGGTAGGGGCCTGTAATGCCCTCAGAAATATTGTGCAGTTAAAGAAAAATGATTGTGGAATAAGTGGAAACTCGGGTACTAATGGTATAAAATACACATTGCTCGCCCTGAGAGAGAGTATGTAGGAGCTACTAATACAATGCACATAATTAGCACATACACTACAGGCCAAACGTGAGCAAGCAACCTGTGATTTTCAATGTCTGACACTTTACAAAAAAGTCAGTTTGGCAAGAAACTTAATTTAATTAAAATAAAACTTCATAAAATAAAGTCTTGGTGGTCACTAATCAAGTTCCGGGATGAGCTTGACCTTTCACTGAACAAAGCACGTTGCTAAAGCAACATAGAACTTGTAACGAACATATAGCAGGAACAGACCTTCCCTAACATAACATGTGCCAGTTTAATGTTTAAGCAGAAACAAATGAAGAGCCAAGGTGCATTAATACTGCATTTAAGCAAAGCTTTTTTTTTTCATGTTAAGACACCTATTGCTATCTGACTAAAGCAAAGGTTTATACTTTCTTGTTTGTTTGTCTTAACATTCCAAGTTAAGTTACAAGTACAAGCTTTTGGCCTGTAGTGTATGTATAGAGTTTCAGTGATGTGTTTGTATTGTGCTGCCTTCAGCAGCAGATGGCGCTACAACTCCAGGGAAAACAGGAGGTCAGAGAGAGGCTGGGGTTCGGTTCAAAGCAGAATGGATTTTAGGTAAATCCTCTTATTCTCCAGCACAGAGCTCTGCTTTATTACAACAGACTCTGGAATAGCGATAAGTTTTGTTTTGTATTTACTAAAACTCTAAATATATATTTTTTGTTCAGTTATAATATTTCTAAAATTATTATACATTATAAGATGCATGCTTAGTGTATGATTTAAATGTCCATAACGTGCTTGTGTGAATTATGTTGTGAATAATAATAATAATAATAATAGTAATAATAAACTATGTCACATCATTGTGTTTTAATGATGTAATTGAGTTCTTCCATAGTCTTCCATAGTTGCATATTTCACACTTTACTCCTGGCTTGATAAAGGTCTGCAATCATGGTTCATCACGGTGTTTGCATTTCAGGGAGGGACAGTTGCCGTCTGGATTATTGTAAATCCACAGAGAAAGTGCCATGGCACATATCCACTGTGTAATGCTGCATGTGTTTGACAGGGGCCAGATGAATCCAGGAGTTATCTGTGGCCGCCTTTAAATCTATGCGGCAGCTGACGGCAGAAATAACCATCTATTTATTGCTCAGAGCTAGGTTTGGGGAGCAGAAGGAAACAGTTTTTTTTTCTCCCACTTACACCATATATTGGTTAACCTCTTGTGTAGATGTCATTTATATTTTAGTCTCCAGTTTCTGGTGGAAGGCAACATGTTTGATAAGTCAATGTGAAATTCTTCATTTGCTCGCACTAATAGACTTCAGGTTTTCCGTTCCAGTATTTATTATCAGTTCACCACATGTTGGTTTAAATAGGTATGTAAATGAAATGATTTGCTCTGTCAGTTTATTAGAGTGCAGGTGATAAGGCTTCTGTATCCCCACATTTATAATGAATGATTTCCATACCTGTGTTTGTGTGACATCATTTAGATTAAGAATCTGGTGTGGTACTTGATTTTTGTTATTAAATGCTTGTGGCTGCTTTATGGGCCGGTTTATTCAGACTTTCAGGCGTGGTGTTCAGTGTTTTGCTTTGGTGATGAGTAAGAATAAAGAAAAGATCTTAATCTATGCTCTCAGTAGCAATGGCAGTAAAAATGTCATATTGAATATTCATGTCATATGTCATATTTTCTTTACAAGCACAGGCTAAGAGGTTGAGTGGTGTTTAATAAAGCCAAGGTCTATTTGGTATTTATTGAGAAATCTGTTAAGAGATTTTTTTTTCCTGCATTAAACAATCCATGTACAATAATAAATAGCATAGGTATTATTGTGCACATTCAGGAAAGAAAATCACATAAATTAATTTTTTTTTAATAATGTTATATAATGTTATAATGAAGTGTTTTAAAGAGTATTGTTTACAACTTAAACTTTACAATGTTTGAGGTTACAGGAAAAATGAGTTTAAAAATGTATAACATTTCTTCTACCAATTTTTAAAGATATAAAGTTCTATTCACTATTAAAAAATAATTTGCGAACATATATGCACAAAAAAAAAGGTTTGGGTTCTTTTTTAATGAGTTTATTAATATGAATTTACTTATTTATTGATTGTGCTAGAAAAGTTTTTTTTTCACTGTGCTTATCTTCCATTGTTTGACAGTAAAGGAAGAAGTTAGACCCACTTTTCAAAATCGCACAATTAAATTAGCAACCAGTCTGACTGTCCCACAAACTTTGGCAGTGGAGCGTTCTGCCGAGGCCTTCCTAATTAACTGTAAAGGTAGTCTGCCACCTCCAGTCCCACCCCCACACCGAGGTCTCAGCCTGGCTGGCCTGAATCGGGCCCGCAGCCTACCCGGGAAATACCGCTACCACTCCAACACCTCCGTCCTCTCCTCCTCGCTGTGCTCAACGAAGCTCTCCTCCACGCTCTCCTCTTCAATGCGCTCCTCCACTCGCCCGCCCACACCCTGTAGGTGCCTCCGTAGCAGTCTACATCTTGCATGGAACAGAGCTAACATCCTCCCTCCCTAGCACTGTGTGTGCATGTGTGAAAATGCATTGCAGCTGCCAGGTGGTACGTTAGGTTGCACAGATTTCGGAAGTGGAGCTCTTCCACTGCCACCATCTCCATCTTTGTCGTTGCTATTACCGTTTGATGGTTTTCATTTAAAAAGTTGCATCACTCTGTCTTTATGCCAAAGTCAGGGAAGGCAGGTGCGTAGTCGAGTCGTCTGAAAAGCGTTTATTGTTGCCTGTGGTCTGGAACAGCAATCACACTTCACTGGACTGATCCTATTTTGATTGAAGTTGTAAAGGTGCCTTAATGCAATTTGGAACAAGCAGGGAGTTGCTGAAGCAGCCGTGTTGCAGGTAGAGTTATTTCATTGTTAAGCCTCTTACTGAAGGGCACTGGAATAGCTCATAAATCTCTGCAGTCTAATTTGTAGAAGCAAGGGCAGGAGTGTGGTCTAGCCCAGCCGGTCCACTTACTCTTTAGTCTTAATAGGAAAAACAAAGGATTGCACCATGGTGCCTTACTGCAAGTGATATTTTGAAAGTTGATTAGTGCTTCGCATTTCTCTTGCCACTGCGTAGTGGTACAGTAAATGTCAAACGGTGACATTTGGTACATACCCAGACAGAACATTTTAAATTTGTCCTTTTTCATTAGTGCAATTAGATGATGCCGAAATGAGAGTAATAAACAGAGGCTACTTGCCTCATAGTGGAACTGCTTGCAGTGCTGGTTAATGTTTCTTTAATTATGTGCTGTGGTTGTGAAGCCTAACCAAATTTGTGCAAGTTTGAAATACAGTGCAAGTGCTTCACTTTTAAGACTCAAATAGAGACTTTCTAGTAAGGGCGACACATCGAAATTTGTATGACATGTTAGATTTTATCATCCTGATAAATATTTTGCAGAAATCTTCACTACAGACAATGCACAATTTCTGACAAAAAAAGATTGTAACAAAAATAAAAGCATTGAACCGTTCTTGTTTGTTTCCACATTGCCATATACTTTTCAGAGAGCTGTGTAGCATTGCTATTGAGTCTGACATTCTTGAGAGTTTAAGGAGCTGATGTTGACCTTCAGGCAGCTCCACTCACAGATAGTACATTCAGTACGAGGGATGCTTTTGATATTCATAGGCCCCTCTGTAATTTCCTCTTGGAGTGGTCTTTCAGTATTAGATGAGTGAGCTCAGAGGGTTCAGAGTGCTTGTGGCATGGAGGGATACATGCGCAGACCAGCTGACACTCATCAGTTACAAATAAGATGATGGGAATTGACTTTGCCATGTAGTGATCCATTGGAAAGCAAAGCATATAACTCTCTTTTTTCCCCTCCCCCCACACTCCTTCAATCATGGGTTTAGTCCTTGTTCTTTATGCAAGGACAATGATGCAGAAGAGAGATGATACATTGCTGGTGCAGATTGCTAACACTCAGGAGCAGAATGAGCATAGTAATCATTAAGTTCAAGTCTTAATGAGTGTCCTTCATCCTTCTTTCTTCTTTCCTGATATTGTACATTTGTCCCTACTAACAATGTTCTCTTTCTATTTTCGGAGGTCGTCTCTGACTTATTTCTCCATGATTGATTGAGTGTTGCCTTTTGTGTTCTTTAATATGTCATCCCCAGCACACGTTACAATCCCTGCCGTCCACAGACTGACACTCTTTGCATGTGTTTGCAGTTGAAGACGAGCATCCATCAACGCTGTCACCCAAAAAGAAGCAGCGCAACGGAGGCATGCGAAATTCACCCAACTACTCACCCAAAGTGATGAGGTAAGACATTGATTTCAAGACGCTCTCTGCTGCCTTCAAAAGGAAAGAGAGAGCGGCAGGGAGACGGGAGGGATGGTGATGGGTTTGGCGGGAGTAGGAGGAGTGGCGAAGGAGAGGAGAGGAGCCCTCTAAGGCTCAGGCGTTTAAGCTGTCAGGCTGTCAGTGCTTAATGATAGAGCTGAAATATTTCTGTCATGAAAGAGGCTATGAAAAGCTGTTTGAAAAATACTCTTGCTTTAAAGTCTCGGCTGTCACCCCCCCCCCCCCCAACGCCACCCCCCCCCAGTCTCGTCCACATGTAGTTCTTAAACAGCGGTGGCACTAATGACAGCAGCAGCCAATCAGAGATGCCCGTATGGTTACTTAGCCTCAGGCTCTTCATCTATTGTAGGAGCCCCAGTGAGTAGTGTTCTTGGAACTTAAGGCCATATGTGAGATGTATCAATGCAATCAAAAATGAATTCAAATATTACCTTCCTTTAACCTGTCTAGAGTAATTGTAACGCTGCTAATTGATTTTGACCGATAAAAGGGTTTGCTTTCTGTCCATGTGGTCAGTAGTCAGAAATTTCAGTGGTGATGATTTCCACTCGAGATCATATAGCACGAGTCAGGAAGGCAAGACAGGACTCATTCCCAGTTCTCTTATCGTTTGTTATTATTATTTTTATTTTTTCGCAAATGTACATAAGTAGTTTCAGGTAAGCAGCATATTTTATTTTTAATTTTTTAATACCATTGTCATGTCTAATTTTCTCAATTCACTGAAAAATTAAGTTTCAGTTAAGAACATATATGTTGATTTCACATCATACATACAAACTAGCATCTTATATTAGATAAATACCGTAACACAGTTTGGTATACTCTTAAACGAACAGTAAAAGGAAAACAGAAAGAAAGAAAACTCACTTTCTTCTAGTTGCTTAAAAAGATGTTGAGTTTTGAGTTCTTAAGGCACGTAACGATTTTTCTGTGCTGAGATGATGGTCCCTGTTTGCAGAGTAATATATGCATCTTCCCTTTGATCTGTGAGTGATAATAATTCTTGGGAGTTATTTACCCTGTTTTGAAATGCTTCAAAGCAGTGCCAAAGTTTCCTGTGCTTTAGGGTGCCTCTGTGTTTGGCTGGCTCTTGGGTACTGGATGACAGGTTCTCAGTACTATGTGTAGGCTTTTCAAGTCATAGCCCTGCAGCGAAACATCAAATTACCAAATGCAGACCTGTGCACTTCTCCAACCATTGCCTTTGCTGTCAATACACCGCATATTGAATACTTTAGCCTAAAAAAAATTGTGTTTTATGCACACCGATAAGTGATTGTTTAAGGTAGCCTTAGGGATAATTTATTGTACAAACATGGAAGGTAAAAACCGCGAGCTTATACCATATCAGCTATGGTTTTTACATACTTTTATGCCTCTAGGCCGTCGTAAATAAGTAATGATCAACAGATTGGCTTTGGGTTTTTGAAAAGCATGCCTTTGTCAGTTTGCATGATGGGGAAAATTTCAAAGCAAAAGGCTCCTTTCATAGGCTGCTGGAGAGGGACTGGGGAGTCAGTGACTGCCAAGTGATGGGCTAGAATAGCTAAACACTCTGTGAAAAGCAACTAGCCCAGCTCTCAGCACAACTTCTGCTCTGGTTATCATTCTAACTCTACAAAAAATCACATCTAAGACACACCCTTACCAATTACAGCATGGAACTGGGAACTCATACTGTAGGAATGAATTTAAGGGTTCACCATGTATTTTTTCACATAGAAAACGCTGTTTGTTTTATTTTTATAAATTTTTTGGGGGGTTGCTTCGGCTTGAACAGCTTGAAGACAACCTGGCATTTTATAGGTCTTTTGCACTAATGCAGACATTGTTATATATTTTTTTCAAAATCAGTGGTTTCTTGAAGACAGCAAACAGTTTTTCTTCAATTAAATTAACAAAATGCACACAGGTATTCTGGTAGGACCTGAGACATATCTAATTGTGGGGAGTCGAAGTGCATTTTGCCCTGATCCACTCCCAGAGCAGTAGTGTCATATCGCTTGTTTGGAGTGGCGTGCAGCAGAGAGTTGTGCGTTGAATGGCAGACTTTGCTGACAGTGCTGAGACGAAGCTATCTTGGCAGAGGTGTGCAGCGGCAATCAGCATGGTGAAGAGATGGAAGTGACAGGGGTCCGTAGAGTGAGCGGTGAAACATGCAGCATATAATAAAATATTCAGTCGGGGGTGAAAAAGCACTAAATGCTTTCACTGTTATTATCACCTGCCCACAGTCTGAGATCATTTCTGCAGTGCCAGCGTGCTAATTGACACTTTTTTGATGTGATATTTCGGCAATCAAACGGCGTCGAAATGTGGAGTGAAAGGGGAGGCTTCAAAGCAATGTCAATGAGTAAGCTCACTTAGGAGACAGGTGGAGGAGCATGGGCATGTGTGCGAGAGAGGGAGAGGGAGGGAGATGTTGTTTGTTCTGAGTTATTTATCATTGTGCCCTTATTTTGAATGCATTATTCCTGTAGAGTGGTAAATTGTTTTGATAGGACATTTTGTTTTAAATAGAAACAAGATTTATTTGAACTGTTGATAACGATGAAATTTTAGATGTAAATTAATTTCGCTTGAATATTACCTCTCATTATGCAAATATTTGAAACACAGCCAATATCTGATCATTCATTATTCTATAAATAAATATGGGGAGGTCTGAATGCAATTTAGAAACCACATTTAATTCATGTGTATCACTACATAATGATATATAATATACCAAGACATGATAGAGAGAATATTCAGCCATTTCATATCAAAGGAATAAAACACATAAAATTACACAAATAAAACTGTATTAGTAGGTAATGGGTAAATGACCAAGACATGGCTGGTTGAGAATATCAGCATGAGGAGAACTCTGGTGTAAATGCTAATCAATAAATAAAATAATTTAATGAAAACTAACAGATACAGATGAGGCCGGAGGTTTAAGGCATTAAAACTGATTTGTTAACCACTCCACTGATTTCATATTAACTCATTGTAGTTTTGGCAGGTCACTTAGGACATCTACTACAGTATATCCATGACACAAGTAATTTTTCCAACAATTGCTTATGGATAAAGTATTTCACTTATTATTCATGATATCACTATTTCAGTGGGTCAAAAGTGTAAGCATTTTGATAAGTTCATAGGGCCTTTAAAGCTTGAGAAGCCGATCATTGCCAGCATTTGAGTCACTTCTGGGTGTGGATGTATTTTATGGCCTTCCTTCAATTAGTGCCTTTTTGTTTCACATCATGGGAAAATGTTTCATTTCTGTTTCATAATTGGGAGCAATTTCCTAAGGTATGAAGGTAATTTCCTCTGTACAAACAGTGTTATGCAAAAATATACTCAGGATTGTGGGTCTTGCAAATGCAAGTGACTCCAAACATGCTTCCAAAGTTGTGGCAAAATGGCTGAAGGACAATAAGGTTTTCTCAATCTACTTGAAAATCTTTCATTTAAAGTTTAACTTGGGTCAAACATTTTGGGTGGCCTTCTTACAATCTTCCTAAAATTACAGCAGCTCATTTTAAGAAGATTGTAAGAAGACTTCCCAAAAAGTTTGACCTAAGTTAAACAATTTACAGTAAAAGCAATGCTACTGTACCAAATTCTAATCAAGTCTATGTAAACTTCTGACTCACTGGGAATGTGATGAAATGAACCCTTTTTCTATTATTACTTAGAATTTTCATATTATTAAAATAAAATTGTGATCGTACTGTAACTGACCTCAAACAGGGACAGTTTCCTAGGATACCTGACGTTATAAAAAAAATAAACATAATTTTAAATGTGTTAGGCTATGTGCATGTAATGTACTGTATGTGTCACCTTGTGAATTCAACTGTACAGTAAAATGAAAAGAACATTTGCTGAAAGAAAATCTCTGAACTAATAAATTAATAATAATTAATAATTCATCAACATGAAATCAGTTTTTAACATTAAACCCTTTTAATGTTATAAAACAATTGGTTCAATGTCTGTTATCTCCTGCTTTATGCAGTAAATTATATTTACTAGCCCAGTAAAACCTCTGCATGCTCTGGTCAAAATTAGCATGAATTGAAGTTGATATCATCTTCTTGGGTGGATCAGAAGAGTATCACAGTGATAAACTTTAGTTGGCATTAAAATACTGTGGGTTTGGGGCAGTTGCTGGTGAAAGCCATGTGAAGGCTGCATAGTCGATGGGCAGAAAAGGAAAAGCATGTACGCTTGTAGCTGTGGAGCAGAGAGGAAGCTGCTTGGTGTGGCCTCAGGCTATTACCTCAAAGGCAGGCTTTCAGACCCACTCAGCTCTCCAGTAGTGGGCTGCTCAGTGGGCTTTTGTTGACATTGTTATGGCCTCTTGACAAGTATCCTGTGGTCTTCCTCCCAAAATGCTCTCATAAATGATAGAATTCCATAGAACTCTATGACCCGCATGATCAGACCGAATACATCAACATCAATGTTAGTTTTTTTTTTTTAGTATATTTTTATCTTCGTCTGCATTGTGAAAAAAGGAAACTCCATTGAAAATGTGCTCGTCAGTGCCCATACAGTCACCCTGTAACAAACCAACATTTCCCATATTCATTGAGAAAAGCCTCTCTCTGCTAGACCAATTGTTGAGTGCTTGTGAGTGCTTTCATGGGAGCAAGGTGATCCCATGTGCTAAATATACTCTAGTTCCAGAGGTAGCATTTGCAGAGTCGTAGAACTTTTTTGGGGGGGTTCACTGTTCCCCCAGATCAGCTTCAGCAAACCAGCCACGTTGTTTTAGATTAGGCTGTTTCGCCATAACACTTTTCTGAAACATTAATGGCCTTCAGTTCAGGAGAGCAAAATGAGATCAGGCAAATTCCTAAAATATTTAAAGTGCAGCCCTGTTAAAGCTTTTACTAGGGGTGGGGGTGGAGGTCACAGCACGTCAGAAGCTGAGTGAGGTAAAAGCCAGTAATTGGCTTTCCATTCCAGTGCCACTCGGTGAGTGCGCTGCTCAGGCTTGTTCCCTTCCACTCCAAAGCTGTCACCAGTGTGTGTCACCAGCACCCACACTATGATGGGCGCACACATCCACTCTGACAGTGATGGCCTTGTCACACACACCTGCTCTGCTTGTGACTGATAGGTTATTGTGGTTATGTGATTTGATTAATGTCACAATTATAATACAATGTACCAGCTAAAAGGTGCAGTACACTCTTGTCTCATGTATAACATTTATAGTCGGCCGTATGAAGGTGGTTTAGTGATTGTATAATGAAATGAAGCTTTCATTGAGGCAACTGCAGGATGCAGGACAGCCAGCGGTATAAAATTAAAATAAATGAGTAATGTCTATAATTTTTTGCCATTGTACTGTGAGACGAGTGTTAAGTAGGAGCAGAAAATGACTCTCTTTAATTTCAGAACTAATTTGGATGTGCACTCTTTAAATATTGATAAAATGTACTATAAAATGTATGTAACTATAATTCAGTTTATAATTCTAATTACTCAACAAATCCCTCTATTTATTCTCCATAAACCTGGATCTGTATAGTAGCAATAACAATTCTTTATTCCCTGCACATTACTTTGTAATTGTTCACAGAGACAGCTTGCTTGTTGGTTACTTATGCTATTTGCTTTATGTAATATATGTTGTAGTGTATAGGATATTGAGCAATGTCTGAAGTATCCTTAACCTGTTGTTTTTAAACATAAAATTAATGTACACTATGTTTTTCATAATCCATTTCATAAGAATCCACGAAGATGATGGACTGAATGAAAGATTCCCACATTTGGTTAGCAAAACAATTTGAAGAGTAAAAGAAAGAGATCAAACACTGCAAGAAGGCAGGGCATAAGAAACAGCAACGTTATCTTTTTCAGTATTTTAATGACATTGTTTTACTCAATAGTCATAACAGTGGTCTAATTACATTTTCTACTTTTTCCTTTTGTGCAGACATGACCCTTTACTTATTCCAGGAAACGAGCAGATTGAGAATATGGATGTTAATGTGAAGAGATATGACTCCACTGGAATGTTTCACTGGTGTCCTTCCAAAGACATCGAGAAAGTCATTCTGGTGGGTACTCGTCTGCACTGTGACAAAACACACACACAGGTGCTAATTCAAGATTCAAGAGTTGTATTTGTCACATATTGTACATAAGTACAACAGTAGTGAAATGCAATTGCAACAAGCTTCAGACAGCAGATTTTTAAATTATATATAATAAATGGACAGATGAACATTCGATCCACACGACAACGTGGCATACTGTAGGTTTTACGCCAGATGTCCTTCCTGACACAACCCTCCTTTTATACTGGCTTGGGAATAAGTACAGTATGTACAAAATAAAAATACTGTACGACTAAGAAGACTATGATATAAATTAAACACAATATAATATAAATATAAATTATACAGAATATGTTGTTATCTGTGATATGTGCGCAATGATATGTGATAAAGTGACTGTGTGTCTGTGCAACTGTGTGCTAAGAACATTTTAATGACATTTTGATCATTTTAATGACATTGATAAAATGTCAATAGTGTATATATTATTATACACAGATGCTAATGAGACATTTACCGCATGCTCTTACATTGACCTAATGTATACATGGGTGCATAAAACATCAACATTATGGGTTTGACATCTTGTACAGATTTACATAAACGAATAATTACATATATCACTTTATCGCTTTAACTTTAAGACCACTGTGTTCTTGACCACTGGCACCTGGTGCAAAGTAGCTTCAGTATACAAAGTATACAACAAATATAAAACAATTGCCATGGGCAAAGACACTGATATTGCAATGATGCACAGATCCAAAATAACGAATGCAATTTTTTATTTTAAATGTCAGAAATCCAGTACTTTTTTATTTTATTTTAATTATTATTTAAGTTTCTGTGTATTCTGTGAAGTGTATTTTCAGTCTTCTTGTGTACTTTTTGAGGATTCACTCATTTATAATCCTTCTAGGACACAGGGTCAGATGTCCAGACATGGCTGTTTGTGATTGTGAGCTGTTTGTGATTGGTCTCACATTCTGGAGAAAAATATTGCATGTTGTGTACAAAACCGCAGTATGAGTCACAGTGCATGTGGAAACCTACAAGATTTGTATTTTAGTTTTTGTCTATTTCCTGGCTACTTTTAAATCTTCAGCACATGCTTTTTATTCATTCTGACATTTATTTATTTTTTATTTATGACAAAATTATGAAATCATTTTAAGGCCTTGGTCAATTTTTTTGTAAGGAAACACATCGTACAGTATAATGCTATTTATCTGGTGGCCTGCCACTTGCTGCCATGGCAAAACAAATTTCCCACTTGTGGGACTAATAAAGGTTTATCTTCTCTTATCTTCTCTTATTTCACAGATCTGTCAATCGTATACATACTGTACTATACACCATTCAGCCATAACATGAAAACCAACTACTGTACTGTAGGTTTTAAGCTCCCCTTGTGCCACCAGGTAGTTCTGGCAGTGAGTGTCTGGCACCAGGACCTTAGCTGTGGATCCCCTGGGGGGTTGTGGGGTGATCAGTGGATCAGGCTTGTTTGTCTGGCACATTGGTTTGTGACCTGCAATATTTGGAGTCTTGTTCAGTGGCCTTGGGCTCTTTGCTGCCATGTCCTGTGCATGGTGCGCTATATTGCAGTTCTTATACCTTTATGTTGTAACCAGCATTGAATTTTGTGCTGCAGTGGCTTTTCTATTGGGGGACCAGGCAGGCTGCCCTTTGGTCCCTGTAAGCATGTGTGAGCCTTGGGTGCCCATGACCCTGTCACCAGTTTACTGGTAAACAATTGATAATTATGGCTGATGGGTCTATGTCACTAACTCAGGCAGTTTCCCCACATCTAATAATTAAAACTGAACACATTTGTGACGGTTTTCTAGACTTACAGAATAATGGTATTGCAGGTTTTGTTTTTAAAGAAGTAAACATTCTGTACACTATTTTAAAAACAAAATAGAAATCAAATACTTGTGATGATTCCTTTCACACTGTTGACTTGTTCTGATATGATAGTCTTTATTTAATAAGAATTTCCTTTACACATTATATTTTGTACTGATCTTTCCATTACTGCATTTCCTCTTTAGTTTCGGGCTTTTAAACCACAATTTGCAGCTCACGCAGAGCACAAAGTAGCAGCCTCTCTCAGGCGCAGTTTGTGTAATGAGCTACAGCCTTTCTAAATTGAACATTAATTTCACACGCATTGTGAACGAATTTTGTGGCCAAATCCAGCTGCGTTTTGCAATGCGCCTCTTCTCCTATATACATCTGGCCTAAAGTTTTTGTATTAGCTAATAATCAGCTACTCTCTCAAAGGGGAGAAAACACGACTTAGAGTACCAGGCAAAATTTGGACACAATACAATTCAGTGTTTTTTTTATTTAGTGATTTATTTTCTACATTCTAGAACAATACTAGAGATTTCAAAACTATGAAATAACAAATATGGTATTGGGTAATTAAGTAACAGCAACAGTCAGTTGTTATTGTTAGACAGAAAGGTCAGTTGTTCTGGAATAGTTCTTGCAAGAACAGTATTGACAAGTACATTTGCAAAACGTATCAAGCACTGTGATGAAACTCATGGTGGGCTTCCCCAGGAAAGCAAAACCAAAACTTCCCTTCACTGCAGAGGAGAGGTTTATTTCGAGCTACCAGCCTCAAAAATGGATAAAGGGTAAAACAGCACCTCAGGTTCGAGCAGTTATGAAGGCTTTACAGAACATAAGTAGCAGACACATCTCAATATCAACTGTCCAAATGAGATTATTGCATATTTTATCTGCATCATTTTACAATATAAAAAGAAATAAAAACCAGAAAAGACCTAAATAGTAGTAATAATAATAATGATTAAGGCACACAATAATTATCACTACTGTATATACTGTATCACCTGTAGTAAACATTTATTTTGTAGAACATTCTCATTTCACTTCTAATGCATTCAAGCATTCAGTTCTTTCATGGATAAGTAATGTTACTCTGTTTTTTTTTATTTGTGCTATCTGTCCGCTGTCCTCTCTGTAGACGAGAAGTGAGGCCTCTATGACGGTTCTGAGTGGACACGTCGTGGTCTGCATATTCGGAGACGTCACTTCCGCTTTAGTGGGTCTGCGAAACTTGGTGATGCCTTTAAGAGCAAGTAACTTCCATTACCATGAGCTGAAGCACATCGTATTCGTAGGCTCACTGGATTATCTGAGGAGGGAGTGGGAAACCCTTCACAACTTCCCCAAGCTCGCCATCTTACCTGTAAGTACAGTACACTAAAGAAACCATTAGGCTTTCACTTCTAGCCAAGGCAGGTGAACACAAAGCAATTTAACTACTTGCACCCATGACTAGAGTTATGTTAGCTGTGTGTAGCACTTCCTGCCCTAGAACTTGCTAAAACTGCTTTGGCTCAGCATTTGTGGCTGAAATGCTACCCATTAGATGAGAGAATATATTCCCGTGCGCAGAGTTGACTAAATTCTTGGTGGTCCAAAGCTTAATCTTTAATTTGTTTTTTTCCCCCAATGTGTCTCTTGCGCTCTCTCTCTCCCTCTCCCTCACTCTCTGCTGAAGGGCACACCGTTAAGTCGAGCTGATTTAAGGGCTGTAAACATCAACCTCTGCGACATGTGCGTTATCCTGTCAGCCAATCAGAACAATATCGACGATGCTTCACTGCAGGACAAGGAATGCATCTTGGCATCACTCAACATCAAATCTATGCAGTTTGATGACAGCATTGGGGTCCTGCAGGCTAATTCCCAAGGTAAAGAGTGGCCTAGGACACTTCAGCACATACCACTGAGAGGGCTGAGCTTCTGCAGCATTAGTCAAACCTTCTATTTAGCCACATCTTAATGAAAAATAAGCACAATGGAAATAAAGACTAATAATACTACGTTACATTTTGTTTACATATGTTCAAATTCATGTTCACTGCATTAATTACTGTAGTCCTCTATATTTATGTTTATGTATGCGCCTGGTATTATCCTTGCTCTAATCAAAGCACTGCTAAAATTCCCAAATATCACACTGCAGACAGTGCATTATTTGCCTCCATTAGTGGGGCTGCGGCAGATTTGTTTGCCGACAAATTGAGTTGAACAGATTGTTTATGCATTCAGATAAACATGTAACCCTCTTGTGCCCATCAGGATTCATCATCATTAAGCAGGCAGTACAAATCAGCAACACCACTTCTTCAGCTGCTCTTCATTACGCAAATTACACAGCCCACACAAGCTGGCATAGAACAATTAAGATTTCAACTGTTATTGAGGAGCCACTTTTGCCGAGAACGATGGAGCTGAGGCTTTGAAATGACAGCATTTGTGAGAGATGTGTGAGACTAAGCAGAATGCTCTTTGTAACACAGCAGCGGCTGTTCGTTTGTGAAGAATCGGTCCCCTGTCACGGCTGATAATAGACCTTTATCATTCTGTTTGTGGAAGAGACACAGGAAGACAATGTGTCATTATTGCTCCATCTATTAATTCATCTAAACATCTGGTGTGATGCGCTACTGAAGAACATATATTTTTTAAACATGCTTAACAGCGGAAAGAATCTTGCTGATCGGTACTTAAGCGCTATACTATTTCTTTAAATGAAGAAAACCAGTATGCTACTACATAAATAATGCAACATATGCGCTAACACAGATTATTAATCACATATTATAGAAAACATGTTTTTTTTCTTTTTTGTTTAAATCGCAGAACACATATCTAACAAAATGTCTTACCCTGCATCACTCCTATAACTAGCTGTCTAACCCCTGTGTTTCACAATGTTGAATTTGACGACAAAGGTGTAAATGACTAAATCAGCAAGCTTATTGCCAGGGGAAAGATATAGACAAGTGCAAAACGAGCAGCACCCTGGAGGTGTGTGTTTTTGTTAGGGAACCAAAGTTATGTTCCCGTACAGCCTTTGGGGGATGTTCTCACCATAATAGGCTATGTAAAGCTTTTATATACAATCCTTTAATGATAGAGACCATGTTCACGACTAAAAATTAAAGCATGACTCTCGACTTGTACTTAAGTAACTAAAAAAATTAAAAATAGTACTAAATATTTACTAAAAGTAATCTACAAGTATCTGTCTATATTAATATAATGATAATACTATTGGGATTAACTATAGATAAAATGTCACTATGATACGCAGAACTGTGTACATTCTTTTAATATATCTTTGTCATGTCTTCATTATTATGTGCAAAACCATTATTTTAAAAAATCTTTAAAAATTAATGAATAAATAAGATAACAGAAGAGTATTTGCATGTCTGGAAAGAAAGCAACATATATTACATGACAAGGTTTCAGATGGCAAAGCAAACAATCTAATATAGTCTCGTGGGTTTCGCATGAAAATAGAAAGAAGCAAGTATGGCAGAGTTCCCAGAAAAACTCATATTCTCCAGCAGGCTCAGTAAAACCTAACAGCTGTTTTATTTACAGTACTCTGCAGACATTTTGGTAACATACAAAAAAAGCCATAAAAAGATGCTTTTGAAAACATTTTTACATAAAAGAAACTTCTATAAAGAGCAACAAAGAGTAATCATTTACAGATTAAATACAGTGTTCTGCAGAATGAGATAACGTTCTTCCGGTCACACTTGGTTCTTTCTAATTTCATCTGAAAACTTATTTGTAATGTAATATGTAAAATGTTGTTTTCTTTACAGGCAAACCAATATCCTTCTGTAATGCTATTTTTTTTTTTAAGGTATGGTTGGGTATAGAGATTTTGTACATACAGTAAGGACACAGACATGATAAGATTTGTACCAAAGATAACATGGTGCCCGAAACGTTTACACAGTACTGTATACAACAATTAACTAAATTATAATTATGAATAATAATTATTACTATTTTATAAAAAAGGTTTATTTTCCTGATGAATTATGCAGTGCAGGGTCCATATCAAAAATAACATATTGGTTAATAAAGGTTAACATATAACAGAGATACTGTATGGTCAAAAAAGTGCTAAATTCTTGCATTTACATACATACTATTGGCTCACTATTTTTTTTAACCATGATCCACTGGAGACACATAACTCAAGAGCCTTATAACAATTATGGTGATGTGTGAGTTCTGAATTGACATTTTGTCATCACATGTCACATTACTTTGATTGACTTTTACAAGCGTTTTAATCAGTTCATCATCCAAAAAAATGCAATGTCGTTAGTTACTGAATATCAGTAAGGAAGTTAATTCTCACAATTACAAAAAAGTAAACTAAACGTAAATGTTAAAGCAATATCCTAGTTAAGACAATTTACTAGCTTAGCATGCCTTTGTAAGACTCTTTCCCTATGTGGAGTTACTGTAAGATAAACTTTTTGATTGTTACTCTGCAGTAGCTATTGTCCTGAACGAGATCCAAGCTTCAGTTGTCATTGTTAGTGAGCAGAATAAGATTTTACAGTTAGCTTGTTTCTGTAATACGGCTCCTGTGGTATAAATTTTCACCAGACTGTGCTGAAGTGCTCTACTGAGAAGCTGAGAAGTGAAAATGTTAACCATTGTATTATCTACCTGTCTTTGTTATGGAAAGGGAAATTCACAGACATTATGAAAAAGATACCCATTCGGAAGTGTTTAGATTTTTTTCAAGCAAGCAGCTTTACTCACACTGTCACTGTTCATTTGATGTGTCAAATGTTTAAGCAGGAATTATTTTGTTTGCAGTCTGAAATTTGGGGAAAGTGGAAAAATGTTAGTGTCTTCTCCCTGCTCTCACATCTTCCAGCTGAACAGAGGCTCTGTGAGCGCACAGAATTCTGCAGTCTACTTTTAAAACTTTGTGACCTGAATCTATTCCTGCATTATGTTTTCCATTGTACAAAAAAGCAAACTATATGCTTGCATTATTTTCTCTAGTCAGCACTAAATGATGGATGTCAAAACAGGCCTGATGCATTATGCATATGGCATTACTGATTTAAGGTGTTTACTTGTCAGCTTGAGGAAATGCAAAAGTGTCAAGTCATGTGAATTCATAGTCCCGTCACCAGCGCTTGTATTTTATGGCTCAGAATCGCGTTTTCACATAAAAGGTTTTCAGGATCCACTTCAACAATTTTATGGTAACAAAATGAACAACATATAAAATTTATACCTACCAGCTGATGGAAAGCAGCAAATGCTAAATATGTCTCAGCTGACCTCTAAAAGCTGAATATCTCCCGTGCAGTGTTTTAGACAAGCACTGTGGTCCTTTCTCTTTGACAATGTCCCTCTTTACAGCAGCACAAAGACATTTATAGCACAGCAACCTTTACCATGGAAATGAATCCTTCTACACTGTTATCAATAATAATAATAACAATAATAACTGTGGTTGATTGGGCCTTCGGCTTTATGTACAGTACATTAATTAATATAGGCTTCTAATCTATTATCCCCCCTTCACTCCTTAGGTTTTACACCTCCAGGAATGGACAGATCGTCTCCAGACAACAGTCCAGTGCATGGGTTGGTTCGCCAGGCATCTGTCACCACTGGCTCCAACATCCCAATCATAACTGAACTAGGTGACCTATGACTGCTTCCATGTCAATATCTAGTGCATATGTGATTCGAACAGCTGTAACTGATGTGTGTCAGTGCTCTTATGCCTGATGAGATATGGGTGTGTGGGTTTTATGGATTGTTGAGCTAAATAGGTCAAAGTCAGGTGCATAACAATATTTCCTTTAATGCATGTGACTAGCTGGACTTGCATAGAGGCAAAAGGCATCTTGCAAAATGGGTCCATTTATTAATACCAATGACGCCGGTAGTATTCCCAGAACAGAGGACTCATGAAAGTTTCAGATCTCAGAGGGCACTAAAGCACATGGGATTGGCCACTCTAACTCTCCACTGACCCAATTATAGTGCGCTTCAATAGGATGGCCTCTGAGCATCACACAGCTATACACACACACACTCACACACTCACACACAAATTCCAATGGCCCCTCAAGACCAGAGGAATCAGATATCGCCCATGTGGGCTTCCAGAGGCCCATATCGGAGATACTTAATCTCAGTCCTGTTAGAGTAGCCAACATGGCAGGAAACCTCATGAACTGGAAAAAATGTAGCTGGTTTTAAGCATTTTCCTGTGGATCGCCTTACTACCATCAACTGTTTTTTCCCTTTTCCAAGTACCTTTCCACTCTAGCACTAAACACCACACATAACAGAGGCAGCCTCTGTTTAACAGTTAAGCACAAATGTCTGGTATTTCACAATTACTTACTGTACACAGTGTCCTTCTGAAAGCAGATGCTGCACCTTTACATTTCTAATCTCACTTTTGACATGATACTCTCATTTATGCTGTGCCTTGTTGCTTGCCTATGAATTTGTTTCAATAACAATCTCCCCTCAACATTGTTTTATCGTCATTAGCTAAGCCTGGCAAACAACTGCCTTTGGTTCCATTCAGTCAGGAAAAAAACAGTGGAACCAACATACAAATGATAACAGAACTGGGTAAGCTGCGCCTTTGTCCTCCATCGCACTGATGCTCAGCCTCCTTCATCGGCTTGTCTTGATTTCTCTGGCTGCAGACAAGGCCTGCTCCCATGGCATCACTTTGAACACATTTTTATTCTCGGTTCTGGTTGAAATTGACTCTCTTGTTTTTGGACTTTTTCTTCCCCCCTCTCTCTGAGCATCACTAGGCCTTTGATCACACTAGTCTGTCCTTGTGGCTGTTTCCCTAGCATCTCCCTGCAGTTTATTTCTGTAGCCCAGGCTCTTTTTCATCAGCAGCCAGTCTGAAAGACTGACATTTCTCTTCCACAGCTCACAGGAAGTCTGGGAAGAAATCAAATAAGATTAAAAAAACAATAATTCCTTTAGATAAAAGAACTTCCCTTTAAGCAGTTTATTATTTTTATTTATTTGTTTTGGAGATGGTCTTAATCTCTAAAGCATACATTTTGAAGAAAGTTGAAACAAAGATTTGTATGAAGCCATGCTCCAATCGAACTGGGTTTCAGGGCATTTTCTCTCCACACTGGCTACTCTAGAAAATATGCTCAAACATCACTGCTGTTGTTGATCTTAACATTTCAATTAAAGTTCCAGCTGGACATAAATGTTTACCTAAATAACATTCTCTGAACTTTCAAAAACAGTCTCTCCTTTTTATCGTTATTTACTAAGCCTTCATTAAGAGAATTTAGAGAGAATTTCTAGAGTAGCATTTGCCCATTTTTTTTTCCTTTAATGCCATTCATCAGTATTTTTGCATTTTACATTTTTTAGGGTATGGCCTTTTTTAGTACAAGTATATAACAGTTATGTGGTGTACCACATATATCTGTTGTTTTTCCTTCAGTTGTATATTTTTCAAACTGCATGAGACTGGATGTGCATGGTCTGTATTTATTTATTTGATTTATTTGGAGTTTGTAATAATTACCATTTTAAGATACACTGTTTGTTACTATTTTTAATGCTCCTATTTTCTATTTTAAGATTAAATGAAACCCTCCCCTTACAGATGTACAATAAACCATCTTGTGTTTATCACTAGTCTTAATCACTTCTTTGCATTCTCTCTGAACTATAATGTATGTTCTTATGCCACAGTGAATGATTCAAACGTTCAGTTCCTGGACCAAGATGACGACGATGACCCGGATACCGAGCTGTATCTGACACAACCCTTTGCCTGTGGGACAGCTTTTGCTGTCAGTGTGCTTGACTCTCTCATGAGCGCTGTGAGTTAAATGTTTAATGTTTATTCAGATTTATTAAAACAAACTTTTATTTGTTTAATGTTGAATAAGGACCAATGATTTCTCACAGTATTTGATACTTTCCCCCATGCCCCTGTTCAGGATAAAGCACATGTTGAAAATATGAAATACTTAATATGATCCACTGATTGAATGACTACTTCAGCATGTCTTCATTTATATATATATATATATATATATATATATATATATATAAGCGTGATCTGAGCCAGGGCACTGGTGGCTCAGTGGTAGGTGTTTCGCCTGCCATGCGGACGGCCAGGGTTCTATTCCAGCCAGTGCCCACACCCCAGCCACTGGATACAGTGCCGGTCCCAAGCCCGGATAAAATGGGAGGGTTGCGTCAGGAAGGGCATCCGGCGTAAAACCTGTGCCAAGTTGTAGTGCAGACTGGATATTCCGCTGTGGCGACCCCTTGCCGGGAGCAGCCGAAAGACCAACAACAACAACATATATTATGATATAATATTTTATATTATATTACTGTATAATATTTCTTGACTGTTGTACAAGGGGCATTCAAGTCAAACTGGGACTTTTGCAGAATAAGAGTTATAAGAGTAAAAACAATCTTTATTTCTCTATATAATCCCCTGCTACACTAATGCACTTATCCCAGCACTTCACTAGTGCTTGGATACCATCAAGGTCAATACGCCAGAGCCATGATCAGTCTTCCTGCTTCCTGTATGAAATGCTGGCCTCCCAGGAACTCCCTTAATGGTACAAGCATGAAAATGGCTTGGAGCGACGTCAGGACTGTAAGGAGGATGTTGCAATGTTGCAGTGTTTCACTCGCTGAATGTTCGTTATGGGGAAGACTGCAGTGACCTCTGAACCACCTTGGCCAGGGCCGTAATTTACACATATCTGGGCTTCTTTAAAACTTTTTCATCATTCAAATGTTTTACAGCGGCTGAGAATTTCATCACCATCCTGTGTCAATCAGTTATGGACCTCAATTAATGAGAAATTTTATCCCGGTTAATTTAGTATTTGTGTCAGTAAAGTAGTAAAGGAGGAAGTAAAATGTCTTTTTTCAAATTTTAAGTTAAATTGTTTTTTTGTCCTTTATGTCTACTTTGTGTAGGCATTTAAATAACATATTTAATTATTCAATGTAATTCCTGTCTAGTAATTCCATGTTTCTCCCCTGATGAGGTGTTGCATAGAATTAGCTGATGGTGACACTGTTCTGCTGAAGCTATCTGAAAACTTGTGAAGGAAACAAAAAAAACTTTGCCTCTGCCGTGCTCAGATTTAGTGCTTGAACGTTACGGGTAGGCAGAGGTTCGTAAATGAAACTCCACGTAGATCAGACAGCACTGCCAGCTGTAGTGACATCAAAAGGAAAATTGTTACAGAGACTCCTCATATAATATGTCATGAAATGAACTTTCAAGAGGCTTATTAGATTTTTTTAAACAAGGTAACAGCTCGAGTTCTCTTTAATGGCATTCCTTGACACACAGGTGGGCTCTTACGTGGTCCAAAAGCTTTAATCTCCAAACAATGTCATCTTGGTTAGAGACAGGAGACCTCTCTCTCTCTCTCTCTCACTCTTTCTCTCTCACTCTCACTCTCTATCTTTTTTCCTCTCCATTTTTTCTCCTGTACCTACAACCATTGCTACGACGGCACCCCCTCCCTGAATACGCACTTTTCCACATGATGGCTTAATTCTAGTGCCTTTCACTTTGAGTGAAGTTAGAACAAAGCAGCCTTCAAGTGTGTTCCACTCTGGACAAAGGTGAAGCTGGCTAATAGACAGCTCTCATCTATCATTCAGCTGAATGGTGCTGTCAGGGGCCTGGAAAGGTGTCACTCCATACACCGTCTGAGTTCCACCTCCTGCTGCCGCTCAGGCCGGCTTCTCTCTCTCTCTCTCTTGCGCGCGCACACACACACACACACACACACACACACAGACCTGCCTTTCAACACGGTGTGTTGTCAGCGCCATGCATTAATGTGTCACATGTAGAGATACGCAAGTGGACTGTGAAAAAAATGAAATGTGCAGAAATAATGCAATTAAACCACAGACTGACATGAGATTTTCTATATTGATTTGGTTTTCTTAACTACAGGGTGGCCCGAAAGTTTGGATCCATAGGCAAACATGCTCAAATTTACAGTCTCTGACCTTAAAGCACTTCTGTATACACTGAATTAAATAGAGGCATGTTGAACATCTCATAATGTATCAGAACTTCTGTTGTTACAGATGATTACAGATGACTTTAGCATGTGACTTGAACATTATACAGTACATCTGGATGCAGGAGCTCATTCACTGACTGCATTGTGAGATCCAGAAAGATAATTATTTCCAGTAATGATAATTGATAACCGGAGCAGTTTTCCACTTATTCTGTGTATGGAATGCTCTCCTGTTAAGCATGGCTGGTGATATCAAATGAATGCTGAAGTGGAGGGAAAACAACAACATCAGCTGGCTTAATTGCATTGCTGTGTCTCTTCCCGTCGCGAGGAGTACAATGTGAAGAGACAGCTCAGGGTCTAGATAACAAGGCCCAGAATGGCTCCAAAATCTCTGCTGTCTTCCATGGTGACTCTAATGGTGCTGCTGTCCGTATCCTTTACCTCATCTCTGCAGACGTACTTCAACGATAATATCCTGACGCTGATCCGGACGCTGGTGACAGGAGGGGCCACGCCGGAGCTGGAGGCGCTGTTGGCCGAGGAGAACGCTCTGCACGGGGGATATAGCACACCGCAGACGCTAGCTAACAGGGACAGGTGTCGCGTGGCACAGCTCGCCCTCTACGATGGCCCTTTTGCAGACTTGGGGGTAAGTGGATGCTTAAGAAGAGCTGACAGCTTTTGTCACTTTCCTCAACAGCACATGCTCCCCTGTCCGACGCCTCTGCTGCCCGCTAATGCAAACCAAACATTCTGCACATGCAGAGCAGAGCAAGAAAGACAGACAGTGTATATATGTGAGAGCAAGAGGAAGGTGGAAAAATAAAGCTATGTCACTGTCTGCTGCACATTCATTATCAGCTTAGTAACATCGATCATTATCTTTAACAAAAGTCTGTTATTTTCTCTTTTTCAGGACGGAGGTTGTTATGGGGACTTGTTCTGTAAAGCATTAAAAACATACAACATGCTGTGCTTTGGAATCTATAGACTAAGAGACGCACACCTAAGTACACCGAGTCAGTGCACAAAAAGGTGAGCTGTCCCCAACGTCCAAATGGATTTCACTCAAAGCATCACTGGTCTGATAGAGCAGTCTGAGCAGGACATCTGTTGATTAACTCTCTGAAAACATCAAGCAGCTATACAGTATGTATTAGTTAAGGGTGTCATTTAAACAATGTTGCGATTCATGTCATCATGTCAGGTATGTCATCACCAACCCGCCCTATGAATTCGAGCTCGTCCCCACAGACCTGATCTTCTGCCTGATGCAGTTTGACCACAACGCAGGTCAGTCGCGCACCAGCTTATCCCATTCGTCTCATTCCTCGCACTCGTCCAGCAAGAAGAGCTCGTCAGTTCACTCCATCCCCGCCACCAACCGGCCCAACCGCAGCAGCAAGACCCGCGAAAGCCGCGACAAACACAAGTAAGAGCCTGTACCTCTCCGTCCACCGCGTGTCTGTGCTCTGTGTGTACGTGTGTATTGCTGTTGTGAGCATTTGTCATACAGGAAGAGTAGCGTATGTGTTTCCTCTACCCAGATCTGCTGGTGTTTGTGCATTTGCTTTGTGATGTTTGTGCGTTTGCTCCGTGATGATGTGCATGCGATGTTTGCTCTGAGCTCACACTCGACCCATTGCTTCATTTCAGCCACACTTTATCTCAGGACCATAGCAGCACTGGCCTGTGTTTGGCTGTACCATTATACCAATGCAGTAAAATGCCAGGGCGATGTAAAAGCTTTTGCTGTAACGAGTTAATTTAACAATCATATAACAGTCATTCCCTTGTGTCAGTTAGTTAAAGAGATTATAATATCTATAATAAATCCCTGTTTTTGTGTGATGTATTGAGTCAGTGAGTTGGTTGTGTGTTTGTTCAAAGATATTTGTATATAAAGTATATACAAATACTTGTTGTGTGTGTGTGTTTGTTTGTTTAAGTGGTGTAGGCTTACAGTATATGGCTATGCCATCTTCTGACATGACCTAAGTCCTTATGTCTACAGTACTTGTAATTCAGCAGGAAGAGAAAAAGTTCATTACTTGGTGTCATTTTCATTCGTCTCTGTACGTGTGAGGGCTGCATTTGCATGTCCGTGTTTTAGTGTGTGTTAGCCGTGTTTTCTGTAGTTTTGAATTTGTTAGGTTGGCTGTAGAGCCCGCTTGGATTTTGTCCAGTCCAAAAATGTCTGTCATATCCTTGCAGGTGCAAGAGCCCTGCTGATGATATACAAAAAAATGTATACAGAAGTGGAAATGCCCTACACAGTTATTTCAAAAATATATAAATAACTCTGCAGGGTTTAAAAACCACTCCAGATATTGCAACTGCAAGGTATTATGGGAAGTTTAAGTGCTCTCCCTCCAGTAAACTCCAGCTGTTTTGGAGCGAGACAGTTTATTGATGATTCTGAACCCTTACAAAGAAACTTACCTATGATAGGACTTGGACAGGGACTTGTTTTCAGAACTTTTTTTCTTTCTTTCTTCATAAGTTTAAACGTTCAGTAGCTCTTACATGTAGAATCTTAGAAATCACCAGCATGTACAGTAGTCACATAAACATGACATGCGTGCTAGTTAAATACAAGCACAAAGGATTGTTTTCTAAGATTTGAACTCGTCTGAAGTTTGACCGAAGATGTCTAACATTAGCCTAACACAAAGGATACGGTCATGTCAGTAACCATGTTTTTAGACGTGTTTCTCACCTTGAGAACTGTAAAACTTACTTAGACCACTTTTTTTTCTAAAGTGCAACAAGGATGAATAGAATGAGTCAAGGTATGCAAGTTAATGATTCTGCATGATACAGCACCTGTTGTGAGATATTTTAACCATGTCCTTGTGGAGCACGGTAATGAGAGGGGCTGTTGATTTTGTTTTCGAAGGAAGTCATGCCTACATTTCACCGTTGCTTTCAGGTAGAAAGCAACTGGCTGATGCTACTGCTTAACTCTTGTCATGCTTAGGATCACCCCAGCATTGCATGCGGTTGATCATCCTCCTCTAATTTTTTGCCTCTATCCCTGAGTTCATCTGATGAAATTGATATATATATAATTATACATGACCTTCTGTTTGATTGCATTCCTCTTCAAATTTGTATTATTAGGTTTTTTTTTTGCTGATCTATTCTGTGAAAGGTTTGTGTTTTAATCAGGCTTATTATTTTTTGCTATTTTTGGAATTTTGATTCGGTTCGATTATAACATTATCGCCCAAGCCAACAAGTGTTAAACATTTCCTCTTGGCGGTAGGCTTATCATAATGTACGAACAGAACACATGATGAGAAGCCCAGTACTTGAGAAATTGGTTCTCTTAACTCTTGCCATGCCGGGGGACGTCTCAGGGCGATACGAGTGCCAATATCAGTAGTGAACTCAGGGGAATAGAGCGAGGTGGCTGACTCGTTGCACCACCGCAAGCGCAACTTCACTCACATCAAACGCCTGTGCTGTGACACTGTAGCCTGCAGGCCTGCGCTGGCTGACACTCTTGAGCCTGCAGCGAGTTTCACGTTACAGTCAAAGTTAGAAATGTTCGAGCGCTAGGAAATGACAGTGCCTGTGGGATGAAGACAGAAATTCATCTCACACATGGCTTAAGTCCTCTGTAATTTGGCATGCTGTCTCATTTCACAGATTTGACCAAGTTATAGTGAAAAGTGTTCAGAGTGCAGACTTGATGCCACCGTGATAATGAACACAGCATGATGCCCTTTTATTCTTTTAGTCTACACTATGTTCCTCAATGTGTTTAAAGCTTTTACATACTGTACATTATACTGTATTATTAGGAGAGAAACTCGAGTTAGCCTGTGTGATCGTTGAATGTCGTTGATCTTTTTCAGGATAGAAAGTATTTCAGTGTTTGAAACAAAGCTGTATTTAACTGTCAGCGTGATTTATTCTAATATATTAATACTTTGCTTTTCCCATCTGTCCCTGCCTCTCTTCTGCCTGGTTGTCTCACAGAAAAGAAATGGTTTACAGATGAACCAGAAAATGCCTACCCAAGGAACATTCAAATCAAGCCCATGAGCACTCACATGGCCAATCAAGTCAATCAGTACAAATCCACTAGCAGCCTGATTCCACCAATCAGAGAAGTTGAAGATGAATGCTGAATCCCAGGCTTTTGAAAAGTTGGAGCATCTTGACGTAAAGGTTGAGCAGTGATGAGGCAACGCTGATGATAATAGCGATTCGCTGTCATTTAACACCTCAAAGGTTTTTTTGTTTTTTTTTTGTTTGTTTTTTTTTTGGAACATGGGGCCTCCTCTCCTATGTGTACCTTTAATGTTACTTCCATGCTTTTGGAAACATTTTAATTTATAAGTGTATACATAGTGATGTAAATAACGACAATCAAATACGGATTGTACAGCCCTCTAGCACTTTTTGAAATTATGTTTAAAAACAGTAAAGAAGTACTTCCTGTAATTCATTGCAATATCTTGTGTCTGTAGTGAAGGCTTTGTGTTTATGGAAGATGAGGGTCACAGTCCTTCAGCTCGTTAACATTACCCAAAGAACCTCATCTGAAGTGTCACTTAAGCCCCACTACACACACACACACACACACACACACACACACATATATATATATATATATATATATACATACTGTACATGCACCATCATCTGCTTCTTTTTGCACTAAATGTAATATTGGAAAAACTTGAGAGCGGGTTGTGAGGAGTGTAAACGTTTGGGGTGACGGCGCAGTGTGTAAACTCACCGGCTGACCATCAGCCACAGTCGACCGTTAAAGGTGACGAGTGCTGCGTGAGGGGCCTCAGTCCTGCTTTGTGTGGAGATGCTTTTCATTCGAGTAAATGTCGCACACAACCTGGACACGCAGAGCGGGAAATCCGTTTCACTTCCATCCACAAGAAAACAGTGCGAGTCATCGTGTATGGGAATGTACTTGTCATGTTCATGTACAGTAATAACGCAAGAGGTCATCTCCAGCGTAGCCCTACGAAATTGGCAATACATTATCAGGATATGCACTACTTTTGTTGATGTCTTTCCATCATGCTTGACTGCTGGTGTTGCTGTGGTTGTTATTAAAGTGTAGGATCAAGGCTCGTAATGCCCGTGTTCAGAAGAGGCACAAAAATCTAATTCTTGTGCGAACATGTGCTGGTTTACACACCGCACTCGCGATGCTGATAATGTCACTGTGATTGAGCTTCAAAGCATATTTTATTTAATAAAATTCTCTCCGATTTCAAATGAAAGAAAATACTTGGAACATGTAGGGAAACGTGCCACATATTGCGAAAAGTGGGCATCCATGGTTCCTCCTTCTGACCGGTGCCGCTGCCTGACACTTCGTTGGCACAGAGGCGGAGACGTACTTGGATGTTCTCTGTGGCCAACCGCGATGCCTGAATATTACACAACCTTCAGATATACGCAAAGCAATCACAGTTGTCATTATCATGTAAAGCGAGTGTGGTACAGTGTGTCGTTCTGTGGTTAGTTGAGACGGTATGAACTCCACCCCACGTCACGCTGGAACACGTGGTGAGCCTTCACGTGGGATGTGTAATACATACATACATACGTTAAGCAGAACTTTGCTTGAAGTGTTCGGTCAGATTTATACATATACTGTACGTACATAGTTATTTTTTATCCATATAAGCATAATCATTTTTGTACTTATTTTTATACATATCAAAGAACTTTATTTCTAAAATTATCTTAAGTAGATATTAACAAGGCTTCAGTACACACCAGTTAAGTTTGTCCATTTTGACCCTTGGCAAGAGAACATATCACGCTTTTAAAATGTCAAGCGAACCGTCCCTCTCTCGTGCTACAGGAGACCGTCACAAAGTTCCAGCATCAGCTCTCTGTCTGCTTTTCTGGGAGAGTTTTTAAATACAACATAGTTGAGCTGCTTTGAAGGACCTACTGTAGTTATATCGATTATAATATTGTACTATTCGGGTTTCTTTTATTTTATTGCCTGAGATAAACTATTGGTACAGTAATTAGATGTAAACTGTAGTATAATTCCAAGAAAATGAAAATCGGTGGTGAAAATGCGCATGAGGACGGGTCATTGCCAACGGCTTGCGTCTACTCTGTCTCTCAGGGTAGAATCGATCGTAATCACTGATACTGACCTAAATTAGGTCTCAGGAAATAGACATGACATGCTGAAATATTTTCATGTGCATTAACTGTATAAATATGTGTAAAACGGTGTGAAATGGCACAGTTGGACGATGTACAGATCGCCTCAGTCACTGAGCTAATCACACCATCTAATACTAGATAGAAGAAAAAAAAACAACTATTAGCAATTTTATAACTGAGGAAAAAAAATATATGATAACGCTTAGTGTTGAAGTATGTCGTGTAAATTCTGCCCATTTATAGGACACATTTTATTTTTGGAAGAGCAAGGATCTCAGCTTTAATGTTTGTCCACTGGATGTAGTTTGAACCTACAGTAATGCAGCCCACTAGGCTCAAGTGATTTTGAATTGTGAATACATGGATGTTACACTTTGTAGCAAGTAGGCTTCTTTATAAAAATAAATAAATAAATAAATATCATGTGAGTAAACTGTATGTAAAATTCGATTGTTAAATAACATACTTGCTATTCTGGAGGGAAACGGGAAAAATTAATCACAGATCTCAAAATAATAATAATAATAATAATAATAATAATGGAGAGACACTTTTAGATGATTTGTCCTACTGTAAATTCTTTTCCTGTAATGAAACTCGCGCAGAACATTAGTGAAGAAGAGCTAAAGTCTGGTGATGAATGTTTCGAATGAAGCGAATCTCAGAGACTGGAATTTCAGTTCTTTCCTATCAGAGTTTACATTCCATAATGCCAGTTTGCAAGCAATTATATGTTATAGTAATACAGTCATTGTTTAAAACGCTCACTATCACTTATTTGTTTACAAATATAATAATTAGCATATATCAGGAATGTTTTTTTCCTCTGTCAATAGATTTATTTTATTATTTAAAATATCCTTTTTTTTTTCTTTAGACAGCTAAAGTCTGTCCACAAAGTGATAAACAAGACTTGTCCCTCAACTTGATTTTATTCTTGTGTGCAACAAAAGCCACAGCAGTTCCATGCAGCGTGTGTTTGTGTGTGTGTGTGTGTGTGTGTGTGTGTGTGCGCACCTGCTGTGAGATGAAACCGCTGTTCTCTACATATCAGACTGTCTAAAGTGCCATGACGTTGTGTCTGAACCAGCATCCTTCAGTCAGATGTTCAAATCTTAAAGAGGATTAAGTGGCATCTAATCCTGGCATGGGGAACATCCAAGTCACGCAAGCCTCCATGCCAGGGCAAGAGCAGGCAGTGCTGCGGTCAGACCGAGGGAGGAATATCTGAAGACCCACTAAAGCGAAAAGTGGCACCTGAGAGAGAGGGAGAGCGTAAAGATTCAGTTATGAAGCAAATTATTCGTACACATTTAACCCCAGAAATCTAAGGCGGCAGGACAGAAGACACTGACTGAAAGATGCTGGGCACTAAATGAGTTGTAACGTGTCTGTATGATCATCTGTCCACTTGTTCAAGAGTGTTATCTCGGACAATTATTCTACTGTAAAACTCAGCTGTCACTACAATGTCACAGACTGTATTGAATATAATATGCTTTAACGAATTAAGTCTTAACTGAAAGTGAAACCTAAGCTGCAACTGCTTTGGAAATTTTTTTTTTTTTTTTAATAAAAATTCAGAGATTTCTGTTTCATTATTTGTCTGTTCATTACAGGAAAAGGGAGTTTTGGAGAAATGGAGAGATTGATGGTGCTGAGTTGATCTACCTGACTCTGTCAAATATATATAACCTGCTGATAAACATACTGTCTTGTACAAAAAGTTTGTACATAAATTGTACATGTTTCTTTTTGTATTTTCTCAAATTAAAATGGATGTATTTGTGTTCTATGACTGCCATTGTTTCCCTTTGAGCTTTATAATGAACACAATCTCGGTGAATGAGGAGACTTAAAAACAAGAACAACACACAAAATAATGTAGCAGCACTTTCACTGTAATCTTCCCACTGATTGAGTAACCGAGCTTCTACCACCGAGCTGCTAAATACTCGAATCAGCTGATTCACTGACTTTGACCTGCTCTTACAGAAAATGAGTTCAAACCTTGAGTTTATACACTGCCAAAAAAAAAAAGTCAGTCATATTTTATGGTCACCTTTATCTTTGATTACAGCACACAATGTGGTGGCCAGTTCATGTGTGAAAATGATTCCTCCTGCTTACAGAATCTGAGACCTGCACCATCAGGGAAGAAAAAATTAAAACTGGTCATTCAGTATGTTCAGGTCATCAGCTGACTTAATATTATTACCACATAATGTTCCTGAGTCTAGACCTGACCAACTGAAGCCACCGCTGATCATAACACTGACTCCTGAGGCTTGTACACGTTCCACTACGCATCATGAGCGCATCACTTCACGTTCTTCTCTTCTTACTCTGGAATGGGGTCAGTCTGCACTCATCAGACTTCAGGACATTTTCCCATTGTAACAAAGTCCAATCTTTTTGCTCCCTAGCAAACTGAACCTTTTTTCTGAATAGTCTCAATAACACGTGGTTTTCTTATGGCCACACAGCTGTTTAGTCCCAATCCTGTGAGTCTCATCACATTGTGTACAGTATGGAAAAGCTCTTACTTTCACTATTAAACATACCAACGGTTTTTACAGTTGTTGTTTTTTTGTTTTACAATGTATCTCCACCAAGTGTTTAAGTGTTCTCTGCTTATGATTTTATTCCCCAATCGCATTTCCTCTGTCAAGCTGTAAAGTTCTTAACCTAATTCTAGTCATTTCAGGAATTTCAGTCTCCTTAGTTGTTTTCCATGCTTTGATGTAGGCCCCTTCTGAAATGCTTTTTCTTCGGCCAAGCTGTGAATTAATTCACTCATTTTAATGTTATCTAATTTGTTCTCTACATAAGCAGACTAAGGGTGCTTTCACACCTATAGTTCGATTGCTTTAGTCCGCACCAGGTAGAAAAATGTTACAATGTAGTAAACAGACGTGGGTACAGTTTGCTTTCACATATGCAGAGTTCAAAACGAATCAAAATAGACCACGAAGCCCATCGGCACCGGAAACAGACTATTTTCAGAAAATCGCGCCACTTTCAATAATCATGGAGGAACAGCTTTGCTTTGCGCTCATGGTGCTGATCCTCGCGCACTGCATTGTACGTGCAAATCATTTTTGTCAGATAAGTAATTTCGAACACGATTCGCGGCTGGGACTCCAAACCAGCTTCCTGGTTTATTCAACTCTGCGACGGCGCATCGCGCGACACTAGGGAGAGACGTGTCCTCCTCCTCCTGAATGATCATTTTGTTATTAGCCGGCGATCTTCCTGCAGATCCATCAGCTAATCCGTTGGCCAATCAAAACAGCCCAGCCACACATTTTTCATCTTTAATGTGAATACAGAGAGGCAACACAACATCCACCGGCTCAACGATTTTGTCCTGAGTATTCCATCCAAAGCGTCATACCAGGGAAACTTGTCTTTCTCTTTTCCAGAACCTCCCGTCTTGCTAAGGGCATCATGCATTCTATATACTTCGCCCGAAGTTTTTTTTGTCTTAATACGGCATTGTTCAGCTGTCCGAGGATATCCTTTCTTTCTTAGCTGCGTACTGCGTAAATGCATCTGTTTTTATGTGTCGTGGACAGTTGCTTTTGGATATGCTCATCCGACCATACATCTATGAAGCACTTAATTTCTTCGGCACGCCACGGTTCTCCATGGTTTGATTTCATAGTCTGGAAACCACCCCTTCAGGCAGGTCTCGGATCGATTGATTTGGTGCGCACCAAAGTACCGAGATTGCATTCACATCAACGCAAACGAACCGAACCAAGGGACCCAACACGTTTGGTGCGCACCAAATGCTGTAGGTGTGAAAGCACCCTAAGACTAAGCAGATAAGCATGTTTAACAGATGTACAGTATAAGAGGTTCTGTCTAAGGAGAGATTTAACATCTATTGAATGAACCCGGCAAATGACAAAAGGTCACACAAATGTCACAAATGATAAACTCACTACATTTTTTTTAAATGTCAGAGAAAGATTACTTATAGTTATAATGTGACAACATCTAACTTGTCTTGTACATGTTCCACAACATTAACTGCACCTAGAAATGATTAATAACATGACAACATTCATTATTAGATGTAGAATAGTAATAGTTGGCAAATCCACTTCTGGCTGATGTGACGGCACCTTGTTGTGAAGTTTTTTACAATAACAAATCACAGAAAGGGTTAAAGAGCTAAATAACTTTCTACGTTGCTGCTTAATCAGTAGTTACTGTAAGCCACAAACTCAGATGTGTTTCATGAGCAGCTCTGTGTAGGATGTGGGTTCTAGTGTTTCTTTTTTTTCTTCCTGTTTTCCTTTGTTGGTAAACATTCTATGAAAAATGGAAAACATTTCGTTGATCAGTTTATTCGAATAAAATGAAATTCCTCAATATGTATGAAAAACATCTGATCTTAAGCCAGGTTATATTTAATATTCCTATTAGACAAAGGTGTCAATAATTATGGACGTGGATGTAAAATTTGGCATTCGTGTCGTGGACACAGATGGCCCCTGTACGTGTGAATCGAGTGCTGTGTCGCCTCGAGCTATAAAAATGAGCTTGACCTTAAGATCAGGCTGCAATAAAGCGAGGTGGAAGCAGAGCAGATGTTGGTTGCACTGCTGATTTGTAGCCTGATAAAGGTGGCACCCAACCAGCTTAAATTGATGGCTTGTTAGTAAGAACTGGCCCCTTTGTGAGATGTTTTCAGAATGATTGATTTGCGATAAAGTGGCTCCCTCTGTGTGCACGCAGGCAGAACTGATTCAGATCGATTCCAGTGAAATTGATTGATCAGCCATTTAACTTGGCAGTATGTTTACCAAAAGTAACCATGCAAGACTCGTTCTCGCCGTCGATCCCGATAAAACACAAGCACACAGACGGACAGACAGACACGTCTCGGTCTAGATGAGCCGTGACTCGATATTAGTCCAAACATCAAGTATCTATGAACCTCTGGGGTCCATCTAGGGATCACGGAGGCCAGTGGTGATTCCTGTCCTGATCTTTACTTCATATACAGCATTAGGGGACTGTATTACGCAATACGCTCATCATGTGATCCTGTCAGGTCTCATCTCTCGCTCGTGTGTTTATCAGACAAAACATTACACAGTGAGCAGTTTGTTCCAGAGTGGAAGATTTGAAAGCATGAATCTTCTCTTTTCGCTTTCTTTCCCGCTCTGTCTTCACATCTCGGAGACGGAGCACAGCCGCTCCCAGGTTAAAATCATCTCACAATGGACCCTTTGTCGTGTCCTCCGGATAATTGTGGACGAAAACAGGCCTCTGTATTCTCACCTTGGGATGAAGTGGCTCCATCATGCTGCTTATTAACGTTTTTACACAGCGAGCTCTGGCTTCAGACCTGTCAGCATGCCAATAATATTTACTGTCTGACACATGCACTGTAGAAGGTGTGTGTTTTTGTGTGTGTGAAAAAGAGAGAGAGAGAGAGAGAGAAGAGGAGGAGGAGGAGTGGGTCGCTGATTACACTGACACACTGACAGCGGCCTCATCCTCAGCTCTTTTTGCAAATAACCTGGTGGGAGCAGCTTAAGTAACGGCATGTTTACAGCCGCATAACAACCTGCTTCTTCTGAATTAAGGTCGAATACAAACAAGGTGAGGTGCTGTCAAATACAAGCCTGTAAATAACGCCAGAAATCATCCAGGGCTCATCTTTCAGTTGGGTCTGTGACAGCGAGGTTGAGGGAGTTAAACGAGGACGTCGGCCTGCGCGGCGGTGCCGAGACATTATCCTGCATGAACAGAACAGAGCTCATGGGCCATTTGCGAAATCAATCCATTCAGAAATCAAACGCTATTTTCTGCATGACTGGTCAGGAACGAAAATAAAATGGAGAACGTTCTAATATTGACCTTTTAACGGTCAATATGTGGAACTGGATTTGTTATTACAGTGACAACTTTGAGAATGAATTCCTGCAGCTCTTTTATCTACAGCTGAAATCTGAATGGTTAAAGAGTCACACGGTGACTGTCGAGGAAATGCCACCGTATTGGACAGACATCACTAACGGTAGGAGGAGCTAGCACCATGGCAACGGGCCCCCCCCCCCCCCATCCCCTCACCCCCCTTCGCTTCCTTTTGCCCTCCAGAGCCCCGGATCTGTCCGGATAACGGTTTCCATGACGATGCGGCACGTTCCGCACATCAGTGCCAGCCCAGATAAACAGTGATCCTTTACAAAAACAAGAAGGTCATTACGGCCGCTTGTCAAATCAATGCTGAGAGTGTCGCGCCTGATTAAGCCATCGCCTCTCAGCTCTGACACCGTGTCAATAGTGGCGGCCGTGTGAGTGCGCTCTGATGATTGGAGTGAAATGCCCATCAGTCAGAGAGCTGAGCTAGACTAATGATTCCCTGTGCTGCCTATTAGAGCTACATGACAACTCAATCCTCCTTTCCACCAGAGACACAGCGAGAGCGCGGGAGAGGAAGTGAGAGACAGAGAGAAAAGAGAAAGTTACAGAGAGATAGACCGTCAGAGAGAGAGAGACCTTGCTGCATCATTTGAAGCTGAACTGAAAGGACAGCAGCACTTAATCTCTACCTGAGACAATTAACAGAATTACAGAAGGAACAAAACGGCATTGTGTTTTCGTGCCATTTGTAATTCTTTCCCACTTTTCCCTGGAAGACGTGATCTTTCATCAACGTGAAAGTCAGCACTAACACTTTCTCCCCTCAGTAAGACACACACAATGCACAGTATTCCTGCGCTGGTCTCGGTGTCCTCCTGTGGGCCAGCTGCTGAACGCCTCATCCGACTGACTGATCTGTTCCAGCAGTGGGGGCTCGGCGCTCCGTGCCCTGCTGGAGACGCAGATGTTAAGCCGGAGGAGTCCACCGGAGCTCTGGATAAGACCGAGTCGAGCTCTCGGCTGGCAGCGCGCGGCATTACTCACTGCAGCTACTCGTCTGCCTAATAGACCACACAGACGTTCACTAATCGACATGGACCTTTCATCAACTTAGACTGAAACATTAGACAAAACTTATGCCTGAGGTAGAGCAGACTATAAATAAATAAGATTATATAACAGGAATCTGATTGTACTGTATTCAGTAGGTTTAAATGTCTTGTTATTAACTTGCTGAGAGAGAAGAGCAACCGAGACGCCATTAGTATATTTTCAGGACATCAGTGATACGGGGTGTGTTTACACACTCCACATAAGCACACACTACAGCTTTGTGCTTTAATGATGTTTTTCAGTGCTTGTACAGTACATGCATGATTATTTCTGTTATTTCTGCAGTGCTTGATTTCAATCTGGCATGTAAGTCACTATTAGAATTCAATCAGATCTTTTCTTATTCCCATTGAAATGGAGATTACACGAGCACAGGCTTTGTACAGTAGTTTCGTTCCGACCTCAGCACTTTGGAAAGCCGGGATGTTTTTGCACGGTGTAGCCTCCTGCGTTAACGTCTCATATTTACATCATCATTAACTCCTTTAAACAATATGAGCGAAGAGGAATGAATGTCATTATCAGTAAGAGACAGCGAGTGGTGCAAACACACTGCTACCGCTAATCACACGCTAGTGACATAGAAACATATGGAGAGTTTCTATTACGGAAAAGTGAGTGTCGCTGTAAATAAACGATTCCTTTTGAACTCCGTCAGGGTCCGAATGGATCAGGATCACCTTTAACAAAACACTGCCTGTTACAGGGCACTCTCAGGTTATAGAGGCAAGTGCAGAGAAATACTGATGATCTCTTAGAAAATAAAATATAGTATCTACTGTACAGTACACTTACGTGTTACACTGCTATAGGAGTAATACTGACAGACATGAACGGAACATTTGTTATGATAATTCCATAAATACTAGGAATTATAAAGAATTATACAACCGTTAGATCAGACTGAATAATCTGATTGGACTGGTGGAATTCCATGAGTGGTGAGTATGAAAGCACCGCCACATTTAACACTCTACATCAAAGGTATATAAAGACACTAACTCAGTCGCTGTAGGGGTGAATGTAAGTTGGTTCGGTCTGTAGGACTGTGGAGAGATAAACTGCCTGTTTCCAGTCTCAGTAAGAAACACCTGGCTGTCATTAACATTCTTTGGGACTTCACTCCGGAATCCGGAAGTTAAAGGAGCTGATAATCCGATAAAGTGGAATAAGTGGAAATATAATGAGAAATGTACAAGGCTGGACAGCGAGAGAAACCAACAAGTCAGTCTTGGAACGTATCAATCCCGATTTTTCCCTGGAAGGCAAGATCACCAGGCAGAAACTGACGTATTTTGGTCATGTGATGAGAGCCAATTCACTGGAGAAGGATGTGATGCTGGGGATGGTGAGTGGAAGTAGACCAAAGGGAAGACCAAAAACCCGATGGCTGGACACAATCATGAAGGACACGGGCAAGAATATCAGTGAACTGAAGGAATTGGTCAGGGAAAGGAAGACATGGCGAGACATGGCCCATAGAATAGCCAAGAATGGGACGCGATTGAATGGTTAATGATGATGTACGAGGCTGTCCACCAGCTCCATGGTTTACTCTCCTCACCTTTTGGCTACATATACTGAATGAATTAAACTACTTTCACCCATTAATTACATGAAGTTAGTTCCACCGTTTGTAAAAGGATTTGCATCATCATCATCCTGATTAAATAAACAAACAAAGCATAATCTGTTGCTAATAAAAGGTGTGTTTGTGAAACTGTTGTATAAAAGCAATATTACACTCGAGCTTGTGTTGTTATACTGGATGTCAGAATAGCTGTGCTACCAACGACCACATCACAGCTGTGCTGATATTCAGTATAACGGCATGAACTTGAATGTGATATTCACTCATCTCACTTACTGTATCATCTACTCCGTCTTATCCTGTATGCAGGGAACCTCCTGCCTGGAGCCTAGCCCTAACTTACTGTAGGGAGGGAGACACAAGACGGGGCACACACACACGGACATGCACACAGACTTGAGGCGGGAATCAAACCCGGACCCTGGAGGTGCAAGTCGACAGTGCTAATCACTAAGCAACTGCGCTGCCTGAATGTGATATTGCTTAATTAAAATTATGCAGTATACAATAATACAGTAGATGATGATGCATTTTTGATTTACTCTCCTGAGGTGGTGTAGTGGTTAGCACTGTCGCCTTGCACCTCCAGGGTCCGGGTTCGATTCCCCGGCCAGGTTCGATTCCCGTCTCTGTGTGCATGGAGTTTACATGTTTTCCCCGTGCTTGGTGGGTTTCCTCTGGGTACTCCGGTTTCCTCCCACAGTCCAAAGACATGCAGGTTAGGTTGATTGGCGTTCCTAAATTGCCTGTAGTGTGTGAATGACTGTGTGTGTGCCCTGTGATGGATTGGCACCTTGTCCAGCGTGTACCCCGCCTCGTGCCCTAAGTCTCCTGGGATAGGCTCCAGGCCTCCTGAACACAGGATAAAGTGGTGTACATGATGAGTGAGTGAGTGAGAAACTCTCCTAGTGGTTGATTACAGCAGTGTACTGCAAAAGTAAGGAATAAAACATGATGGAATGGATGTCAGGGAAATATTTAAGGATGGACTGCTGTGATTCTCTTACTCAACACTTTCCCAACTGGTTATTTCATAAAGAGTGACAAATCATTGGCTTTGTTGTATCATTTACATTACAGTTACAGTAACTATTCACAGATCATTCTACATCACTTTCCCCTTGTGAACAGTTTACCAAGAAACCACAAAGACCTTCATCTTAAAGACTGAACTCTGACACGAAGCACTGACACTTTTGATGATTAAAAAAACAATAAAATCTCTGAACACCCATGCGACAGAAACGAGGACTTTGTGGAACGAGTGCATTAAATATAAACCTATTACTGTCAGAGCTGCTGTTCCAGAAAATTAATCAACACCTCCTACCTGGTTAGATCAGCGCTGTGGCATAATTCATCATACTGTGGGTTTTATACATGTCTGATATACCAATCTAAAGTTTTCGTAAGACTCATCAGTTACACCAGCACATGGAAGAACTCAGCATTCGCTGTATTTCAGTAGCCAGTTGAGTTCGGCTTCACCTTCAAGTTGTAGAACTGATTTACTGGGATGTGTTATTATTTAGCATAATTCATCACTCTGTCGGTTGCACACTGGAGGTTAATAGAAATGCCAGCATGTTCACTGATTTACTTAGTAAAATTTTCATCTCAAGGTTGGTGTGGATGATTGGAGACTGCGAGGACGAGGGGATTCATGCATTATGTAGAGGAAGCTGAAGTGACCTTGAGCCATCGCTGTCTGGACCATATATTAAACCCGATGCATTTACCTCTGTTTTACACTACGTTACTAATGCCGTGCATGAAGAGAGCTCGCGCAGTTCAAAAGACCGCTTTTAACAAGAAAACTGAACGAGAAGCTGTTGGTGTTGGTGTGGATTAGTCTCGGAGAGAAACCGGTGCAGAGATCAGACCCGTGTGGTGTCTACAGTAATCCTCACGCTCGTAACGATGCCTTCAGCCCAAACAGCCCGAGCAGTGCGCATCATCATGGAGACGTCTGAACTCGTTCTTCCTGGATCGTACCTCGTCTATTAAACATTGTATTGTGGAATATCATTACCTTGAGTTTAGAGGTGATGAGAAAGAATATTTTCCCACAGAGGAAGACGGGCACTGAATCAATACCCTGCCTGTTAGTAATGCTTTAGCAACCTTTAAAATATCAAGTGAAATTGATTTACACAATCCTGCCTGGACTGTCAAACTGTCTTAGCGTGAAGCTTTATCCAGGACCCGCTCTTGACATTTTATAACTACATTCCTCCTAACAGTGTTTATTAAAAAAAAAAAGGTTTAAAACAGATGCCAAAAAAAAAAGAAGACAGGCATAGATTACTGCAGCTGTGGTTTGTGTGTTTTTTTTTTTTTTTTTTTTTGAATTCCGTGCCCCAGAAATACGTTTGAAAAGAAAGGCCACATTGTGCTGCGGTGTTTAACGGGAAATAATTAGCTGACACATTATGGCAGTACTTGCTGATAGAGGAAATGATAAGGGAACACTATTCTCTTTTTAAAGCACAAAGTCCATTCTGATATAATTGGTAGTGGAATTATTTATGACATTAATTGCCACATTATCGACTGGCTGTCAACTCCCGTGGCAGTTCGTCCATCTTTCTTAGCAGCGAAAGCTAGCTCAGCCTAAAGTAGACTGACAAGCTAATTACACCATCTTCCCCTCAATGACAAATGCTACTCATCTGAAACCGTGCCGGAAATAAGGCTCTTTTTCTGTGCCTGCCCTTTCCCAGGCTGTCTGCCTCGGCTAATGTCTCCTCGTGTCTGCGGTAAAGGATGAGGCTGTGAGCCGGGGAGAACGATCAGACCCTCATCTCACCTCTCTCTCATCCAGTTAGTGTGCTATCAGCATACGGCTGTCAATCACCGGTACAGCGGCAAGCGCTTTCTCATGCGCCCGATTTGCATTCGCCGCTGTCAATCACTCAAAGAGAGGAGCCTAATAACTGATGACTAGGGGCGATTTCCCGGAGCCGCTCTGACAGGCAGCCACAATGAAAGTTGGGATCAGAGCGAGAGAGAAGCGGGAGTGGGCTGCGGTGGAGCCATGGGCTTCCACTGAGTTTCTACTGAGGCCCTGTATACAGGCCTGCACTGGAGCAAGAGCTCTGTGAACATGCTGTAATGGGAACACTGTCAGCTCATACTGTCTTCTGCATCAGCAACACCCACCAGCTCTGCCTGTCAAGCTCCCGGTAGCATCCGATATCGCCGTCTACACCGGGAGGATCGCTAGACATCGCTAGCGTTCCACTGTGTTTAAATCATAAACAGTTGAAAGTCATTAGACGCGTCGACGCGCTTCATTACTTCGCTCACCTTGAGCACTTCAAGCTCCACGCGAGAACCGGAGGACGGCGCGGGATTACTTTTAATCCCACTTTTCGCAAAGTTGGTGTAGAGTTTTCCGTCTTTTTTACACCCCTGCCCCGAGACCTCTCTCCGACGCAACTCCGCCGAGGAACTTTCTGTATCGCCGCGCGCGCACATTCCCCTGGGTCACAGCCTGTGCCTAGTGCACGCTCTGTTCCTCGCTCCTTAATTAGTCCCCCATCCTGTGCCCCCTGCACAACGCACACACATCCACGTATTCTCTCACTCACACGCAGTACACATGCGTGGCAGCATATGTCTACCCTCTGCACTTGCGCCTCTCTCCTAATGCTGTTTATATTTGCGGAGCTGTTGGGAGACGAGGCCGTGACGAGGATGGGAAGTGACACTCACCAAACTCGCTACGTCCCCCAGCCAGCTCCGCCGGCTCCGCTGCTGTCAATTCGGGCTACATCAGCGGCACTGGCTCAATGGCAGCGTCTCTGACACATGTCACAAAGTTTTAAATGTCTGTTCTTTTCATGGGGATGGCTGGGTGAGCCAGCCAGGGAAGAGATGACATTTTGTGCGCTGAGGAAGGTGTGTGTGTGTGGGGGGGGGGGGGGGGGGACTTGTTGTGGCTCCCTCTTCCTGCCTCCTCTGGCTGTCACTGGCACTTTCCTGTGAACATATCACAACATGGACAAATAAACCTTGTCATTTAGAAACGCCCGCACTAGTGACCATGCTCTCCGGCAGCACAACAGGAGCAGTGCACAGGCACAGTCTCGTAGGACCAAGGAGACACACTCACACTCACACACACACACACACACACACTTACAAAAACACAATCTTACTAAGATTTTGCATTTGATGCACTCAAACAAGGTACTAACAAACAAGGTACGAGTGTCTGTGTGAAGAAACGTTAGACCGGGTGACGTGTGGCCTTCACCTGAGGCCGAGCAGAGGATGGAGAGGACGGACCAATGAGCTCTGACTCCACACTCTGGCTCTTTCACAACCGCTCGCTGCACTGGAGAATGTTAGGAACAGGTCCATGTCCACCAGAGTACCAGCACAGAGAAATGCTAAACACTACTCATTTGGATAGACAGAAAGATAATAAATCATCAGTGAATCTCTGGTTATTTTTGTGTACATAGCATGTTATTAGGATTACATGTTACTTTGGTCCAGAAAGCTCACTCTTTAACATGTCAAACATTACAATATAATAATAATGATAATAATAATAATAATAAAAAAGCATTACAGAAGATGAAAATTAATTAATAAGTATTTCATTCGTTCGCTGGATCAAATCTTAAACCTTAATCTTAAAACCATTACAGAAAGAGCGCGTTTTTATTTCTCTCCCATACACAAAAGTTACAGAGCAAGTCATTAAAATAGTGTGCATATCACACGAGGAGGCAATCAGAAGTGCGATGGAAGAAGTTGTTGACTTCTCTCCCTCCCCTTCAGTCCTGCTGCTCCGTCTCGCCTGTCTCGCTCTTTTCCCTCTCCTGGACCCGAGCAACGAGAGCAAAGCTCATTACCACGCACTTTCCCAGCTCCTCCAGGCTCCTGCGCGGAAACATCTGCCCCCGCATCACACCAGCATCGCACAGTGGATCCGCAAACACACACACACACATAAAAAAATACATGACCACACACAAGGCTGCAGTACGAGGTGCCTGTTAATGCCCTTCATGTGCCAATAAAACGTCAGAAATGTACTGTAGGGTTACATCTCCATCAACTAGGCTTTCGGTCGGAGAAAATACACTTGCTTAGAGCCAATGATTGGGAAAGATGTCTCTAAACGCCATCACCCATGACTGGTGAGAGGCAATTAAAGACATTATTACTGAATGTTGGAGGCACTTCCTGAGAGGAAAAAGTCTGTAAAGTCACGCTTGGTGCTGCGGTTTCTGTGTATCAAGAGACACTGAGTGATATGAGCCGTCTGCGAGTGCGTTCTGTGCGTGTTTAACTTTAACTTTGAGGAGGGCTCATCCTGTGTGTCCTCATGGGCACACTGCAGCCTCAAGTGTGACCTTTGACCTGCAGAGTGTAGCAGTTGGATCAGGCAATCCATCATGAAGCAGTAGCTGTCGGCTCAGTCACTTGGATATATATATATATATATATATATGTGTGTGTGTGTGTGTGTGTGTGTGGCTGCTTAAAGGCAATAATGTCAGCGTGAGTGACACGGCTCAGGCAGCGAGCGGGAGATGAGAGGTGGCAGGGATGGCGCACTCAGCACAAGGCACTAGAGGGCTGTGTTCAGCTGCTTAAAAACGCGGACGGTGATGTGGATATTAATAAAGACGCGCAGGAAGACGGCTTCATGAAGCTCCGCCGCTCGTCCCGGTCTGTCCGTCTGCTCATCAGAGCTGGTCGTTGCGGATGAAGCGGTTGCCCTCGGACTGCTTGCCGTAGTAGATGTAACGGCACTTGGTGAAAACCCCTGCAAAGCAAAGAAAAGGAAACGATAACCACGTTCGTTAGTTATTGTGTGATGAATATCAGGACGTGTCATAAAGACTGCTGTACAGTCGATAGTAAATGTGTCAGGATTAATACCTAAAGTAATGGCATAATAAGAATAAAAACATATTAGAGGACTAGCGCGCGGTATTCGGTCAGTAAAAATCCTTACTGCATCTTCACTACGAGAATATTTCACCCGTTAAGTACGATTTGAATGCTATTTTGTTTGCGGTGTTTTGTTCTATTTATATATTCCTGTCAAAGACCGAGGATGCAGACTTCTGAATCAGTTTTCTTCTCACTCAGATTTTTGGCATGAGCGGTGTGTCAGGGGAGACGGAGCATCCATCTCGAGTCTAAGAACAGCAGAAAGACAACATTTGGCCTGAGGGTGCTGTCTAGACAACAAGCAGCAGAAAAAAAAAAACTGGCTTCTTCTGTGTGTGTTTGTGTGTGTGTGTGTGAGATGATCATAGTATCATAGTTATACATGGACAGACAGAGGGCTATGAAGGTTCAGTCACCTTCTGCTATCCACTGACCAAAACACTGAACACCACATGGCTTTGTGTGTGTGTGTATGTGTGTGTGTGTGTGTGCGCTTGTATATATTGTTCGTGATTTGTAAATTCAACAATGACTCAGAGGATGCCACAGTGGCTAAAAACCTGCTAGCGAAGTGTGATTTTCCTCCCAGCGATGCCAGGCTTTGGACAAGCTGATGGATAGCTATTGTGTGTGTGAGATTTGAAATGAATTCAGCTTGTAATTAGATACCAGCTGTCCACATGACTGTGCACCCGCACCTCAGTCCGAATAACACATTTAGGAGATTTATGTCCTTTTCGCTGTCGGTGGCACCAAATTTTAAAATGCAACTTTCTGGTTGTGATACATCAGAAATAAATAAATAAATAAATAAATAAATAAGGGTTGAGGGTCTGAATCTCACCTCAGCTTTGTGTGTGTGTGTGTGTGTGTGTGTGTGTGTGGAGTTTGCATGTTCTCGCCGTGCTTGATGGGTTTCCACAGAGGAAGGACATGGGAGGACATGGACAGTCCAGGCACATGGACCCTGAGTCGGGAATCGAAACCGTCGACTCCGGAGGCGTGAGGCCGCTGTGCTCAACACTACGCCACCATCAATACAGTTAAACACTGGTGATTGGTAGGAGTTGTATAATTATTGTATAATTTAGTAAGAAGCTTTTGTATCATGTGCTGGTTATTAGGGTGTTTTAGCTAGCTCGTTAGCATGTTAGCATGTTTAGCACACTGGGAATGTGCAAGTAATCCTTTAGATAAAATAGTGATCATCTATCATCTATACACATCCTGTTAATCATCTTTAGATTATGTACACAATGTAAATACTACTGTTATCTATTTACATTGTCACACTGTCAGATTCTACTCTACTACACATTACGCTACATCACCACTGAGCTCACTGCTACTCACGCATGCTACAGTATTTACTGCATTTAAGGTGGTTTGAGCTGCGGCTTTTAATTCTTAAGAGTAATTCTTCTAAATGTGTGGAGAAGGAGGACGCAGCGCAGCACACGAGTTCTCTGCATGTACTGTAGGTGGCGTTGTAGTGTTTCACTACCAGAGAGGGAGACATTCCACAATCCCACATCCTGCACTTTTAAAGACAATAGTTACTACTGTGGGTTACTGAGCCGACTGTAGTATAAACGTCTTAATAACATACTCAAGTTAGCAGATCCTTTTTTTTTTTTGTATTCCGAGCAGAACCTACTGTGAACACATAACCTAATCGCTGTTAATAATGATTCAGTTGTGCGGCTCTAATGAGCGTGTGTGTGTGTGTGCGTGCGTGTGTATTCTGCGACAGACTGTGGGAAGGCAGAGACAGAAGGATAGACGCTTCTTCAGAAGCAGCAGGCGCACGTCTCATGCTGAGAGCTTGATTCACCCACTGCTTACAATCTGTCTTGCTTCAAACATGGTAGCACAATCTAATGATTTGAATGAAATTTTCTGTTTAAAGATTTATCTAAGCATTAGAAGTGAAAACACACAAACAAAACTACGAGCACGATGTCTTTTAGAGCATGCAAAACTTCTTCACATGTGTTCCTTCTATTTCCTGACTATTCCAGAGTCCCATATCTACCATTATCTCACACCGGAGCTACAGCAGACGCTCGGGGTGACATCTTCGTGCCATCGTGTTGTCCAGCTTATCTTGTTCTCACCTAGGGATCCTGCAGAATAACTGATTTCCCTGTGTATAATGAGGCTAAAATGGTAGAATTCTGCCTATGGCATACACTCTTCCCTAACAAGAAAACAGACAGTTCATGGCTAAACAAACCCAAAAGGTGCCAGTTAGGTGATTTGCTGTAAAATGTCCTCTCATTCCTTCTATTCAGTAAGACTGCTTGAGCTGAATGCATAGCCTGGGAGCGAAGTTTTAAAACAGGACAGCTCCGAAATGCCAGAATGAAATGACAGAGCGAGCGAGCGAGAGAGAGAGAGAGAGAGAGACTTGATAGATGTGGTAGACTGCAGCTAGGTGTCAGCGCTTTAGTAAATGAGGCAAGGACAAGTGGTATTAATGCTGTCAATGATCTCCTGACAGGAAAACAGATACCACGCTCACTGCAGTTTTTAAATAGACATCAAGTGCATTAATGACAAAAAAGGGCAGGCTTCAAACACAGCAGCTGAGTGACGGGCGAAGGGTGGCAGCGCTCTGAGCGGAGCGCCAACATAATCGGAAAAGACACCGTCAGAGTAGGCGAGAGACAGGCCTCTGCATCGCCCACTGACACACAACAGTGATGAGGATACAGATACTGGTGGCATATTAGTGCCAAGCATATTCTAACACCAGCCTGGATCCTAACCAAACCTGACATTCCTCTCTCTCTCTCTCTCTCTCTCTCTCTCTCTTTGCCTCCCACATCCAGCAGCAGTGTCTTGGCTGACATGGTGCTGCAGTGGTGGTGTTCAGTGCTCCACTCTCAGTGAGTTAGTGCCAGGACCTGTTCATGTCGGCTGGAGGAACGCACTACACGCTGGACCCAGCGGCCCAGGAGAAGCTCAGTCAGTCTAAATTTGGACTTTTGTAAAGGAGCCACGTTCATTCAGTCCTGCTGTCCGAGCAACTTGAGATGATTTAAACAGTGAAGTGTGAGCTGTCTGCTCGGATCAGATATGGAGCTCATATCCACATACCTGTCTCTCTCTCTCTCTCTCTCTCTCTCTGTTTGTTCTATAGCTCTGAGAATTAAAGCCCTTCCCTACATCTGATATATATTTCTTTCAGATATTTTGAGTCTGTGTTATATTTGCATTGCTTCTTACTTCACTTCAAATACACGACATCTGCCAAAGGTGTGATCCCTGCTCCATCACATCCCACCATCAACAGCTGGCCTGCATAGAGCAGCGTTTCTAGCAGAGCATCTCCTGCAGGCCTGCAGCCCGTATGACGCAAGCGAATAATCCCGGCACACAGGCAGACACAGCTAGATTACATCTGGAGCCAAAACTCATGAACCCGACATTTGTTTAAATACAGTAATAAATAAAAGCTCTTTGATTGATGAGTTGCTGCAGGCTCAGTGTTTGGTGATGATGGAGGCCGAAGCTGAGTAGATGCCGGCTTAGAGGTTTATCACGCGCCAGCTTTTCATGGCAGCAGCGGACAGACAGACAGGAGGCCTGCGGAACGTCCACTCTTGCTTGCGGCTTCACATTGAAAGCCATGTGTGGAGGAGGAGGAGGTTCGGGCCCCGAGACAAGGAGAGTGTGTTCAGCGTAAACTGGCAGTCATTGTGAAGTGTGATACAGTGCAGAGAACTCCACATACTGCACACCCAGCCAGTTTCCTGCACCTGGAACCTCCATAACGTGCTAACCTCAGAAAACACAGAAGACGTATTTTTAATATAAAAACCCGAGTTGAAAAAAGGCAGGCCAGTCCACACACGATAAACAAATCATTAATAACTAGAATTTAAAACTCATGACCAAGGTGGATGAACATTTCAGTGTTGGAAGCGTACGGGTCTGGGCTGTTTCTCGCAAGCAGGAACCAACATCTGAGGTTATTTAAAGGTGCATGCGTGTATTTCACATTTAAGTGTATTAAAAAAAAAGTATATCTGACTTTCTTAATCTTCTGTTTAACTTTACTGCATGTCTTTCTGGATGAAGGTTTATCGATGATGATAAGTGCACACCATGTTTTCGCTATGGTCAGAGGATATTTGAAAAGCCTGAATAGGAAAAGCATTGTTTTCATTAATAGCATACGGAGATGAGCAAGCTGCATGAGAAGATGGAGAGGATTTGTAAGTAAATGCTGTTTAAATCTGCATAGTTCAAAAAAGGTTCGCCCCAGTCAAGCAGAGGAAAGAGAGAGACAGTGAGAGAGACATGCAGAAATCAGAACGCTGTATTTCTTACACAAAACATTAATGTACAGTAAAAAAAGAAAAAGAAAAACAGAGGCCTGGCCTGTGGGAAGGTTACTCAGATCATATAGATCAGTCAATGTAGATTCCTCTTCTGTTCTATCTCTGTGTGTGTGTGTGTGTGTGTGTGTGTGTGTGTGTGTGTGTGTGTGTGTGTGTGTGTGTGGGTGTGTGTGTGGGTGTGGGTGTGTGTGTGAGTCTCCACCCACACACACCCACACACACCCACCTATCAACAAACTGGTTTGATGTTATTCTCAGAAAATAATCTGTCACGGTTATTGTTGCTATCATGATAAACTTGATGATCTTCAGAGGACCAGGAGTGGAAAGGTACTTCTCACAACCTCACCCTCATCTTCAACCAGCACTCTCAGAGCTGACTGCAAACAGTTAGATACTCTCTACAATTATACACCAAGAGGCTGAAAATGCCATGACCTTTAATTTTGCTTTGGCTACAATAGTGTTAAAGTCACAATGTTTCATAAGCCGCGGATAATAAACTTCAAACAGTGACTACTCTCATAAATAAATCCCTTTTTTTCCTACATGCCGTGTCATGCACTGTCGACAAATTTGTTATCACTGAAAATTACCTTCAGTTTTAAAAATACAGTACACATGCCAATCAACACAAACATTGTTACCACCCAAGTACACTCACTCACTCACTCACTCACTCACTCACTCACTCATCTTCTATACCGTTTTATCCTGTATTCAGAGTCGCAGCAGCCTGGAGCCAATCACAGGAGACCTCCAGTAGGGCACGAGGCGGGGTACACCCTGGACAGGGGTGCCAATCCATCACAGGGCACAAACACACACACACATACTGTACACACACTCATTCACACACTACATGCAATTTGGAATCACCAATTAGCCTAATCTGCAGGTCTTTGGACTGTGGGAGGAAACCAGAGAACCCGGAGGAAACCCACCAAGCACGGAGAGAACATGCAAACTCCATGCACACAGAACCGGGAATCAAGCCTGGCTGGGAATCGAACCTGGACCCTGGAGGTGTAAGGCGACAGTGCTAACCACTACACCACCCAAGTACACTCCTTCATGGTACTCCTTAATAGCATGTTACTCTCTCAGCAGAATAATATCACACCACCACACTCACTGCAATTGTTCAGGAAGATTAAGATTTAATTATTTGTCACATGAACCTTACATTACAGTGAAATGATTTCTTCACATAACCCAGTTAGGAAGTTTGGGTCAGAGAACAAGGTCAGGCAAGACACAGCACACATGGAGCAGATAGGGTTAAGGGCCGTGCTCAAAGACCCAAAAGTGGTACAGTAACTTGGTGGTGCTGGGGCTTGAACACCCGACCTTCCGATCAGTAAACCTGATGGCACCCAAAAAAAAAAGTATGGAATATTCTCCTTCGAAGAGCTGATGTTGAGATGCATCTGTTACTTGAGCTTTGCACTGCATGCATGCAAGCTCTAATCTGAGGTGCTGCTGATGGTTTCGGAGGCTGATAACTCGAAATAAACTTCTTCTCTACTGAACCATTTGTCTGGTCTTGGTCTTGGTTTCCCGACACAGTCCTCATGAGAGCCAGTTACACCATAGGGTTTGCAAATGAAGTGTGAAACCCACTATAAATTAAACCTTGTGCAGTGATTTATTTTCCAAATAAGGATGTATATTGTGCAATCATTCTCCTACAGAAAGGGACCAATGCAAACAATATTCCTAGCATGTGCAATAATGCTGTGATATTTATGGTGCTGATGTATCAGTGCATATATTATACTGATGCTTCCTCTCCTTCATAGTATTATTATTATTATTATTATTATTATTCCCAATAGTAGTGGTATTATTATTATTATTATTATTATTATTATTATTATTATTATTAATATAGCTATGTAATGCTGTCATTTTATTGTATTTTATTATTATTATATTTATTCTACTCTGTAATGATTTCCAATCATTTTCCTGTGTACATAAAGATGTGACCAGCATTACCAAAAAGCTATTTATAACGGACATCCTAACAGCATTGCTCTACCTTGTATTACGACCACCAAGAGTTCTTTCAGAAGTCACAGGCCTGGCAAATAAACATCAGTGGCCCAGAGAGATAAATATTCTTATACATATTCATGGAGCAGCTGTATTCTCCTGTCTCGTTTAGGAGTGATGGAAGGTTATTCTGAGAAATAAAAAAGTTGGAGCTTATCACATTTAGGATCATTTATGGCCCAGCATAATGTCACTTATTTAATCACAGGAGAAATAGAGGTAGTGATGTTTTTTGCGGGGGTTCGAGTCAAACAGACCCATGTTGCGGCTACCGTGTAGTTACAGTACTTTCAGTCCAGGTCTGATGACGAACCACAATCTACTGAGACGGACACAGATGGTAGGCCGTTTCCACCCACTGACATGAGATGTAGTTCTTTTGGTAGTGCCCTACATGAGTCATGAATTTTAAATGTCTGGAGATAGATTTAAATGTCATGGGCCATGCAGAACATAGAAGAGGCAAAAGGAAGAAAACTAAGCTTAACTTAAATGAAATAAAATGAAAGTATCCGTGCTCACTGCCTCGGTTTTGCATATAGTGTAATTTTAGTATGATTTATACACACTAATATTATACATTAGATTAATTTAGTAGAAACATTTGTCTGTACTCCTACAGTGCTTCGCAATTAATAATGTGCCCAACAGATGTACAAGAAATCATAAGCATATTAAAATGAAAACATACTGTACAAGTGCTTTACACCAAATGAAGGTTTGTTCTGGGGAAAATAAATAAATAAATCAATAACTAAGAAGTTCAGAGTAAGCTTGTCTGTCCAAACAGACGTACAGTATACACATACACACATTTGCTTCATTAACCATGTGACCTAAAGAAACCTGAACCTTCAGCCTTCATCTCGTAAGTCTTGTGAAGGAATGTACAGTGTGAAATGAGCTGGGTAATTAATTCCGCTATTAATGAGCCACTAAGGGGAAAAGCTTGGTTCGGGATTTCTCACTGTGATGGTTCCAGCACACGCGGTTCATTATGAAATCACAGAGATCTAATGGAAATGGAGACCCTGATGAGTGACTCCAGATAAGCAGATGCAGTTTTTTCGCTTTCAAGCTACCTTGAGAGATCGTGGAACTATTGTGAGGCAGTGATGGGATAAAAGGTGTGATTTGTGTGCGTGTGCTTTGTTTGATTGAATTCATGGTGCACTAACATAATGGATTTTCTGCTGTGGATTGACAGTGAAAGCCCGTGAAACAGCTTCAGTGAGTTACAGCAATAAGATGATGAGTGCTTTCACATGAAGGTGTGTATACTCTGACACGCTTGGTCTGATCATCGTGATGTTACACAGAGCAAATCTGGAAGTCCACCACAAAGGCGTTTCCATGATGGCTAATGATATTGAAGGAAAGAATATATAGAAATGTTGAATCAAATGAGATGCCGGGACGGTTAGCAGGTGTGTCCAATGCCAGAGGAACGTCAGGAATCTGAATGCATATGTTATAGACTTAAGCTGATGTTTGTTCTCTTTCAATAAAAAATATTTAGTCCATTAAATATAAATAACTGTCATTATGATGCATGCATTGGGCTCAAGCCTTCCCATTTCCCAGTGATGTTTATTACCGCCAAACAACTGCAGCACCTGCATGTTTTCAACTTCAGCGTATTGATTAAACTTTTAAATGGTTGCCATATAACCCAGGGACATCAGGAAGATTAATTTGCGTCAATGTTCATCTGTAATTCATTAGCCATTTATACCCTACATCCACATGGGCTATCAAGAAAATGCAGGCCATTTTTCAATCCGGCACAGGCTGGGGAGCGGGAGCTGAAAATTGCACTGCATACAAATAAGACTGCAGGTTTCAGGAAACAGAGAATCTGGAATAAAAATAACTTAACTAATATTATTAATGAAAATGATTTTTAATCTGTTCTGACTGACCCATGCAGCTTGGTACATTATGATGTTTTGGCAAGTACAGTATTTAATGTGCTCTGGCAACATACAGTAGATCGACCATAATGTGACTTGAATCTGACATCTTGGAAGAGGTTAGAGAAATATTGTCGCTTCATTAACAACCTCAATTAAACTTTTCTTATGAGTCTACACAAAGCGGACATAGAACCTCATGTGAAGAGAAGTTATTTCCTATACATGCTACTTTCACCCTGAGTTACACATATTGCACGCATATGCATAATGCAGTATATATACAATGCAATATTATTAGTGGAAACCACGTAAAACATTAGGAAAAAAAACACATATTCTCTAAGTTTGTGACAGTCAAAGATCCAGTAGCCATACCTGGCCTTTAGATATCTGATAATCTCGAATTTATCAGGAAACTACATCGACTTTAAGAGAACAAAATCCGGCACTGCTATAAACCACCAGTAAAGTACAACCCATTTGCAACCCTTCTCAAAACATATTAAGGATCTTCCAGTGGATAAGAGCTCTGAAGCCAAGGTCAGAGAGTTTGGATTCAGGATAATATAAAGCATGACTCGAAAGTCAAGGTGAGGTAAACACTATAAACACTGCGTAGCAGAGGACACTCATCATCAGTGCAGGGAAGGCATAAGCTGGCTTCTTGGTTACTTGACGTCAAGGGGAAGTGCTATAAATGAGTTAACATACAACATTTCAGAAAGTTGCATTCACAATGATCAGATAAAACCCAAAAGCACCGTAAAGTCCCCCTTGTGCCAGTTGGGGCCACTCTCACCCCTGGTGGCATCTGGGGACCAGGATGTTAGTGACAGATAATTCGGGTGCTATGGGTTGTGAGTTGGGGCCTCCATGGATCAGACTTGTTTGTCCGGCACATCACATACTGTAGATGCTCAATCGGATTGAGATCTCAGTAATTTAGAGGAATCAACAACCTTGGACTTCTTGTTTGCTAAGCTCCGTACACAGCAGGCTGTGATGCACTGGGTGTTGAATTGATATCTTTCTATCATAGACAGCATTAACCTTTTTTTTTTTTTAGAAAATTGTGCTGTGTTTTTTTTTTTTTTTTTTTTTTTGTGAGATCGGTCTCGACATGCTGACCTTTGCTCCCCACAGGCATAGATGCGCCTTGGATGCTCATCATCCTTTCACCAGTTTACTGGTGTATAATAGATAACTAAAAAAAACACCTGGTAAAGGTTGTTATGGCTGATTGGTGTGTGTTGCCATACAATAACATGATACACTGTGTAAGTTGCAAGAACATGGTTCTTAGTTTCTAGGATCTTGCCGTATAAAACAGGTGCTGGGCTGCTACACCTCATTACATACTGTAAATCTGTATCAGGCAAGGTAGAAGGGGCAGGTTGTGACGAATGAGACATTGCAACCAGACAAACATAAAACATGGTTTAAACACACACACACACACACACACACTATTCAAGCGGTGACATCAGAACGCATGTATGCTTTGAGTAACAGAACCAAAACACAGAAGCATGATTGTGTAACCTAAAAGCACATGGAGTACACTAACAAGTACATAAAAAAAATTACACATTCAACAAAGTACAGTCAAACCTTGTATTGCGAGGATACTTTGTTCTGGAAACATGCTTGTATATTAAAGCAAATTTTTCCATAATTTGTTCCACAACCCAATTAATACAAAATATAAAGTACAGATAAAACAAATTAACCTGCACTTTACCTTTGAAAAACGTAAAAAGAAATCCTGACAGAGCAGTGGAATCACTGCTGCAAAGTAAAAAAAAATAAACAAATTAACCTGCACTTTACCTTCTTAAAGAATCGCAATAGAGCGGTGTTTCTGTTAGAGCTGAACACACACAAGAGAAAAGGACTATTGGCTCATGTGAGACTCGGCAGACAAAGTGCATGCGTACTACTCGCATGTCAAGACATTGCTCGTTTATTAAGTTAAAATTAATTTGAACAAACATTTCTTGTGTGGCGGCGCGGTGGTGTAGTGGTTAGCACTGTCGCCTTGCACCTCCAGGGTCTGGGTTCGATTCCCCGGCCAGGCTCGATTCCCGTCTCTGTGTGCATGGAGTTTGCATGTTCTCCCCGTGCTTGGTGGGTTTCCTCCGGGTACTCCGGTTTCCTCCCACAGTCCAAAGATATGCAGGTTAGGCTAATTGGCGTTCAAAAATTGCCCGTAGTGTGTGATTGGGTGTGTGAGTGTGTGTATGTGTGTGTGCCCTGCGATGGATTGGCACCCTGTCCAGGGTGTACCCCGCCTAGTGCCCGAAGTCTCCTGGGATAGGCTCCAGGTCCCCCGCGACCCTGAACACAGGATTAAGCGGTATAGAAGATGAATGAATGAAACATTTCTTGTCTTACACAATACTAGCAGCCCGAGACAGATACTCACAATCCAAGATTCCACTGTACAGATACAGTCACTCGCTCATTCTCTATATTTCTTATCCTGGAGCAGGGGACCCCTGGACAGGGAGCCAATCCATCACAGGGTACATATGCAGACACTTGCATCTTCCTTACTTACACACTACAGACAATTTGGGAACACCAATTAGCCTAATCTACTGTACATGTTTTTGGACTGTGGGAGGAACCAGAGTACCCGGAGGAAACCCACCAAGCACAGGAGGAACATGGAAACTTAATGCACACAGACTAGAAGGCGAGAGTTAGAAAGTCCATTTTCATAATTTTATTTAAGATTTGGTTTTTACTTTCAATAATCATCTTACTTCAGATGGAACCTAAATCTAGGCATATTTTCAAAAATAGTACACGGAAAGTACAATACAAGTGAGCGTAATGCCATTTTCAAAGATGTGGTACCCATGATGTACAGAAACCTGGGCTCTTAGGATTATGGCAGAATCAAATGTTATGAGTTGAAAGTGGCAGTCATCATTAATGAAGTCATCAAATCACTCTACTGATAAAGGCCTATCAGTCTTTATATTTAAACTTATGAGGCTGAGGAGGAAATTGAATTCTGGGGGACATCAATTTTGACTGAAGCCAGAGATTATAGGCACAACCTAATTCAAGACTGGCAAAATTAATTTCAATGACATTTATTCTTCATAGAGCAAGTCTGTGTGAGGCATACAGTAGCTCTGGGCCTAGGAGATAAGGAAATAGTCATTTGAGGCGGAGTGTTCCCGCCGTTTACAAAGCCTTAATCTTCTTGGAACAACTCCTGGTCTATCATAAGCAGACGTACACCACAGCTAGCAGCTATTCTGCACATGAATCCTACCCGCTGTCTGTGTCAGCACCGGTGCAGCGTCTGAAGACTGTAGTTAGAAAGATGAAGACAGAGTACTGGATACTTTTGTTTTTTTCAGTTCGGAGCTCTTGGTGTGCGTGAGAGAGCGAAGCAGCCGGGTAGCTTGTGTGCGATACAAAAACCACCTTCTATATTTCAAGAGCACCACTGTCAAGAAAATGACCTAATTAATCATTATGATTCAATAGCCATTTTAATCCATGACATTAAGTATAATTTGATAAGATTCTAGTTTGTACATTTTCTGAAGCTGACTGATTGTAGTCATCATTAGAAACCAATTTCTAATTAAAAAGGAAAGCACAGATAAGTGGCCAAACCCCTCAACAAAATGTGAAAAAGTGTAATTTGCACTCGGGCCGGTTTCAGTAATGGTCTCATTAGTGGCTTAATTGGAAAGTTGCTCATTTAAAGTTTAATCTATCTGACAGGCTTCAATAACAGCCCTGTATTATTTTAGCAGTCAGAGAAAGATTACCTCACTTCTTATCTCTTTGACTTTTAGAGGCAAGGTTGAATTAATGATGGCCTAAATAGGTGGCTCGTCCAAGCTGAAGCAGTGCATGAATTAAACTGATGATGTTAGACAGGATGATGTGAAGGGGTCAGGCGACAGAAGGACACACGGGCTGGTCTACTATAGAGAGATGAAATGTTTTATTATGTTTTATTTCCCCATTCCTTAAATCAGGCAAACACTGAAACGAGCTGACGATACATCCGGCGTCCATTTTAATAGGAATACCTGTAAACCTGCTCATTTACGCAACCAGCCTCAACACATAAAGAAACTCATCCAGATACAGTACATGTCACAACAGTACATTCACACACAACTCTAAAGTTTACACACAGAATGGTAACAAGAAACAAACAGCATCAACCAATAAACATGCTGAAATCCTTCATGATGAGAGAAATCAGAAGACAGTGAAGCAAAACAGTGAAATCACTGACAGGAAGTATATAGGATAGGAACTCAAATACAGTATACTGTACGTGTATTTACCATATATTTACCACCGTGATGAACAGAAAAGCATCTTATAACACACATCACTAATTGATGTGAATGAGGTACAACAGCGGAAAGCCACATCAGGTTATTCTCTTGGCAGCCAACTATTTAACCCAAACTGGACAGCTGAAGACTGGAAAAAGACTAAATTATTTTTTTTGAGATAAATAAATAAGATGGGATAAATCCCCAGATGGGTGAGTCTGTGCCCATGATAACCTCAGATCCCTGTTCTTGGCTGACAGCACTGGGCCGCAATGTGTTGTTGTAGATGTGGCTGTTCTGCTGTTGTAGATCATCCACCTCAAGGTCGTGAAAAGTGATTATATGAGTTATTATATTCTGTACTATATTCTTAGACCAATCTGGCCACTCTCATCAAAAATCTGCTTGAACTGATTCAAAGTTTTTTTTTTTTGTTTTTTTTTTTCGTTTTATGCCCCATTCTGTGTGTAAACTCCATGTTCAATGAAAATCGGAATTACTTAAACCAGCTCAAAAATATTATAATAATGTAGAGACTAAATTTGAATGCACTGTAGATCTAATTCGCACCTGAAGTCCACAGTTAAACATGATCAATGATGAAGGCTAAGATAGTAGAGCACAGTACGTATATATAGCTAGCCACTGCTTCTAACACAGTGGTTCTCAAACTTTTTCTGTCATTCCCCACTTAAGGGGGTCAGCGAATTTTCAAGCCCCACTTGTCAACAAAATAATAACGAAATCTGCCAAGTTCACTGTTTATTGAAATATCAATTCCTAAACCAATAAGATCAAACAACACCAAGTTAAAAAAAGATAAAATACACGTGCAATTGTTATAAAAGGCTTACGTTGTCACTTATCTTTGCATAATTGACCCCATGTTTATTAGCTGCTCAACAATCGTTTGTAGTTTTTTGCACTGGCCAATTCTGTATGCAACTTTGAATGAAGCCATTTGTGCTTTGCTGTCCACTGATTCAGATTTTACCATGCGATTCTCCTGCTGTCTGTATTCTACCAGCTTTCTTTCAAAGACGTCCAGTGGTTTATTAACGTGTGTTGTCGCTAAGTGTCTTCCTAATTTGTTGGGTCTCATGCGGTCTGCTGCCAGCGGTATAAGACACAAAACACACACAGGTCTCTCCTCTGCCCCCACCATCACCACCATGAAGCAAGTTAGGCTTCATTAGGGGTGGGCGATATAACCAAAATCTTCTATCACAGTAGAAGCTATTTTCTACCTCGATAACAATATATATATCAAAATATAGCAATTTGTATCTGAAAATGCATAAATAAAAATTCAAACACAAAGAAACTGTTTTACATAATGTAATTTTATATAAACTGTGAATTGCTGAGGTTTGCAGCATTTTTTTTTTTACTTTGGCCATATTCGATTGGATGCTTCGATTTCAGATGATAGAAAAGGTTTGACGTGTTTCCACCACTTGTTAAAACAGTGAACTTGCGTACCTTGCAAATCAAATTCAAAAATTCTAATTTTATTTGTCACATACACAGTCATACACAGTACGATATGCAGTGAAATGCCTAGACAACTGCTCGTGACCTTAAAATAAAAGACTATGAATAGGAAATAAATATGAAAAATAAAATAGGGGGTAAATTTAACTAGGAAAGAATAAAATAAAATATAAAAAATTAAAGTTAAAATAAAATAACTGTACAACAATACACAATATAGAAAATATATGAAGAATATGTGAACAATAAGAGCAGCTGTACGAGTAGGAAAAGAATGGCAATGTCCAGGGTTGTGCAATCCACATGTTTAAAGTGGATCACGTTCATCATTCGTATCACTTTTCTTATACCCAAACCAATTCCACAACACAGACGATTTCCTTTACAATCTCCTCGTACTTGGTTTCGTCACATGTAAGTAAACTCACTGCTGCTGCACCCGATTGAACCAAATATCTGCGCAAATACAGCGCAGCGCGACTATCTGGATAGCGTAGTGATGATCTGGTTTATTCGCGCAGCCCGATGGATCGCGCAGCGCCGCTCGAATGCGACCCACTATGTTTTTATTTACAAACTATTTAAAATGTCAGGACTGTTTATTATTGTTTCCGCCTTGCCATGCCTGGTTTGTATGTGCGCATCCCAGAAAATGTAATTTGATGGTCGGCGCGGTTTATTTCTGTCAGCGTCGCGCAGCGCTGCCCAGTGGGTCGCGCAGGTTTGTGATTCGAGCAGCGCAGCTCAAGTTTGTCCGACGTTAAACCATTATTGTTCCACTATGGTTCCACTTTTTCTCCCGGCCCACAACTGATGTTATTTTAAATTTACTTGTATTAATGATCCATTTATTTGTGTGTGATTGTTTAGTTTTGAGTGTACGCTCTTCATTATCAATAAAGAAAAGCATGAATTAGAATAGGTACTTTCCTGTTTTTCCTCTTGTTCATTGCGCCCCACCTGTCATGTCTGTATTCCCCACTAGTGGGGCGCGCCCCACACTTTGAGAACCACTGTTCTAACTAAACCACTTCTCACTCTTCATGTAAGATAATCATACTTTGAGGTGAGCAATAACCAAGGAGCATCAGTAGCATCACTAAGAAATCCTCATCATTTGATCTGGTCAGTCAATTATCATCTATATCGCTTTATAGTGTATATAGAGTCACATGGGGGGGGGGGGGGGTGTGGCTGAGTCTATCCCAGGAGATCTGTAGACATATGATTTAAAACTCTAAGTGAAGTATTTTTTTTTTCTCATGAGTATTTTTCCATGAATGCTGGCACTGCATCCTGAGAAGCACAGAATGTTTAATACTGTAAGTAAAGTGTTGTATACTGTAAGTGGTTTTCTAACTCAAAGATAGCTGTGTTAGCAGTTTTAAAACCAACATTCTAATCAACTTTCCTAATTTTACAGCTCTCTTATGCACATATGCAAATAAAGGGGGTTGTTAAAGTCGGACCAGGACTTTCCATTGTGCAGAATATGAGAGTGAAAACTAACTTTATTTCTCTATATAATCCCCTGATACACTAATGCACAGCGTTTCTATAGTGCTTGGGTAATATCAAGGTAAAAAGTTTTCTTAGTACAGCGGAGCCATGAACGGACGGCCTGCTTCACATCTGAAACATTAGACTCCCAGGAACTCCTTTAATGACCCAACCATGTGATAATCACTTGGTGCGAGACCTGGATGTGACAATAACTCCCAGCTGAGTTGCTGTAATGTGCAAGTGGTGTTGGTGAATGATTGCTTGTGCAGGTCTCAAAGACAGATGTGTGTCTCCTGCAAGTCGGAGACAAGTTATCCGTCAGATTTCAAGGATCAGGCGTTTTATTCATTAAATGTTTACAGGAACGGCTGCAATGAGGCCTTCTTTATGTGTTTGCACCATTCAAACATTTTACTGCATCTTCCCTGAGTTTCATCACTGTACTGGGCCTGAAGTCAACTTAACTTTATTCACATGAGTTGAACAAACAACATGAGTGACTACTTGCTTGTCCTGATTGGTTGGATGCTAATGGTCCACATCATAATTTTTTTTTCAAGTGATCACCTTTACCTTAACTTTAAACATAAACTAGGCTTTAAAACATGTATAATTCTGGAAATAAATAAACATTATTTAATAACAAATAACTATTAGCACCCCCAGGGTCCGGGTTCGATTCCCGTCCCTGTGTGCATGGAGCTTGATCGAGTTCCTCCGGGTACTCCGGTTTCCTCCACACAGTCCAAATACCTGCGGATTAAGCTAACTGGCATTCCCAAATTGCCGGTAGTGTGTGAATGAGTGTGTGAGCCCTGCGATAGATTGACACCCTGTCCAGGGTGAACCCCCCCTCCTTGTGCCCTAAGTCTCCTGGGATAGGCTCCAGGCCCCCGTGACTCTGAATACAGGATACAGCGATATAGACGAGTGAGTGAGTGACTATTAGCATTTTTTATTCATTCATTCATCTTCTATACCACTTATCCTGTACAGGGTCGCGGGGGGCCTGGAGCCTATCCGCACAAGCTGAGGAACAGAGTGCCAATCCATCATAGGGCACACACACAATGGGCAATTTGGGAGAGCAAATGAGCCTAATCTGTGTGTCTTCAGGCTGTGGGATGAAACCGGAGGAAACTCACCAAGCACTAGTAGAACATTCAAACTCAACACACACAGACACGAGGAGGGAATAGAACCCTCGACCCTGGAGGTGCACAGCCAGAGTGCTAACCACTACTCCACCGCGCCGCCATTAGCATTTCTTGTAAAATATATATTCATATATTTTGCCCACGAAATAAAAGGCAGAAGATTTAGGACAATAAAACTAAGCAACTATTTAACATTTTGGACGTATCAATAACCAAATGTCATGAATTCAAATATATATACAGTATATACTGTACACTACCGTTCAAAAGTTTTAGAACAATTGCAAATTTCTTTGTTTTTGTTCACTGATTTATTTTCTATATTCTACAACAATACTGGGGATTTCAAAACTATAAAATAACACATATGGAATTAGGAAATTACATAACAACAAAAACAACAGTTAGTTGTTATTTTAAGACACAGAGGTCAGCGTTTCTGCTATAGTTCTTGCAAGAACAGTAATGTCAAGTGCATTTGCAAAATCCGTCAAGCACCATAATGAAACTGGCTCTCATGAAGGCCGTCCCAGGAGGGCGAGACCAAAACCTACCTCTGCTGCAGACGAGAAGTTCATTTAGAGTTATCAGCCTGAAAAATGACCAATTAACAGCACCTCAGATTAGAGGCGTTATGAAGTCTTTACAGAGCAGAAGTAGCAGAAACATCTCAATATCAACTGTTCAAAGGAGATTAATGCATTTTTTTGGACGCCTTCAGCATTCCTTTACAATGTAGAAAGAAATAAAATCAGGAACCATCATGGAGTTAGAAAGTGACCCCAAACTTTTGAACGGTAGTGTATATAATTTTTCAAAGCCAAGCACTAATAAAGTTATCTTACACATTGTAATAAACAGAACATAGTAAATGTGTTATGACAGTAAACTTTTAATCCTCTTTAGAGAACTGCAGAGTACCTGTGAAGCTTTTATAGTGGATAAAAGATGGAAGTCCAAATCTGAGTTCAGGACTGTTACTAAATGTAATCATGATGGATGTGATAGACTTCATGCACCAATGAGCAAAACGGTTCCTCAGTGAATGTCATTTGTGATTACAGTCAAAACAAATACAGCCACCAAAGCATGTAAGTGAATAGTGAACAGCCATGTCAACACATCACAGTGGTCACTTGACTGTAAAAGGAGGAGACAACACATTGCCCTGAGAAAGAAAAAAATAATAATAATAAAAAGGGGAAAAAATAAGTGCGTTTCGCTTTGCGGTTGAAGAGTCGTATCTCAGCCTGCTTTGGCTTGAAAACTCCGTCTTATAATAATGCACTATTTGCTGAACTTCAACATAGTGTATGTATCCATCGATTGTTATGTAATAGGAGAATACAAATTGTGATCAAATTATTTTTCCATCCATCCAGCGGGTGTTCACTCACACAGATATATACGCTTACAGAATAAACCTGACATGGTTTCCCTCTCGTACAACCTTAACCGCACAAGAAAAACAACACTTAACACAATGACCGCTGCATCAGCTGCTCTGCTACATCAACGAACAGCCTAATCTTCCCTAAAGCCAAACGTCAATTACTACACGGGTGCACAGGCTCCTTGCTGTCTTAAATAAAGCACCTGACACTCCCTAGAGTGACACATATCAATACCAATCTGACAGCGATGCTCGCACCTCCATCGCCGAAGAAACAAACTGCACCTGCTTCACTGTGGGACACACATCTGCTCTTCGCCCCTGAAGAAGATGCACACGCGCACGCACACACACACACACACACACACACACACACACACACACACACACACACACACACACACACACACTCCTTTTCACTTTTCACTCCCCTTCATGTCTCTGCTAAGTGCCCTGTGCTATTTTACGGAGCCCATTATAATATTCATTTCATCACAGGCTTGCTGGTCTCGTACCTGGGGCTCCTCCTGAGCCCGCTGCTGTACAGTGATTCGACATGACACTCTGACAGAAAACAGCGAGAGAGGGGATGGAAAGAAAAGAACAAGGGCTGTGCTGATGTACTGATGTGGCTGTGCCCTGGGTACATGTAGGGGTGCCCAAACTACACCCACAATGCATGGCTAGGAGGCTGGTGCCACTATGACGAAGAAGCAGGATCACTCAGCCTGACGCCTCATCTGACTGGAGTGGATCAATCCACAGCCTTAATACAAACAGGCATAGCAAAATATCCTTTAACACAGAACACCTCACACAGTCATTAACTACAGACTCGGACAGGGTTTCACTTATCCTTATCCTTATAATAATAATAATAATAATAATAATAATCTTTATTTGAACAGCACCGGGCTGAACAAATACACAGCTCGACGCGCTTCTCAAGTCAATAAAAGTGATGGTATAATCTGAGCAGCAATAGTACGAGTGAATAAAAAAGAAATAAATCATAAGCAATATATTTATAAAAGACAAAAACAGCCGAAGAAAAATTCATACCAACAGGGCCTAAGAAAATATATCTTTAGCTGCTTTTTCTTCTTCTTAAAACCTTCACTGCAGTCTGATCACAATTAGTTAACATTTCCAATTTTTTCCCAATGTCTAAAAACAGAGGGCTCCTTCAACACTTCTTTTCTTGTTGTTGCCTGCGCTGGATCTGAACAACCTGAAGCGTATGGGGTCGGACAATCCATAACGTGCGATGGTGCGTATCAATTCAGCGCTTTAAAAACTAGGAGTAGTGCTTTAAAATCTGTCCTTACTGAGACAGTGAGCCAAGGTAATGTCACCAGGTGTGATATGTTCATTCTTGCGTGTATCTCCTAGAACACACCGATTGAATGAGAATGAGCTGAAGTCCTCTCAACAAGCTGCAGCGTATCGATTAGCTTCTTTGGCAGCCCAGTAAACAGCGAGTTACAATAATCGATGAGAGAAAAAGAGACAAGCATGTGTCAACTTCTTAGTATTGTGCAGACTGATGTAAGGTCTAACTCATTCACTAAATGGAAAAAAACACAGTAATATTGTTTATGTTTGGTTTCAAGAGGACCTACAGTATTATGCTCCATTCATTTTTACTCATTTCCACATATTTATAGTATCTGGGGCTCCTGTGTGGGTACAAGCACAAAGTGTGAGGACCAAAAAAAAACTAATCTATGATCTTTGTTCATTTACATTTTATATGGTTTAAACTAGTTAGATTTCCCCCCTATTGTGATGTCATACAAGAAGAACCCCTCCCCCAGCTTGGTGCTCAGCTCTGCTATTCTCTGGTGTTGCGCGGCTCAGCATTAGCTCATTTATACTGTATAGACACTGAAACATTCGAAGAAAAACAGTATAGAGACTTTGAGATATTAAACAACCTGCATTAGCTGATTGTTAGCAGACACACTGGATGACCTCTAAGACCAATGTTATCATATTAAAGAAACAGTAAAATGGCTCCTTTAAAGCTTAGATTCAAGATTTGAGTATTATGCCCTTTCTTATTCCATGTGTGTAGCTCAAATGTCAATAGTATTATGCGAAAACGTAGGCCTAATTCGTAGGGTTCTTAGCAAACTATAAAAATTAACAAAAAATACTAATCTACTGTACTGTATCTGCTTTTATTGACTACACTTTAACTCACAAATGAAACTATGCTAAACATGACAAAAACACAAAGAGGCACACTAATAAAAAAATTATGAAAGTTAAAGAAAAACTTAACTACATTTTTATTATAATTACTATTATAAATATTTCCTGTTAAAATTCACTATTCCGGCTTGTTCTTTATGGAGTTTCTAGAGCCCTGATTCAGAAACGACATAAAAATGTCACACCCATACCATCAGTTGTGACTAAATCATTTATTCCAAAAATGACAAACATTTTCAAATTACTTCAGATGTTTGTTTCATCTGAAGAAGAATGTTCTTCATTCTTCAGATGTTCATTCGCTTTTATGAAACAAGTGTAATGCTTTATGTAACTGCCTTTAAAACTAATAGACTTTGTAGAAAAGCTTGCTCATAAAAGTGTAATTTTTAATTACACTTTTATGAGCAGCGTTATGGATGTGCGTCGAGTTATAGATGTTTGGTAATGTCACTTCCATAACGCTGACAAAATGCTAGATATTTTCAGGATGGAAATGTTTATATAAATATTAAGGATGTATTTGTTTTAACTGAAGAGATTTTATTAAAAGTAATTCACTGACACTAAGCATGTCTGTGCTTCTTTTTTTTTAACAATATGAGTACAAATGTTATATTCATAACTCTATAACTGCTGTTATATATTTATTCTCTGCAAATGTTGTTACCCTCTCGAAAAAATGAGTGTTTTGTCTTTTTTTGTCTTAAGAATGATATGATATGATGACATTTTGGGTGCTTTAAGTACTGTAATAATCTGGGGAAACAGTTATATGAAGCCGAAGTCAATGTCATATTTGATCATTTGACCCAATGTCAGCATATGAAATGCTTTGTAGTGATAAAATTTATTTGAATACATAAACAGAAAAGGGCCGAGTACTGATACCTGTAAGACACCATAAACAATAAAAAAAAAATGTAGAAAGAGAATGACTGAACATACACTAGAAGCGAACATTCTTTGCAATAAATAAGAATAAACCACTGAAGAACATTCCCTGACAGCCCACTTCTTCATTCCACCTATTCTCATCTAGTAATCAAGGACATTTAACAGTATGAAAGGGAGAAGAAAGACCTAACAGGACAAGAAGAGATACAATATTCTCCTCAGCACTGGGTCTAAGCTCATTAGCTACACACACCCATCTTCACACTCAGTCCAGAAGGCTGATACATTTACTGATTACTTACTAATGGCACACAACCACAGCACTGTTCAAGTAATTACAGTGACCAGAGCTTCCCCTTTCAGGATGTTCTTAGCAGAATTCCAGCGTCGTAAAAGAGAAGCAAACTATTCATGTATCCTATGAAGCAATCATTTGAAATTAGATGACTTTAATGCTATTAAAATGACAACATGGCCCAAGTGGAAAGGCTGAGTGGTGATTACAGAAGGCACTTGTGTAATGCAAGCCTGCAGGAAGCATCCATCCACTCCGACAGATGAGAGAGAGGGAGATTAATACGGACTATAATTGATGATCCCATGAGGCTTCAGCTGAAAGCGGGATCATGATGGTGCAGAATTGTTGGTTCTCTTTAATACCCAGTCACCTTGCCCTCTTCTTAATGGAGACATTTACAGTATGTCTCTTTTCTCTAATTAATATGACTCATCCAGCTTCCATATGCAGGAGGATCAGGCCCACGAGGATGACCTGATTAACATCCTAACCATAGGGCCCAGTGCCCCCACCATCTCCACTGCCTCAACCCCCCCACTCCCTCTCCTGACAAGCTCGGACCATCACCGGCACCCTGCACATCCCCTGACAGGTGGAATAATAACGGTCATACATCACTGCCCCCGAAAAGTCCAATAACCTAAATCTTCACTTGCCTCACAGCCCAGGACTCAATTACTTTATTGACATGTAATCTTCATAAGGGGAGAAATATTGAGCATGTAAGGTCAGTCGGTTATGAAGACATATTATCATATTATCTGCATGGGGGTTGTAGGGGCTAGGACCTGACAAAGCTAATTATAATCGTACATGTTACAGGACAGCGCATTATGCACTTGGCTGCATGAGTAAGCCTGTGCTGAGGAGGGGAAAGACAGGAGATGGAATTGCAAATCCACTGGCTGTGTTTGCATTACAGATATCTGAACCTTCATGTACGCTTCCCTGAATGATGGAGAAAAAGGACCCTTTCTCATTTTTTTGGACCAAAATAATGCCACCTCAAGAATAGTTTAAAGTTCAACAGATCTCAGGTCTTATTAATGCAGTGACTTGAACAGTTGCAAATGTCACTGTTACTTAGCGTGTCTGGAAGCTCGGCCTGTGGCTTTTGTTATTTCCCTCTCCCTGTCGCACTTTCAAGGTTATTGTGATATCTTACAAAATCTGCACTAGGACATACATTTCAGAATATCACCTAGGCTTTCGGAAACAAGATATGTGTAGTTTTTACAGGCCACCACAGTGCCTTATACTGTATATCACTACATAAGATAGTGACAGTCAGTTAGCTTTTATTGGCAATAACACACTTTGAAACATGCACTATGTGCATTTTGGAAGAAAAGATATGGCTAGTGGGAAAAAGCATGAAAGTGAAGTGCTGCCCTGAAACACACTAGGAATAGTACAACTGGGTCACTGGCTTTACTTCCTCACTGAAGGGAAGAAGACGAAAAAAAAATCCCACTGCAGGACATGTGTGTTCATTTCAATTCATTTCATTTCATGGCATTTTCCTCTTTTATTTGCCGCTTCCTTTCCTGAATCAATTGCACTGCGGCAGTATGTCAGGCTATGCCCAATAGTGAAACAGTTTGCTGGAGGTAATACAATCTCGACATGCTCCCGAGGGACGGTGGTTAGCATAGACTTAATGATGTCAAGTGCGGAGGCATAGTTTAGCTCTTCTCACAGGGCAAGCCTATTTACAATGATATAGACCTTCAGAAATGTTCCATTACTGCACATTTTCACACTGCTCCCTGAACCATAATCTCTTCTCGTTGTCAGCATTTGGGAAAATGGCCACATAGAAATGCTTCGTAAAAAGAAAAAGAGAGGGTGGGAAAGAGAGAGAGAGAGAGAGAGAGAGAGAGAATGCTGTTATTGCTTCACGCCTGCATCCCTGTAAAAGAATGATAATAAATAACTTTGCTGCATTCATCTTAGAATTAAATTATAAGAATAAGGGATGGAAATGTGTAGTCGAAAATTTCTCTTTTAAAGCAATACGGCATGATCCAGCAATATTTTGACAGGTTTTTTTTTTCATTCCTCCACTTAACAACAGATATTATTGAGGGTTTGAAAATCCTTAAGCTATAAGGGGACACTGGTCAAGTTTTATACTGTATTGTCATGTTTGCTGATTAGGTGACTGGAAGCTGAATGCTGAAATTACACTGAATGTGAAGAGTACTTATCTGAATGTTTGCAATCTGGAATTTACTGCAATGTCTGACCTCTATCACTCGGTCTTAGAGCAAGACGACATGTCAGAAATGATCGCATAATCAAATTAATGGAAAAGAATGTGTCTTGATACATTAGAATGATGAGAAGACCCACTATCTAAATGAATCATGTGAATTTTGTGATTAGGATTATTTACTTCACGGTAATTAAAGTAATGGTATGGATAATTGCTTCATACAGTATACCAGAAAACTCGCATTGACAACTAGCATGACCGACTTTAATAAACAAAACATAAGAATCTTTTAGTTTAAAATGAGCCAGAATCCTTCTCCTCATCATCTCGAGCCTTGAACCCTGTACAGAGATACGGCGCCGTCCTTTATAGTGCGTGATCGCGAATGCTAAACATCCATTTCCGTGTCCCTGATCTGAATAAATGATGTGGCAGGTCATTAATTTGAGCTACATTCACCCTCATGCTATAGTGCATGTTCAAACATGACTGTGTTGTGATTCTACAGCAATGTAGAGGTAGTGACAATAAATCAGTGGATTCATCAGTGAGCAAGAAAACAGTTTAGACAACAGTCCAATGGAGCTTGCTGTAATTGACAGATGAGCTTTGTCTCTTCCACTGCAAATGCTTCAGTTCACAGATTATGTAGGAATAGATGTGGAGCAGTGGGGAGGAGGTCACATGATCGATGAGCCCGATGTGTCACTTATGGATTTGGACAACAATGGAGTGAGATGTCCTTCTGTTCTTGTTAAATCACGGTTATGCTGTTTACATTATGCCAACGATTATTCGCGAAATGTGGGGTGAAAAAAAGAAAAAAAAATGACTTGCAGTGTCATTCTAATAAGTCAAACACAGCGGAAACCCAAAAGCCTCTGGCCCAAGTGAGCGGCATAAATCTCCAGCGGTCCACTGGGCAGCGAGCAGGGAGGGAACTTTCTCAGAACATCTTTTCATCTGGTTTGGATGATTAATAAGCCAAATACACACACTGTACACAAATAAAATAGAATGATGGGGCTTGTCATGAAATTAATTGCTGTCATTTGTAATTTAATTGTGGTTTGAATCACGTTTACACAAACAAACGCTGAAAGGAAAACCTTTCCCAAGTATGAATCATAAATACTTCCAGCGCCTATCTTCCATGATTCTGAATTACAACGATTTGGCATGTTTTTTTTTCTCTTCCAGTGAGGGGAATTTATCTTAATAAACATTTCCACTGGCTCTGTCACATGATCATTATAATGCAATCAGGGTTCGTTGTGAACGGATCAGTTTCGCCTTCGGAATGACAAGTTGCTCAACATCTGCCAGGACTGTCTTAGCATCTCGGAGAACTAAAGAACCCCTAGACACGAGCAGACTCATCCATATCAGCCCATAAAAAAAAAAAGAGAGCGAGAGAGAGAGAGGAAAGTCAGCATCGATCCTGTAAAAATATCCAAACCATCTGGCTTGCCTGTTTCCTCATAAATTACAATGATAAAGCGTCGAGTTTCGAAACTATGAAAACCGCACTAACCTGTGCTAAACTCCTGGCATGACTAAACGCACAGATGAAATTCTAGCCTGCATCTCAGATATCCAGTGTGCACGTCACAAATCACTCAGCAATATGAATAATGCTTTGACTGCATTAGCAATCACTTTCTGAGCTGATTAGAAAATGAGCATGGGGTTTCCATTTGCATGATATATTCTCTGTCAGTCTGCCTTGACAGGCCAGGAATACTGGGAAGCAGCCCAAAGTCCCAGGTACCATAACTATGTTACTGGAACAGGGCTGGGCATGTTGGCAAGACCTCCTGTCCTTGTCCATCATGCTGTCACATTCTTAGTCTTGCATGAGGTATCACTTGATCACGGAGTAGTCCAGCCAGGTCTGCAGTGTCATTCTTCCCAAATACTCTTGATGTATAAACCAGGTCAGACAGCTCTGATATATGAATAAATATTCAGTGCAAATGTATTAGTCTGTTCATCAAAAGCAAGACGTAAAATATAGATATGAATTCCCTAGAGTCATAGGTCCAAGGTCTGTTAAATGATTCATCTGGGAAGAAAATGAAACATCAATCAAGCCGTTCAGTCATTCAGACTTTTCTTGTAAGAGATTACATTTCCGATATGTATTTCATTCATCTCTAATATGAATTCAACATGCCTGATTAAACTTGCCCATTAAAATACAATACCTTCCATATTCAGATGATGGCACAGAAAAAAAATGATAAAAATAGTACAGTAGACCTTCTTGTCTCCGCCACCTTTCATTTGATAAAAGTTCTTAAAGTCTCTCAGAGACTCATTCTACTACATCAAACAGCAACACACGAGAGAGAGAGAGAGAGAGAGAGAGAGAGAGAGAGAGAGAGAGAGAGAGGAAGGGAAACGTGTCAATAACACGTCCTCAAAACCCACACAAACAGAATAATTCAGTAAATGCAGTGCCATTCTGTCAGAGTAATGACAGTGCGGAAAGAGAATCCATCTCAAAGTAGAGTTCAGCTTGCAGGAAGTACTTAAGTCAGCCCTGCTGTTTTAATCTGCGCTCTGAACAGGGTGAAAGAGGAGTGCTACAGTCTCAGTGACCAAATAATCTGATCCCACGTCTCCCCATCATCCTTTCTCTCGTTTTCTCCCGTCCATCTTTCATATACGTGCTGAAGAATGGCCGGGCTAGCTTGGCTTCCTCCATTCCTCTCATTAATCTCCATCTCTTGACTAATGGATATTCATGCTCCTGTGCTAGAGGAATCCGGGGAGGTCCACCAGATCCCCCTAACACAAATCATATCATCATATCACCTCGATACAAGAGAGAAAACAAAAGCTGTCTACACAAAAACCAAGGCCAAAACCAGCTCGCTGGCAGGGACAACGTGATCCCACAAACCTGCCGTGACTTGACTCGAGCAAGTGTCTATGACAGATCGGTTTCAGTCCCCGTTTTTTAAACGTATAATTATTCAGACGTGCAGAACACAGAGGATATCTAAAACAGATGTTTGCGAACTACATCAAATGACATTTTTTTTCTATGCACGCAACTTTTCTGACCATTATTTTTTGGCACAGCATCTGAGAAGACGCAATGTGTAAATCTGCGAGTCCATATAAACTTGCACAATGGCTATTTCTTTTTTTTATTGGCGCTCATTATATTATTATACATATGTGTGTTTTACATAAAAAATACAAAAAAGTCAAAATGAATGGGCACAAAAACAGGCCTGTGTCATTAAAAAAGGATCCTAAGCACCTCATCAGTATCCGAACTGGAACACACCTCTAGATCTAAATCGACACAATGTGCTTAACACTTTTTCTACACGCAGAATGCTGGACTGAAAACATGTGTCTCAGCAGAATCTCAACCATAAATTTAACATGCATTTTAGATGCAGGAAAAATATTGAATAAGGAAATGATGCAATAAACTCAATATTAAATTAAATGACTTTTCTATCCAGATGATTTTACTTCGACTTTAATAAACACTCTTTAAAAAAAATTAATAAATAAACAAAACTACCCTCACCAATGACATGGCCAGAAGCTCAATCAGAATTTTTGAGACATGAGCCATCGTCTGACAGTCAAGTCATTTGTTTTTGACACTGGATAATGCTGCTGAGGAGAGTCTAGCATGCAGGTGACTTGTAAAGATGCAATGCAAACAACAAATCAGCGTTAGAGTACCCTAAGAGACTAAATGTAGGCAGGTGTGATGGTGTCATATGATACAAATAATAACAAGTGATTCTGCAGGACTGACTGGAAATGGGACCTTGTTGTGCTGCGTAGGGGAGCAGCCGCCGTACAGCATCATACAAGCAGAAAACAGCGTGCAGCACAATAATCTCCACTGCGCTCTTTAACAGAGTAGATGAGTACCTCATTAACTAAGTTCCTGCTGACTCTGAGCTATCACTCTGTCATTCCTAAGCAGTACTTTAGTTCCAGGGTTTTTCAGTCTAATACAAGTACACAGGAGGCCACAATCAGCTATAAGCGTGTTTATGATCCAAAGCCATAATCTATATTAGACTAGAATAAAAATAATGAAAAGAGAAGGTTTGCAAATGTCACACAGGTTTAAAAACAGGGACATTACTGAGAAGTTATTTGAGGAAAAGTCTTTGCTGCTATTAATATAAATAATGGCAAATTAGAAACCTGGTGATATTTTAGTTAATGTTGATATACAGTATAAAGGTCTTGATTAAATCAGAAAGTTGATTTATTAAGTTGGTTTTATTCCTCTTCTACCACAGCAAATTGTTCATTTCTGAGCAGTAAATATTACATTCTTTAACTGTTTATAGTTACATTTATTGATTCATTTCTACAGAATTAGTTCCTGTTCTTACTGATAATATAGAAGCTTAAAAACAGCCGCCTGCCTTTATTTCTGCTCTCTCTTGATGATAAATTCATAAGAACGCAGCATGTCAGGTCCCAGACAAATGGGAATGTACCAACTGCTCTGTGCTGAAGACATTTAAATCGAGGAAAACTCACAAAACGTTACACGCTGAAAATAGAGATTTGCTCTATAAATGTTAAATAAACCTATTGTTAAGGAATCCCTTATCATATAAAAAAAATAATCTCATATTATTTCTCTATTACTGTATTAATGTTTGTAATTAATTAAAGAACAGTGTTTTATTTATTTATTAATTCATTTATTTTAGATTATGTGCATCATATATCATCATTATAATAAACCTGTGATTTGACTTACAGCCTGACCCTGCAGACCTTCTGTTAATGCCAATGATTTAAAAGCTTCTAAGCTATCAGACTTGAAAACTGTGGCGGGGAAAACTAAAGTTAAGACGCAGTTTCGCGTTGAAGCTCCGGGGCACTACAAATCCATCATTACATCAGCCACACCGAGCAGATCTGTTTCAACGACACAAAGGTTCTAGCATGGCTTTTTGTGGCGATGTGTGAAAAAGAACATTTGAGCTCACTAGCTGCAGATCCAGGCCTGGGTAAATGAGTGACGCACAGTTGCCAGATGTAAGTTAATGGAGGATAGGGGGACTAGCAGCAGGTGTAAATCTCCCCCCATCCTGCTGAGCTTTAAAAGTCAGTGCTTAGCACCCACAGCTCCGTCATCTGGCCTCTCCCAGCCTCCACGACAGCCCATTTGTCATCATTTTCACTTTTTTGGCAAAAAAATGGAATGTTCTAATGGAGTGCTTTGAACGATCCCAGATGTTTGTTTATTTGTTGTGCTGCAACTGCAAAACAGTTTATTCTTCACATACAGTTCCATTTCAGGGGCGGATATCATAATGAAAGCAAACTGCAGGTGGAAAAAAAAAAGGGAAAAAAAAAAGTACAGCGTCCCCAGGGTGTCTTCTGCTCGGATATTCTTTTAGCGAGGGCCTCTTGTCTGGAGGGATTTGAAGAACAGTTGTGTGCCATTTAAAATACAGACATCCATTACCGCTACACATGGCCTACAATAACAAAATTTAAATGCACTTCAGCTGATATATGAAGGAATACAGTTTCCTTCGCTGGTGAATGTTCGCTGTTTTACTCACGGAGGAGAAAATAAATGTTCATGAGCTACAGTATGATGCAGGTCCTGGAGGAGCATTTATTGCTTTCAGATGTCAAGATGTATGTGGGGGAATTTTGTTGTTTCTAGTCATATTTATGGAGAGACATAATCGATTTTACCTCCTGCTATTTCTGAACAGGCCTTTTAAAATGCTTAATCTATTTGAAGTTTTTAAACTCTATTTAATTTTATAACCCTATATTTCATTATATGGTTAAAATATTCAGCGTTACGTTGTATAGGTTACTACGCTGGGTTGCTGCTACGCTGCTTTGTCTGTATTAGGAGATGACTTTGGAGAAAAAGCTCGGTCTTTAGGTTGGTTTAAAGCTGGTTGAAGATGACAGCAGTGCTGCTTCCTGTGGCTACGCTGCTGGACTCCAAGCCCTGACATCCTCTCTGTCACACCTCGGCTGCCTCATGGCCTCTCAGCCTCACTCGCTCTCACCCTCCTCCTCCTTCCTCTGAGCCTCTCCTGTCTGCTCACTGTGTGTCCACTCCCCAATTGTAGCCCAACATAAGAGACAAGGGTCTCATTTCCCAAAAGCCAAGACTTCCTCTAGTCCTCTACGCTGTGTGTCAGCTCGGCAGGCACACAGCCCGTCCCCTCTCTCCCATCTCAAGTACTCGTGCCTGTCCTGATTACCTATGGCACCTTGACTCTAGGGGCCTCGGCACAGGTGACATTAATTGTAGCAATATTGAGAAACAGCGGAAAGGCTTTCTGTTCAAGACAGCCTGCTGTCACACATGCCGCTAATTCTGCCGGCCACTGCAATGCAGCATCTAACATACAGCGGGCCTGACAGCACTGGCAACAAACCTTTGGGCAAAGCATGGGCACGATTACCATTCCATCCTATACAGGTGGACTCGATAAATAACTGCATAATTGCATCATGAGATGGTTCACAATGAGTTATTGCCAATGCATACAAATAGCTTGCTTCCTCCTGACACGTCCTGGAGGTGAACTGCATCTTTTAGTGTCAGGGCTTTTCTATTAAACCTTTTCTCTTTTTTTTTCTTTCCTCCCAGGCACAGCCAAAGTTCAAATAAAGAGTTACTGTGTTAGACCTGATGCATTAAGCAAATAGAATAGGCAATAAGTCAAGATAAATAAAAATGGTGTGATAACGGGGAAAGAATAAAAGGAGGCGAAGGACAAAGATGAGGGCTTGTGTTATCTAACACTGCAGTACAGTATCGTAAAAATAACGAATGGAGAGTGTCAGCGCAGCGAAATCTAAGAGGGAGAAAAAATATTTCATATGTCAGCTCTGCTCACCTTTTAATGGACTATTCTCAAGCAACATGATTTTGACAAAGCACTGGGCTTTCCTCTACATCACTTGAGAGGTGAGGGTCAGCCTTTGTGAAATAGATCTGTCCTTGGTGGGGGGTGGAGAGGCTCTTCGTTGACCTCACATGAAAGCAAAAGTGGCAGCACCATGGTCGCGCTGCGAAAACACAGTACTCGCCATTGCACGGACAAAAGGACATGATGAATGTTTCCTGCATGAAAAAAAATCTTTTTTTTTCCCCTCTCCTGAAGTTCAGCGTGTCTAAAGCAGCTCTCCTGCAGAGTTCCCGTCTCATAACCAACAGCGATGGAGCTTCACCAGAGGCTTGGGAAATTTACCAGCAGCTGAGAATAATCTATTGGTCCGTAGACTATTTGTGAAGAAAAGTCGGTTTCTGAATTCTATTCTAAAATTACACTAAACCACTAGATGGATGTATCATCCTGCAACTGGTTCATGGTATCATTTCTTTCTTTTATTTCATTATCATATGAGATATAACTGCACGCTCTTTGTTTCAAATCATGCTTAGTATATGTGTCTATATGCATTAAAACATGATATGAGGGATAAACAATATAAACACAATATAACCGAGCACATTTTGTATTCAGATATGTATAGAACACGGGTCGAAAATTAATATCTGAACTACTTTTTTTTAATGAAAAGAAATAAATACTTTGCAGTACTTGTAAGAGATTGAATAGTCAACTCAAACGGTATTATTATTATTAAAAATCTTTCCTGCTGCCAATATATTAAATTGCTATTTCCAAAGAAGTTCTGTGCTTATACTGTAAATCATAGATGATTCTTGGCGTGTTAGCTGATTACTGTGTGCGGCTGGAGCAATGTCATGTCGGTAATGTTCTTGTTTTTTATTCTTATTTATTTAAAAAAATTATATTTGTGCACTGCAGAACATTTTGGGGGTGATGCAGTAATACAGGACATAAATCTATTAATTGCTCTGGTTCTTAGAAAAATAGTGACCCATGTAATAATAATTAAAAAAATTATGTAATTATTCTGAAACCTGCTCTAGCTGGTGCACGAAGTCGTGTTATTTATTCAGATGTGATCACCATTCTGATTGAACTTTAAATGCTGTAGTAAAACAATAAGCGCTACTATGCACTACTCACTAGTGCTCAATGTGTCGTATATCATCATGTCCAAAGCTGCAGTGCAGTAATACAGCATCCTAGTGAGATCAGCATCGGGGATGTGTACAGTATGAACACAGTGCCACAGTTCTTATGCTAAGCATAACTGGTAATGTGTTTAATGCCTTTTTAACACGAAATAAAATCAACTTTATTAGCGGTATCATTTTTTCTTTCACATGAATTGTTATTTTGTGTCTGTGTACAGCATATTGCATCATACTGTGTTGTATAATATAAAAATAAAGGATCTGTATTAGTTTCAATTATGTTGTTGTTTTTTCAGGATTGACTGCTGCTGTTTTGTTGAGTGTGTGATGTTGTTCTGTGATTGTAAAAGATGTCATGCTTAACTATTCTCTTATAATAAATCATTATTATTATACAAGTATTTTATAATATTCATCCTTCATTCATTCATCTTCTGTACCGCTTTATCCTTCTATTCTATACTTTTTTTTTATTTTAAAAAAAGTTCTTAAACCTCACCCCAGAGATCATAATACTTTTAATTACATTTAAATACCCACTTTATTCTACTTGTGTTGCCGGAAAAGCTGACAAACTCACCTTTGGGGTTTTTTACTTCTTGGGATCTGGGTAGTGGAGTGTAAGGCAAAGAAGTGCCGTCTGATCTGCGATCACTGCGATCCTACAAGACAAATCGAGCAAACATGAACTCATTGTGTTGATGGAGTCTACAATATTACTACCTGGGCTGCTTTGCATTGCAATCTGGATTTATTAGGTTGGATAGACAGGCAAAATGTAGATTATCGATTTCTGAGCTGTGAATGCATTGATCCTAATTGAGTCCTGGACGAAAAGTACTCATTCGTCATCACCAATCAGGAGCATTCATCCAGACTGATGGCATGAAAGGCAGGCGGAGAGAGAAAGAAAGAAGGAGAGAGAGCGAGTCACAAAGAGAGCAAGACAAAGAGGACGAGAGACAGAAAATATAAATCATGGGGTGGGGTAAGGGAGAAAAGCTTCATTGCCATGACTGATTGCCCAAGTGCCATAAATTTCCAGAGTGTGGTGGAAAGGTAATGTTGGGAGCAGCACTCCTGCTTTTATCAGGGTGCTGGACAGCTTTCATTATCTGGCATGAGAGGAGGGGAGAGAGGCGGTGAATAGGGACCCTGCCTTTGATTATCTCTTCCCTTCTTGTTTGAGAGAGGACGAGGCGAAGGCGCCCGCTAGCACTCAGTCAAGGAGGATGCTGCAGGTCAGCCCAGGGTCAGTGTGTCGCTTACTCTCCAACTCCCTCATTACTAACGCACACTGTCATACGCTGGCACGCCAACAGGTGGCATGACACTAGTACTGTCTGAATGCGAACACTCTGTCATCCTTTAGACTCACGAGGCCTTGCTTAACAGATATGGTCTACTACTGTATTTCAGCTCTTCCTTGTAGTTTTAGCGTTCAAGCCTTAGTTAGCGTGAGTAAGGCGTTCAACAACATAAACTCCTGCACGAAACAATTCAGGAGGTACTTAATCATGGGGGCGACGGTGACAAATTTAGTCTACAGCACAATTTTCCCCCATATTTTCCACCAGCTGCTGAGCTCTGAAATGTTATTTATAAATAAATAAATAGCTTTTTTGCTTGTAAAAGGAATTGATTCTGTTTTAAATATAATTTCGAATAATATCCAGTTATTCAGGAAAGCACTGATAAATCTAAAGAAAATAATCCATGCTCGCGTGTCCTAGTCATTAGGCTTCCATTGAAATTGTGAACATCATCACTTCATGCATGCTGCCATTAATTACCACCACACTTGTGTAAGTCAGATGGTGTGAGGTAGCCAAGGCTTTCGAGCTTGTCAGCACTTTCCTTGTTACCAGTTTCAATCTCCTCCAACCATTTGGCTTTAATATCCTAAAGCAGCACTCAGAGAGGGACCGTCAGTCTGCCCTGACTAATTTCCTCCGGGCCTGACAGATCAGAGGCCTTCCCCACCAAACTGCCCTCTCCCCATCATAAAGCCCCTCGTAATCCTGCTGCTTGTCTACAATTAATCTTCCCAGTTGCCACATTATTAACACCACCACCCACAGGCAGGGTCTGGCTCTGCCCCACTGGACACGGCGCACCCCCTCCTCACTCCAGCGACCAGGCACGTCAATCACATGCCGTGAGCAAAAGTCGCCCGCTGTCAACATCAGAGATCCCCCCTGTCAGCGAAAAAGCCCCCCCACCCATCCACCCAAATGCTAGCCAAGTCCACTGATCACACACCCACACCCTTGAAGAAGATTAATCAGAGCCCTCCCTGCCACTTCCTCCCCTCCCCATCTCCTCCTCTCTTTCTCTTTATTCAATGAGGCATCCTCACGATGAGAAAAGAGGCCAGGCTCATAATGGGAATCCCTGCGTAACAAAGTTAAAGGAAAACTCAATTTGAATGCCAGCTGTTATCTGGCCCCTTTTTTTTCGGAGCTTCTTAAAGAGCAGGCGGACAAGAGTTCCGCTTTGATCAGTACCCTTAAGATTTTACACAAACATAATCACAAGCCGAGGGGTCGCTCCAGGCACCAGGAATTCATTCATTCCTCCGGCTTAGAGAACACACAGGCAGTTTTAAGGGCCTTTCGCGTTCACGGTGCCGTTTATCTTTATTTGCTTTTAAAAGATATGAATCGGCTTTTCACTAACCCGCACTAGTTACAACGTTCATGTTTGGATTGGTCATTTAATAACGGCTGATAACGACATGAATTGGGATAATGTGCTCTTGAAAGATACACTGAGGAAATCTAGGAGCTGATCCCGAAGGGTAACATGAAACAAGAATGACAGCAGGAATGGACACGAGCGCGGGAAGCTCGATCCTGATGGACTGTGGATAAAAATGGATTGTGAAGCAAATCTGGTGCTGTAACGTGTATGTACTCTTTCACTCCTCTCTCTGTCTGACTGCATCTTTATCACAGAACAACGCAGACGAACTCTGATCTACTGTACAAGCGCATCAAACAGTAGGCAGCCCTAAACACACACACACACACACACACACACACACACTCAAACATTTTTAATTCATATAATTATTAATGCAAATAACTCCAATCTAACCGTAAACATTTCTTCATTAATTAAAGTCTGGTGTATTTTTTTATGGTGTTGTTTTTCTTTGGGGACTACGCCAAAGTTTCTCATAGTGAATTCTCCCATTGTGGTGATATTTGCTCCCCACCAACATCTAAAAACATGCACACACAAACATGCAGCCATACAGTAAAACGACACAACAGCACAGCTGCACGTGGCTGTACATGTTACGGTCAGATGGGGGCGCTGCAGTGTAAAGTATATAAGCGTCTCCATGGCCACTCGTGCTAGCGAGCGTTGGCTCTCCAGGCCGCGGGCATATGCTGCCTGCTCACATCGTTATTGTCTTTATACACTGAGTAATCACGGCAGTTTATGATAATGCGGTCGAAATTTACAAGCTGGGGAAAGAAAGAATCACAAATAATGGCATTAACAGAGAAAGCCACGGCAGCCCTCGTCCCACTGGGGGCTTGGCTATCAGAGGCAGGACTCCTTGCTGAAAATGTCACAGTGAAATATGACTCCGTCGCTGGATTATACATCATGCTCACACTCTCTCCCTCCTTTGGTCGTTTGCCCAATACAAACACAGTAAATGCTGCTAAACCCGGAGTCGTTCATGATTATCATCTCCAAAACAGATCTACTACTTCAGGACGAAGGTGAAAAGGAAGTGACCCTTACGCAGAGAGTTTTTCTTTTTTCCGTAAAGGCCCCAAAGCTAAAGAGAGAGAGAGAGAGAGAGAGACTCCCTCCTGAGTCTAACTTAGAGTACAGTCTAACGTCCGCACTGATTTTTGATTTTTAGCTCACCTTATCCGCAAAAAGACTGATCAGCGCTACAATCTATTCACTCACGTATACTCACGCATTAAGAGAACGAGAGAGGGAAGGAGGAAGGAGCAGAGATCAGTGTAAACACCAGTACTTTTTATCTCCTTATACATCTGGACAAGTAGACAAAGTGCTAAAACGAAGTAAATGTGGCCTGACAGCCACTTCAAAGAGTTCAGCCAGGGGCTTACTGCTACTTAAAGCGTAGGAATGTTGTTGCTAAGCATCAGACTACAACCTATCAGGCCCTACAGAAGGGCCTGGTTTCCCTTTAAGAGGCAGAGTGGGAAAGCAAGAGAGCGAGAGAGAGAAAGGGGTGGGGGGGGGGGCAAAGGAGAAAGCGAGAAAGAGTGGAAACTCGACAGTAAGGGGAGGCTGGGGATTCAAGGAGAATTTTTAGCTTAAAGCAATTGTTAGAAGAAACGAGCTTTCTGCTTTGTTTTCTCTTGACACCATTTCGGCTTTTCGTGCTTGCAAAAGACATGTAGAAAAATGTCTTTTGATACGTTTTCTCTTTGGGTCTTTATCAAAAATAAATAAATAAAAAATTCTGTGGGCACAAAACTTTCCCTGTCTTTCTCGGAACGCTCGCAGAGTTCTCTGATGATCTGAAGATCAGAGAAAAGCAAACTTGTATGAGCATTTGAGTCAACACCAAATGTTATCTTGACGTCTTTTTTCCCAATAAATTTCGCCTTCATTTCTACACTGAGAAATTGCGCGTTGGCTGTTGACCCGAATCTACGCTGTGACTCTGAGCAAAATCCATTAAACCAGACTCATATTCGCACTAATAGTAAACCATTTCACTCAATGCCAGGTTTTTTCCTTTTCTTTTTCTAAAAGTGAGTTAAAACGACAAACTTGACCAAAAAGTAGGACATGATGAGAAGATGCTCGCGCTGGGAGGCGAGGAGAGTTTCCCTACAGCACTTACCGTACGCTAGTGCAGATAGGATTCAATAATTCATGCTGTTGTGTGTATAAAAAGCACACTTTCACAATTTTTCTTAGGTAATGACTAAAGGCTGTGGTGCCAACTTTTTCAGCTTGCTAGGAGACTGGCAGCCAGCGTGTGCATTTAATGATTTACCCGTTCTGCTTCAGTGAGTTCACGCAAAGCAAATAGATCATCTGATCAGTGATCACAAGCGAAACCGGCTTTCTTTGCCCGAGGGCTGGCCTCGGCGCTTACCGAAGCCGCTTCAGTGTTAGACAAGCAAAGGTTAGGCACAACAGGAAGTTAATCGTCCATATCAACAAGCACTACACTTAACTCGCTTTTTAGGGGTTGAATTTTAAAGAGCCAGCTGACCTTTTATTGCTGGGTACTTCGAAACGTCGACTGCGGTCGTTTAAACATCGCCTGCATAGGTGTAATAAACAGATAAAAGAACACGGGCGTAAAGGGTGTCCAATTCATTCAAGTCAAGATTAACACTCTGATTCGTTTATATACGACCACCATATGCACCATCAGATAGTTACGGGCTTCTTTTTACCCAAAACCCCTTCAAACGAAAGCTGAAGGATTTGCTATCCTGGTGGCCAGGCTCGATTTGTCATTCGGGTTAAGTTTTAGCTCTGAGCAACACTGTTACATATTCACCAATGCTGCGCTCTGTGCACATGTAAATCCCTGATATAAACAAGATAGCGCTTCTCTTCCTTAAGGGCTCAAGTGCCAGCAGTACTTTAAGGTACATTAAGCTTGTCTATATCCGATCACGCTCACAGACTAACATGTCATTAAACTAAACTGAGAGTTCGGCTGCAGATGATTGACAGAGAACATATTACGTAGATCTACATAATGCTGGCCAAGAGTGCTTTTAGTATACCGTTGAATACACTATTCCCAAACCCTAATGAAAAGTACGAAATCATTATTAAATCCTACCAAATCCTGTCCTTTTTCTTATTCTCAGCATTCGATGCACACGCTTCGTACCCGTGACACTGTGCGGCTCTTCCTGTTCCTATTAGGAGCTGCGTCTAATGTCAGAAATGTTTTCTTTTTCTTTTCCTTTAAGTGATGTTAAATAATTGAAGATTCTCCGAGCAGGACTGTCACCCTGAGTTGTCTTGGATGTTTCCTGTGCAATTAGATACTTTGAGACATTTGAAGAGGACTCACACAGCAGAGTCACACAAAGTGACAGGAACCTGACTTGAAATGTGACGGTTACTTAGCAGTGCTTAGCTCTCAGCGTGCTTTTTATTTTTTTATTTATTATTCCTTTTTTCATCATAAGATCATAAGCAGGATGAAAACTAATTTTGCACAGGTGAAAGAAAAAAAAACTTCAGCTCTGAATAATGAGATCTGATGTGCGCAGAAGAGATATAGGACGAAAGCAGGTGGTGTGTGTGTGTGTGTGTGTGTGTGTGTGTGTGTGTGTGTGTGTGTGTGTGTGTGGATATACACAGGCTCGTGCAGACGTACGTAGGTGATAAACGTGCTTGTTCGGGACTAACCCGATCTCTAGCAGCAAACAAATGAGCACAATCATGGTATTCGGCGCACACTAACTTCGCTATAATCAGTATTGTGTTTTTAATAATACTCTGATTTCAGCTGAAGGATGAGAACTCCAGCCAAAACGCTGTTTAATGGTCTTATTTTTCTTCTGGTATCATAGAGATGGATAAACAGAGACACAAACCGATCACACAACATTTATAAAGGGCAAATTCATGAGTACGAAAAAAACCCTGACTTTTTCTGACTGTTTCCAGATACTTACAAATTACCCGCCAACTCGCAGTTATTGGAAATTGCGCCGAGCCGTAGGATTACAGACTGTCACTTTTTATGAGCGTGAGTAATACCACACTCGCCATACTGTTCTTACTCATACCAGACAACAGGACAAACAATAAGGGAGGGTGGAGGGTGGGTGGAAGGTGGGTTGGGGTGGAGAGAGGCTCCAGTGGGTGTACCGCTCGGGTTTGTGTGGTGTAAAAAGCTGGAAGAGAGAGATAGCAGTCAGGCCGTTCCTCCCGGCATCCTCCCCTCCTGAGGAGAAGGACTTATGAAGGTGAGCGCCCCGCTGACAGGCAGGAGAATAAAGGAGACAAACCCCAGATAAAAATTAAATAAAAAGTAGCTGTCTTAAACAGTAATTGCACTCCTTTGCTGAGCAGGCTTTCAGATATATAAACTTGATTTACTATCAGCTCACAACTACAAATCAGGGGGTCCGAGAAACACTTGTGCTATGAAATTGTTTAATCTCATCAAGTTCTGCTTTCACAGCAAGCCATAAATCACAAACTCTTTGTTATCATAGACCTCCATGAGCGCCTCTCAGGCAGGCAATGGATCGTGGGTATATATAATCTTGACTGCACAAACAGCCGGGTTGTCAGTGGCTGAAATACTTTCATATTAGCTGCGCTGCAGCTGCTGGAACACAAGCCCGTGATGGATATCTCATTTCCAATGCTCTGCATCTATTTCCAGCAAATTATTACGGCATAAATTTCTTGTCCGCAGAAACGGCCAATTAATTAAGTTAAAAATGGACCCATGATCGCATCTACAAAGCAAACAGAGGAGCAGGGGCCGTTTTACAGTAAGTGGATTTACCTTCGGGTCAGTTTAACGAATGATTTTAAACTTTGTCATAAACTTCCAGACAGGCCAATATCTACACAGGAGCCCCTGCACAGACTAGGTGCTGACAGATTTACATAAAGCTTATTTATGTGTGGGGGGCCTGCAGTTGATGGCTGAGGTAGAAATAAAGTTTACTACTGCCCAGAGGAAGCCGCCAACCTCGAATTTTCCATCATCAGCGAAATAGAAGATAACCGAATAATACCTCGACTGGTCTTAACACAATATACAAATTTAAGGCTCTATCAAAGTGAATAATTCATATCCGTACACGGGGCATTTATTCTGCATCGGGTCATTTATCAGAGAGTGAATCCTCCAACGAAGATGTGCACCAAGATCTATGTGTGTTTCAACTTCTTTTGAGATAAATCAAGCAGAACTGTTACACTGGTACACCGGCTCTACCTGGGACTAATGACATAAATCTCTCACGTCTCCGAAAAACAAGGAAAAATGGGTGCCTGCTCTCACAAAAAGAATTTTTTTATATATGCAGTAAATAATAATCGAAATTGACATAAATGCCAAACCCACTCATTAGAGGCAGTAAACTGATGTGAGACAGAACATCAGATATGGATGTGGAATTTCATTTGAACATTCGAACTGAGAGCATTAAGCTCAAGTATGTGTTTGATCTAAATGCTGTTCCTCGGTTCCTCTCTCTCTCTCGCTCCAAAAAATACATAAAGAATTGAATCATGTTAAGATCTTGATAGCTTCTTATTCTTATACATTTTCTTTAAAATATGTTTTTTGTGCACACCTTTCCGATTGTAGTTCAGAAAGGAAATACCAAAAAAAAACACAAAAACCCAGCCAAGCGCTGATCAGTGTTTACTCAAGTCACTAAATGGAGCCTTAACTTAAATGTTTCCGAATGCCAGCGACCGCTTTCAAAGAATGCAAAAGTCGATTAAAAACACAAGTCTCGAACAAACAAAAAAATATATACACAAGAAGCTAATCATGGCTGTTGGACGTCCCTGTGATAAGAAGCTAAACACAGTCTGGGCTGGGCCTACATGCCATGCTTAAAAAGGCTATGTTCTCCTCTGAATAGCCAGGCTTCATTTATTATTTATAATCCTGGCAGTCTGTGCTCTGATTAAGGCAGCAGAAATTTGTTTTACCGGACTTTGCCTTTAATCTGTCTCTCGGTGAGATAGATTAGCCAGGACTGTGCCAGCACTGAGCTCTCTTTGCTTTGCTCTGTTTCTCTCTAACCGTGACATGTCAAGAGCAGACACATCTGTTTCAATGTGGAAGACAACTCTGGTCCATGTCAGTCCCCCCCCCCCCCCCCCCACCAATTCACCCTCCCTAGAACTTTCACTGAGTATTGTGTCAAACAAATCCCTTCCATGACTGAAATGATAAACCGTCTTTTTTTTAGGAAATAAATAAGAAACCGCTCCATCATGTGATCCATTTTGCTTTTTAATGGTGGCACGTTAGCGGTGAATAAGAGAGGGTTTAATAAACTAGGCGGAGGGCCAGTCTCAGGGCTCGCCGTCTCATGAATGTTTTCTGTTTCCCTCTTGGCCTACTCGCTGGTGCTAAATCATTGGCTGCTGTCAAGGAGCACTAAGCTAGTGTGCGTCATTGGGGAGTGCAGGAAGCACCGGGTATAATTCTGTCCATCAGTGTAATTTATTATATTGGTAGCTTTGTAATCATGTGCAATAAGTTATAGGGCCTGACACAATGGAATTTACTTTGAAGGCAAAAAGTGTTCATCATGCTTAAAGGTCTGGCCAGACCTTTTCTACTGTATTTACATGAGGAAAAAGAACATAGACAAGTGTTTTATTCCTCCATCTAGACACCTACACAATGGCTTTGTGGACACAAGACAGGAGAGAGAGAGGGAGAGAGAAGGGCAACTAAAAACAAGAGAAAGGGAGGAGTGATGTCTGGATGTTTGTGAACTGTTGGCGGTGTCTGAGGCTGTGTCCGTTGCTATTCAGTGAAATTTAAAGTGGGTGTGCCAGATTGCATCCCGTGGGAGCTCTTCAAAACTCTATCCTGGTATATAGATCTCCTTCTCTCTCTCGCTCTCCCTCCCTCTCTCTATGTATAAAAGAGATGAATTACGTCTGTATCTCAACAACCCGGTTTTATTGTCAGATTTTGACCTAAGCAGTGGTGGGGGAAACAAGGTCATATTGTATTTTTAAAACAGGTACCAAACACCCTGAAACAAATAAAGGAAAGCAGGTTATAATCCTCTAAATATAGCTGTAGGGAAAATGTACAGAGGTGTCAATTAGTTTATTAATTATGGACGTCATTTCCAGACGCGCGTCATGCGGTTCGTTTGACCGAACAGAGATACAGGCTGATTTTCAAGACGAGTGCCTGCGCGTTCGCTGTGGATACAATTGTGTTTAGCATAAAAGAAACATGGGGTTGTGAAGCCCTAACAAAGAGCTATATCTCCCTGTGGCCCGCTCAACATGCCACATTTGCATATCAAGCCAGTGGGGCTGATATGTAAACATGTTCCTTCATCAGATGGTGCCGACGTCGAGAGCCATTCAGCTGCCTGTTAGCGGGCTGCATTAGCGCCAGACAAAAGCAAAGGGCTCTGAAAGAGACATCTCATGTCACAGCCCATGAGAGATAATGAAATCGCTGTACCTCCTTGATCACGTGCACACACACACACACACACACACACACACACACACACACACACACACACACTCTCTCTCTCTCTCGCACAATCACACACCCACACACAAAAATTCCTGTACACTTCAGTGAGATAGCCTGCCGTTCATTTGGTTTTCATCTAATGGCCTTTTGTATCTGAGCACTTCAATTTGCAAGCCGTGCTGGAAGGCAGCGCCTCCTGATATGTTAATTGGGGGGTACTTAAGCACTAAAAGATTAACATAAAACCCTTTAGAAACAAGCTAATAGTTTTTGATAATTCATCCATGGCCTTTGTCTGTCCATCAGCACACCGCCTCCAGCTGTAATTTTATCAAGAGCCTGTAAAATATCATTTAAACAAGTTCACTTACTGATAATTAATAACAGAAACCGCGTTATTCAATTGAACTACCCTGACACCATTAACAATCCAGAAAGTAAAACATAATTAAGCCGTTCTATTTTATTAACCTATTCATTAAGTCGTGCAAATGATGACTCGGAAGCGCTGTCACATGGAGCAATTAGAGGAGCACGCGAGTCTCTATTTAGGCCGTGTTTGATTAGGCCCCTTTCAATTAGACAGGTAACAACACAATCTGACACGCCTGCAAACGCAGCTTATGGAGAAAGGCGACAGATCCCGCGCATATTAAACAGATAACTCCGTTCAAATCAAACAGATTTTAAAGAAAAACTTTTCTTTGTCCCGGTACTGGAAATTTTCTTCTCAATATATATTGCTTTTCTCAAAATATAAAAAAAAGAAGGAACACAACAACAAAAAATATCCTTTATCATCAGTATTTTTTTAATAAAACTATGTGACATCATTCATACATCCTACTTACATCCTAACTACAGTACTAAAGTAACACAAGTAGCGTTTCTCTCGTCTGTTATACTGTATATACTGTATGTAGCATTTATAACCTGTTATGCCTGCTATCATAGTCTGACAGTAGAATAAAAAAAAAATTATCAGCTAAAAGATTTTAAATGAAGCAAATTATTAAACTAAATAGCTAGTTATATCTTTAGTTATTATTTACTTTATAGTTATTATTATTTTGCCTAGGCTATTGTTTGATTTATTTTATTTTATTTTATTGCTTGTTGTACTGTTTACTGCTTAACAGAATTTAACTGCTTAAATTTTTTTTTAAATTACATTCGAAGGCATTACTGCTTTACAATTTTTTTAAGTGTCTAAGACTTTTTGCGCTGTCTTATCAATCCTGTCTTTAAACATAAACTCCATTTCATCACCTGACCCCTTACATGACACTTTTAATCACATGTCCTCCGCTCTACACACACGCACTTGTTTCAGATCAAGAGTTCACTACATGTACAGTACAGTACACATCTCAGCCCTTCATCCAAGTACTTATTTGCTTAAGTTACATATTTGTTCTCGTATGTTGTAATGGATTTTTGATTTGGTTGTTATTTGCTTTGTCTGATAGTTTAATGTATCAGACTTTGACTTTGTGCCTGGGCTTTGGACTGGACTGCTTCGCCGATAATCTTGCATCTGCATCTAAAGCCTTTTCCGTGTCCAGACTGCACAGTGTAGTTTTTGTTTATCAGTTTATCATTTTCCTCCTGGTTCATCCTGTACCCTGTGTGTCCAATAGAGTAAACGATAAAAACGAGGTTAAAATGAGCATAAATAAGTCTGAAATAATTGTAGTTTTACAATCCAGAAAAGCTGGTGGAGGTGTTTTATAATGATATGTATGAGGTGATTATACATTTTCCACTTCATAACCCTTCCTAATCTAATAGAAACCCAAGTTCCCAAGGCTCTAAACCTAGCAAATTCAGTACTGAAACACTACACGCTGTCTAACCACAACCTCATCGCTGTCCAACATCGACCTCGAGCAGTGGTCACACTATCGGAGACAGGCGTGACTGTGTCCATCAAAGTGGCCGAGCAGCCCGTCTCTTCACGTACAGAGGCATCTTTATCAGCGTGTCTCATTCGGCCTGCAGCTCAGAGCACGTCTCGGGAGTGTCAGCGAGCAGTGGAGTGGAACCGTGAGACGGGAGATCGGGCCTCGGTGAGCAGACCGTGTATGATCCTCCACTCAACCCTCGTTGATATGTTAGTCAGGGGCAGACAGATGCACCAGGTCTGATCATGGGCATAGCGAAGGGCACCACAACGCACCACGTCACTCCTGAGCAGGTGTGGCTGTGGCCTGGCAGCTGATCTCTCTCTCTCTCTCTCTCTCTCTCTCTCTTTCTCGCTCTGTCTCTACCAAGTGCATTCAAATGTATCTGTCTCATGAATTATTCACCGGGCCTGCTCTTGCAAGTGCTCAAAAAGGCTATTCATTTATCTGGCATACCTGATGCGTGGCAAAATGATTGGTGTGTGGCTGCTCCTGCTGCTGCTGCAAAAATGTTCCTAAACAATTTGCTTCAATTTTCGACAGGAATTATTCTGTTCTTTTCAGGACGAGACAGGCCGTGTGCATAATGATGTTATCCTAATGGTGTGACAGTAAGGCTACAGGCCCATGACATTTGCTGAAGAAATGCATCACTAAGCAGCTGCTGAACTATGTTCTCACTGGTCCAATGAACATCTAAATCCAGAGCAATCCATCTTCCAGAGCTAATACGCCAGTCATTGACAAATGGATACATCCAATTATTCATTCATTCATTCCTTTCTTCTTTCATATAGATAGATAAACAAGGTCTTTACACATCAGTCAAGTGCAGTATAATACTCAAATAAGCAATGAATTTGCAAATAAGCTGGTAAAAGCTACTGGAAATCCCTCCTAGCGTGATCAAGGTGCCCAGGTTAGATGCCCATCCTCCACCTCACCGGTCTAGGGCGCTGCTACAGCGTGAGGCACAATTAAAGGTAAGGTGAGGTGCAAATGAAAGGAGCTGGAGTGCTGAGCTCAGAGGCAGTTCCCTGATGGGAGTGTGTTAGAGTGCGTTACGGCTCAAGTGCTGAGATTGAAAACCCAATTCAGACAGGAGTGGAGTCAGCTCCCACTGCTCACCTCTGAAAACTAATGAATTGGTTGCAGGCGTGACAGTCGAGTTAGATTACCTTGTATTTTTTTATCAGAGTGAAGAGTCCACACTGTCACTGAATTTAGATAATGAAGTACAGCATTACACACTGCCTTTAACTCTGTGTATTCTCATATGTAGACAAACGAAGCTAAAGTACGTACACGTTAAGCCGGTTCTATTTTACTGGCAGGTAGTTCATCATGTAACCCCATGTTTATGTAATGGTAGCGTTTAATATCACAGAAACACTTCAGACCTACTGTATAGTCTGAGGCATGACAAGACATGACAGGTTACATACAGTCACATCAAGTGTTACATCCATAAACCTGATTTATTCATACATTTATCTTCAGTAAAGGCTTTAAATGGTCACGGTTATAATGGAGCTGGTGCTTTTCCCAGGAACAGGCCATTGACATTTCGATGACGGAGCAGTCTTTGTCGGCTCACCAGATTCACACACCAAGGGGTAATTTAGAACAGCAGATCGGCCTACTTACTGTACAATTTTTTGGGGATGTGAAGGGGGAAAAAATATATAAACCAGGAGAAAACCCAAACAAACAGGAGAGAACGTAAGAAAGACCACAAAGACCTGAGCTCAGGATCAAACTGGTGAACTCAACATTATTCAAGGTCAAAGCGGATAGTTTTTCAGCTTTAGATCTAAAAGTCAGACCGAGGTTTATAATACCAAAATCACATGTTCAGGTTCACATTACCATCCTGAAGTGACTCAAATCTGATTTTTTTTAGCTGTACATGTGAACAAATCTGGTGTTTTTCAGATCCGATCTACAGTAAGTGATTTACTTATGTGGTCCTATTGCAGATTGGTTAAATATCTGGTATATATGTGGTAATGTGGCCTCTGCGCAAATGTTATGACCTAGCATCATCAATCAGCACTAGCAGCGTGGGGATTTCATAACAGTGCTAGCATTAGCTGCTAAAACAGCTAAAGTGAGGTGTCCAGCTTTCTTTTTCAAAAAAATACAGCCGACTAACTGCTTGACATCCTCCGGAGTAAAATCCAAAGCATTTTTTTTTTGCCACAATTGCATCCATTGTTTGAAATGAATGAGCAGTCGCACAAATATGACGTGTTTTAACCCAGATGTCATGAGCACTAAAAATATCGATGCGCGCATGCAAACGTGTCCATATTAGAGTCAGATAAAAGTCACGTATAATGTGAACTGACATGCAAATCTGATCCGACCAAGAACTTATAATAGAACAACATGAGTAATGGGAATTGTAATGGGAACATCGTCATAGAATTAAAAAGCCAATGATCAATATATTTAAAAAAGAGCTGCCTACTGTATATAGCTTACTGCTCACCAGTGCATGCACAACATGTGTGGGTCTGATATGCACGACAACAGCACACCTCGAAAATAACACAAAGTAAACCTGGCGCGAGACCCGTTATCTGCTGTGTGTGTGTGCGTGCGTGTGTGTGTGTGGCTTCAGAGAGCCCCGAGTCTCATCTCTGGACTTTATCTGTCTCACTGCAACATGACAGTTTGTAATATAAAAGCATCTGGAGTCTCTTGTGAAGCACAAGCTTATCTGGACCTAAACATTTCCCTAGTCCAGACCTCACACTGACACGCTCGCCCTCTCATCCAATCTCTCTTTCTTTTTTGCTTGAGTGCACCGTCCTGCTGTTCTGTGATATAAGCAACAGTTTACATCTACGACAGAACTGAAGAGCTCACAGACAGCTCACCAAAACAGGGCTTAGTCACGATGGACGACACCTGTTTGTCATTTTTCTCGTGAATCCGCATCTGGGAAGGTTACTCTCGGTTCACTCCGATCGTGATTTACAATAGCGGCGCGCTTCACGTTTTTAATGAAAGAACTGATTTTAAAAGAGAAACACGCTGCGACGACGCTGGGAAAAGTTTTCCTGATTAGATATCACGATCATTCATGTCTTGGACATTTAAACGCTATAAATGTCAGTCAGAAGAGGTGCAGTGATGTTTTGTTAAGCCTACAGAGTAATCCTCTGCCTTCCATCAGATAGAATTGCACTCCCTGAGATCTATCTCCTCTCTTTGATGTCAGTATGTCCTGCATGGGGCTAGCCATCAGGAAGGAACATCTAAGATTACTGTTTCTCGTTTTTTCCCCATGCTTTCTTGTTGCACAGCTGCTATTGCTGTGCTGCTAGTGGCCTAGAGCCTGCAGAGGGGCTGTTCTGATTCCCTAAGCACAGATCAGGCGTGCTCACATGGCCCGTGGCTCACTTCAAACACGGCCTAGCGGGGCTAGCAAACTCCCCCTGAGCACTAGCCTGCTGCTCGCGGCTCCTCTCTCACTCAAACACACAAGCACACAAGCACACACACACACACACACACACACATCTCAACACCAACACCCTCTGTAAAAATAGAAAGAGAGGGTGGGGATTTGAGCGTGTGTATGATATGTGGTATGAGAGAATGCTCTGGGTTTGTTGAGCAGTGTGTGTGTGTGTGTGTGTGTGTGTGTGTGTGGATGTATGATGTGAGTTTGTGTTTCTCCTCAGGGTAGCTTGGGGCATGGCATACAGACCTCGCAACCTTGGACAGCTAGGGAAAAACTTCTCTGCTGATCCAATCAAATTTTAATGGACTAGGGCAGTACATTTTTCACAGATGTGATGATGCTGTGGCAAAAAGACACACACAGGAGTGAAACATCACTGCAGAACCATTAAAGAGAATCGAGCACATATCCAGGATAAATCACACAATGAGAGGAAGGATTCGTGTGTAACATTACGGTATCATTTATACTTATCCTCTTATTAGGAGGGCTTGATTTGACTTAAAACACTTAAAAGGGAGAAAGCTGACAAACTACTCGAGAAAAGCTTTGATCCTCATCAGAACCACATCCACAAAAAGCCCAGCCGACTGGAGGATCAGGACCTGCGGAGTCTACAAAGGGCTGGCCTGCAAATCGCTCTTTTCTGCTCTCTTCGTGTACATGGACGTGCTACTGTACTGTATGTCACAAAGGATTACAGAGCACATTTGCACTCTCTCTTTCTCTCTCTCAACTAATCATCGCCAATTAAGCACATCCCCTGACTTCCTGCATTGACAGGAACTCCCAGTCCTGCCTCCCCGAAACATAACACTTTCTGGAAAGTTCTTTATTTTTATTTGCAAACTTGTATTCCTATAAACTGCCAGCTAGTTGACAATCGAACTGAGAATTGCTTCAATGACTAACTTGTTGTTGTGATGAAAAACACTCAATTTCCTTGCGGCGCCTGACAAGGATGGGATTCGGATCAATTCGACACCACTTTTGTATCGCAGGCATCAAATTAGCATCGTCTCTTGTTGTCCTTTCTTCCTGAACGTCAGGACGCTCTTTGCAATGTCAATCAAAATTCTTTCACCTTTGATATGCGGAAGAGAGGAGTGTAAATTGTTTTTATTAAAGCTGTCAGGAGTTAAGATGAGAGTGATCATGCCCGACAGCGTGTTGTCATCTCCCACTGACGACCATAATGAGAAGCCTACTTATGAATGTCCTCTGCCCTCCTGTTTGTCAACGGGAACACAGTCCAAACTGCCTTGCCACTTACTGCAAATTGTGTCAGACTGTGCCAAAAAAACAACAAAAAAAAACAACAACAACAACCAGGAGTGAGTACAATGTCACAGACAACTCAGAAGAGGAATGGTGATGATTTGACAAAAGAAGCCCCATTCAGGTTGAGGTTTAGGACGATTCCTCACAGGTTCCTTTGGTGACCTTCAGAGGAGCTGCACCTCTCCGCTGAATGGTCTCGGTGACAGCACCGGTCAATCGATCTCGGCTTTGTGCTGTCTGAACAGCCATCAGTCGGCACCCTGGAGGAGTGCAAAGAGGTTTTCCATCCTCGGCAGCCAGTCTGAGGGCGACAGCTGTCAGAGGCAGTTCTGCCAGTAACTCGACAGTCACACAGTGCTTTCCACACACAGCCTCATGTCACTTACATTATCTGATCCTGCATTCTCAAAAACTGGGTTAACTCTAACCCAATTTGAGACATTGCTTGATAACTCACGCTGGGTAAAAATATATTGTTCATTTATTTCAGCACACACTCTTACAGTATGCCTGGTACCCAACATGCTTAATTAAGAGAGATTAATTCATTATGATTCATTTATTAATATAGAAAGAATAGTTACTTATGTCCCAGAGACCGATAATTTGCAGCATTATGTCTGCGATGTTCAGCTTCTAACAAATATGCTATATAACTACTGATCATTTTTTATTAAAGCTGTTTGTTAAATAAACTACGCTTGCTTGCTGATCCTGTTGGCTATGCTTGCCAATTTGTATTCTGCATAACATCAGCTGGTTATTTATGAATGCAACTCACTGATAGCCATGTGTGGTAGCCTGGCACATGATGAGCGTTATATTCTATTATATACGGTATGTACTGTATATAGGGTTAGGGTTACATATAAAAGGTTACACACTCTACTATTTTATTAGAATGCATTTAGCATCAAACAGCTCAGTAAAGTATTTTACCAAAAACTTTGAAGGTAAGGGCTCTGTGGTGGCCAGTTCATGGAGACTTGCAACATGTCAGTGCCGTGAGGGAAGAAAAACAAATGATGTGATAAGTTGGTCATTCAGAACAGTCAGGCCATCGGCTGACTTAATTGAATTGCCACATAACGTTCCTGAATCTAGATCAGGCCAGCCCCAGGTCATAACGCTGTGTCCAGAGGCTTGTACTGTACACTGGCCACTATGCATGATGGGTGTCACTTAACAATTATTGTTTATGATATACTTTAAACACTTGGTAAAGTTGAATCACAATAATTAATGATTTTTTTATGACGACATTTCTTTAAGTTGATGACCCAGTGCTATCCTATAATTTATATACACTTCACTCAAAGAAAAACGTTTATTAAATTATTTTATTTTATTATATTATATATGATATATTCATGTTATATATTAATACTCATTTTAATCCTATAATATTAATTTAAAAAATTGATACTGTATATCATGATGATATTATTAATATTATATTCATATATTATACTGTACATCATACTATTGTTTCTTTCCTGAAGTGGGTATATATACAGTATATATATATATATGTCCTCTTATCCTCCTGAGACTGGAATGTCCTCATTGTCTATATACTGTTAGGACTGTTATATTTAATTCGTTTGCCATTGATTACATTTATAGTTATCAGATATGAAAAAAGAAATACAATCAGTAGAAATTGCCATGTACACAACTGTAGAGTTGGGTCTCCGGGTCTCTATATACTGTATATGTTCAAGTCAAACAAGGACAAACTATTCCCTTTATTTTTTGTGCAGTATATAAAAGTTATATTATTATTATTATTATTATTATTATTATTATTATTATATTTTTATAATCTTAACATAACCTAAGGATTCAATGAATGTTATAAAAAAAAATTGGTAAGTAAGCATTTTTGCTTGTGTGGAATAAATCATGTGTCTTTTGCGAGTAAAATATACTGTATCTATCAACCGAAATACAATACAACAATAAAAGAATAACATCTCCACGGCCACTGATTAATTCATCACATTACTAACAAACAAATAGACTTCAGATTACAGAGTGTGCTAAATCACTCAAGGAAACAAGTGTGTGCAGATTAATCCGGCACCGCACCACTATGGCACACTAGGTCTTTAATGGTTAATAAGGCCATGACTGTCCCAGACTCACTGATGCAGTTGCAATCTGCTGGGTCAGATGAGATGCTTTCATAATCAGTCTCTGTCACTCGCCACATCCATTATCTTGTCCACGAGTGTCCTGGACGGCCCTGTGGAATTCCCAGGGATGAGCAGGGCTTTCTTACTCTAATCAGAGCTCACAAGGGTCCTTTGATCCACTGGTCTCCTCTCTCCAGTACACTTCATCACCTTTATTTTCTGCCATAATTGCATGTGAAAGATTCCTTCTTTGATAATGCCTGCGTGCCAATCAGGCAAGAGCGAGGAGAAGAGGTGTGTGTAGTGTCTGATCGGAAAGAAAGGAAGCTCCTGTGCCTGCATCAGACAAGCACGTTTCTCACAGATATGACATATCTATCATCCCTGCTTCAGGATATGAACCATGCTGTTGACTTAATGCAGAGAGAAGAGCGCAAGAGGGAAGGGAATGAGCGGGGGACAGCATGAGTGTGACAAGTGAGAGGAGAAGAGAGACAGGAGAAGGACTATGAGTTAAAATTATGTTGGATACAGCAATTATTTTAGCTGATATCTCATGATTACAGGTCCTTAGTCTCTGTCTTGTACCACATTGTGCACAGTCAGGTGTATCTGTCTGCCATCACCTGCTGACAGAGCCACATGCTTTTCAATTACCAGCCTGTACCCATGCTCACAGCACTGCTCAGTGACTAATAAACAATTAATTGTGTAGAGGGAGAGTCTGCTAAAGATGCAAACACAGTCACTCCACAACACACCTCCCCTGCGACTGCCTGCTACTCTGCCTAAGCCTCGAACATGTTCTATGTTCTCAAGCAGTATTCGACCTCATCATCCAAACAGCTGGGCTCTGTGGCAGCTTTAAGCAGTGAAAACGTAACACATCACTAGAGGGAGCTCACGGTCACAGAGACAACAGATAAAGCCAATGTATAGGCAAGAAATGAGACCTGAAGAAGCTGATTGTGAATAGTAGTTTGGGTGTGGTGTAGCGTAGCATGGAAACATGACAGTCAAAGATTCATACTGTAGGTACCCTACTGAGCTACGCTGGACATCACCAACACCACCAACACCCCATAAAACTTTTGAGCGTCAATTTAGCTTTACTCTAAAAAAACTAAATAAATCAAGCTGTTTCAATATTGGAATATAAAATGCAGGACTGTCTTTGAAAGCTCCGACAGAATGATTTTATTTTATTATAGACATGCAAAGTAAAACCATTTTAACTCCCAGCTTGTTTAGCTTGATCTATGTTCTTACTGATATTTCATTACACTGTACCGTATGTGTGAAGATTCCAGGAAAAGTTTAGGCTGTGGATTGACATGAATCAGATCATTATTTGCATCATATAAATGTGTAAATGTTTAGGAACTCCCGCCCACAGGTTGAAATCAAATTGTAAACTAAAATATGAAATATTTAATTGTTCAAATAAAGTGCAGTGTGAGACAGCAGGGACCAAAGGCTAGCTTGTTCGGCATAAAATTCAATTGCGGTACAAATCGCCAAATTCTGGCTATGACAGAAAGTTACGGAACACTCAGTGCACCACAGCATACCTCGCACAGGGCCAGGCAGGCAAAGAGCCCAAGGCCACGAACCCAACCTCCAGCCTCCAACATCCCCAGATCCCATGCCAATCGTACACCCAACAAATACACCAGACAAACAGGTCCGATCCACAGTGGCCACACCCTGTAACCCACAGCACCCAAAGGAACGCTGCTAACGTCCTGATGCCAGACACCATAACAGAGACCCTGCAGAGCCACGCCTCGAGGAGCCAGGGCTGCCCCAGTGGCACAAGGGGAACACGAAACCTGGCCGATCGGTGTAGAAATCTATTATGTTCATAAGGCAATTTTTAAGAACTTCAAATGTTAAGTGAGTTGCAGCTGATTTGCAATAACTAATAGTTACACCTCATGTGATCTAAAATGGCCAGTGAGTGTGCATATTGTAGCATCTAGCAACAACAGCTAATAACATACCCTGTTTTTAATCCAGTGTGCTAACCTGATAAACAGAAACCGACTTTCTTTAGGCAGTTTTCATTTTGATGAACCAGTATTCTGAATGCAGGGGATGAGGTTTAGTTTGAAATGACTTCAGAGGTAGTGATAAGGGATCCCAAAGCCAGCTTCCGTCCAGGGTAGTGGTTAAAACCATGTACATGCTCTCTCTTTTTTTGCTTTTAAGTGGCGATCATATAAATTCCCTAGGAGGAGTATATCAAAATCCATTGGGTGCATTTTTGCGAACAACCCAAAATAACTGACTTCCTGTTGAGTTGAGCCCAAGACATGCGGCGTGAAAGTTCGGCGTGATAGGAAGGTCTACAGGATAGTGGAGCTTATGCCATCTGAGTCAAGTGATGGTGAATGGCTGCCAGAAAAACAAGGGAAAAGAAAGAGCATTTGTTGACCTACAAACCATATATTTACATTTTTTTTTGTTCAATATACTATAGTTGGCACTTTTAGCACCTGTTAACTTATGGAAACAGACATATATTTTTTGTTTGTGCCCTGGATGTTATGCCAAATTATAATAATTGGTTAAATTTTATTTTCACACAGTATATAATTTTCTACTATTGGTTTGTTAAATGCATGTTCCTTTGGTTCAAACGCATGGTGTCCACCTGAGTGGACATATTTGTAACTCCATGAAAAATAGGTTTATGAAAAAAAATTCAGTTGCATTTTATTTGTAAGCCTAGAGAGGAATAAAAACACTTAGGAAAAAAAATCTTAACTGAGGTTCTCATAATTCATGCATGAAAGGGTTAAACATTTTAAATGCTACTAGGGGTGTGAGCACTCAGTGTGTACAGTACGTCAGTACAAATAAAGGAGCAAACAGCAGTAAAACTGAACAACCTGCCCTGGCTTTATGAGAAAACAACAAAAACTAAGGTGTGATTAATGATGAGATAACATATGGAGGCATGTACTGTACGTATCATGCATTAGCTACATGGACAAATCTGTAAAACAGAGAGGCTACGAGCTCATGAGCTCCCTATGCCATAACATATAGCTTATGTAAACACAGTAGTCCCAATGTTGGTCTTCAATGCTGGCTTTCTCTTCTTTAAATGTCTTTATCCATTACTCTTGTCAGTGGTGTCATCTCCGTAAACATTCTATAGTGCACTGGGAGACCATCAAATGAGACAAAGATGATTTTCAAAGATTTGAGAGTTGGGTTCAAATGCATCGCTTGTGATAGAGACTATGATGAGTAGTTTTTTTGTCCTGAGGAAGAGTTACTGTAAGTAGAATACAAAATAAATATTATATATTAAACCTCAATTAACCTGAATTTATGATTCCTCTTGGCACCAGCTGCTTTAAAAATTAAACTATCATTCTTGCTAACCTTCTTGGGACCCACGGTGCTAGGTCTTCCCTAATTCTTGCATAAAATGCAAAAAACAGTTCACAAAAATATATCTAACATCGCATCGCTTGGCTTTCATACATGCGTGAAAATGATGCACACGTGACGCACTGACACAAACCAGTTTTGAACGGCTCCAGGACATGCACGAAACCTGCAGTATGTGTGTGTAAAACGTACACTACCATTCAAAAGTTTGGAGTCACTTTCTAACTCCATGATCGTTCCTGATATTTATTTATCTACATTGTAAAGGAATGCTGAAGGCGTCCAAAAAATGCATTAATCTCCTTTGAACAGTTGATATTGAGATGTGTCTGCTACTTCTGCTCTGTAAAGACATAACACCTAACATCGCATCGCTTGGCTTTCATAAATGCGTGAAAATGATGCAAACGTGACGCACTAACACAAACCAGTTTTGAACGGCTCCAGGACGTGCACGAAACCTGCAGTATGTGGTCGCTTGTATATCAAAAATACCTCATATGCCGAGGCAAAATTTATGCAAAATTTCAATTTTATGTATGCCGTGGGGTACCACAGTAACCTAAGGGTGCTTATAGGCAAATCCACAAGGGCTTCCTATTGGCTCACATGTACGATTAATATTGACTGACATCATGGATGGGTTGCCAGTCCATCGCATGGCACAAGCATGCACATACTGTACTGTATGCACACACCCTACAGGGAATTTGGGATAGCAATTAGCCTAAGATGTCAATTAGCCTAATCTTGGAGAAAATCCATTAAGTCCAGGAAACATGCAAATTCCATGCACACAGAACCAAAGATGGGACTTAAACTTAAAAGATGGGACTTAAAGATGGGACCTTCAACTCTTGAGGCGTTAACACAATTCACGTAAAGTATAATGTACACTTTTAGGATTGGAACTCGTTGCTTGGAAGCATTGCCAAACAGCCTTTCAAGTGGACAAATGTTACTTTATAGACTTTGAAATAATCCCATCATACTTAGAGAAGAAAAACTTTGCAGCAACAAAGCCCAGAGACACTTGGTTACACGCTCTCTCACTGTTTTCCCCCCATCATATCCAATTAGCACTTGTAACAAAGTAATGGCACAGATTTAAAAAAAAAAAAAAAAAAAGGCTGCTTATCCAAATCCTAATGTTAAAATCAGAATATGTGCAGATCTTACAAAACTCAATAACAGCATAAAAAACACATACCGCCAGTGGTGGATGACACTCTGGCACAACTAGAAGGTATAGCAGTGTTTCATAAATTAGACATGACATCAGGATTTTGGCAGATACTATACGTGAAGAGTCAGCCCCTCTGACAACCTTCATTACACTTTTCAACAGGTGTGCCTGAGGCATATTCCTGCTGGATCTTTTTTTTTTTTCAGCTCCAGAACACTTTCAGCTGAGGATTTCCCAGATCATTGCAAACATAGGAGGCATGCAGACAACATTCTAGGGTTTGGAAAGTTCTCCAGAAGTTTCGAAATGAAGGCTCGTATTCAATGGCAAATGTAAATTCACTGTCAGAACAGTGAAACCAGCATTGCTGAAAACCATCTTCGCCTGGTCTGGGGTTCTTGAAATACTGACAATATGACATTAGGTTGCTTTATTAGGGTGTGCAGAAGATTCTGATTTAAAAATTTAAAGATACGGCTTTACTTATTTCACCACACGAATTGAAAAACATGTTTCAGCCATAATTTGTAGCAGTAGTAGTTACTGTAGTTATTTTAAAATATTTTTTTATTTTCCCTTAAATCTTTTTTTATCCATTAAAACCACCAACGGTCATCTTGTGAGTTTGCAAACAGGATACAGGAAAAGGTCAGTGATTGACCAGTTATGATATCACTTAGATGGCCTGTTGCTGATAAAGTAGGCCATTTTTAGCCACATTTCCTGACAAAATGTACCAGCAAATACTAGAAGTCTTGTTTGTGAGACTAAGACAACTCAAACCACAGGAAAGGTCTTAAAGTATGGTTTCCATCCGCATACATCATGGTGGAGACAGAATTAGGAAGTTTAAAAATAAGCAGAGGCCAGTTGTTCAGTCTGACCACAGCGGAACAATGACCAAGTCTGTGAGGGTTCGTAATCATCCTCAAAACCTAGACTTGAACAAACAAACATAAACTACAGCAGGATAACCTGCTGTCAAGCCAAGTACAGAATAAAAAAATCCTTTAGCAGAGTCAGCCAGCATTTGGAGTGCATTTGTGTGTTTTACTGTATAGATGAAGGGTGTTCAAGTTTATCCAGGACTTTTGATTGTGCAGAATAACGTAGAAATAACAGAGCGTAAGAACTATCTTTATTTCTCTATATAATCCCTGCTACACTAATGCACTTACTGTATCCCAGCATTAGGTGCTAGTGCTTGGATACCGTCAAGGTAGAAAGTTTTCTCAGTAGGTCAGAGCCATGATCGGACTGCCTGCTTCATATCTGACACACTGACCTCCCAGGAACTCTTTGGACCTACTGTAACTTGTGAAAATGGCTTGGAGCGAGGTCTGGACTTTACAGGGGATTTCCCAGCTGAGTTCCTGAATGATTTCGTCTACAGACAGATTTGTCCCTGTCGCAAGTAAGTTAAAGATGACAAGTTATCCGTTGATTTTTGAGTCTCATCACCATACTGTGACGGCCATGTGTCATCTGTGAATGTCAGTCAGTTTTTCACCTTCATTTATGAGAAATTTCATCACTGGAAGTCCTGGTAGTACACTACAGTACCATTCAAAAGGAGTCACTTTCTAACTCCATGATGGTTCCTGATTTTTATTTCTTTCTACATTGTAAAGGAATGCTGAAGGCGTCCAAAAAATGCATTAATCTCCTTTGAACAGTTGATATTGAGATGTTTCTGCTACTTCTGCTCTGTAAAGACTTCATAACGCCTCTAATCTGAGATGCTGTTAATTGGTCATTTTTCAGACTGATAACTCTAAATGAACTTCTCGTCTGCAGCAGAGGTAGGTTTTAGTCTCGCCCTCCTGAGACGGCCTTCATGAGAGCCAGTTTCATTATGGTGCTTGACGGATTTTGCAAATGCACTTGACAATACTGTTCTTGCAAGAACTATTACAGAAACGCTGACCTCTGTGTCTTAAAATAACAACTAACTGTTGTTTTTGTTGTTGTTACGTAATTACCTAATTCCATATGTGTTATTTTATGGTTTTGAAATCCCCAGTATTGTTGTAGAATGTAGAAAATAAATCACTAAACAAAAACAAAGAAATTTGCAAGTGACCGCAAACTTTTGAACGGTGGTGTACAGTATATACAATGTTTTAATCACTAATTAGTAATAGCCAATTACTAATTGTATTTCGAGAATAATAGTTATTTCTACAGTTACTTGCATAAGTGAAGCATGGTGGTAGTAGCATTAGTAGTAGTTTAATTAATTTGCCTTCAGAACTGACCCCTTTTCGGAACTTTGTCCAGGATTTGTTTTGGTAGTGCCTTGGGTTTTTTTTATTATGCTGATTGCTTATGTACAGTCTATTCTCAGAAACCTTTCAGATTGACTTGTTCAAATAATTATGTGATTTCTGATGGCGCTACTGTAGGTGCTGTTTTAGTTTACATTTTATTTATTGAAAAACTTGTTATAAGTTAAACTGTAAATAATTGTGCAAGCATATTTATGTCATCCACACATGTACAGTAGTCACAATCAAGGCTATTTCAGTTCAGTTCCAAGTTGTAACACTACAAAGTTGTATAGCTTCAGGGGGTAACCGTATACTAAGAAGGATTAATAACAAAAACTATTAGGAAAGTAAAGATCATAAGTCGCCCCGACAAATTAAAAAAAAAGATTTGATCCATGGAACTGAGTCTTATTTTAATGTACAACAGAATAGAAAAAAATCCCCCTGTTCTGAAATCGTCTCACTTCCGGCTTGGTTTCTGAGACGTGCTAGTGCTAGTGAGAGATAAATGAGGCCTGTAGTACTGAAAGGAAGCAGATCTTTACCATGGCACTATTTACTGACATTAAGAATGATAATATCTATCAGCGGGCTGTCAAAACCCCAAGTGGGCTGCGCCGAGAACAAAGCGCTCCACTGTCTCTCTTTTCAGATGCTTACAAGGAGATGTTGATGTACCTGCTATTCAGGTGCAAATAATGTCATCGCCTGCACCGGGATCAGGGCTTTTAACTGTGCCGTGGCGATGAGTAACTGGTGCCCTCGGCTCCTCCACGCCTCCTCCTTGCCACCGAGGCAGCTAACAAGCTCGCAATCAACATGCTGCTTAACGAGCGAATGTGCGATCGCTGCGCACTTGAGCTCGTGCCATAAGGGTGTGAGCTAACAGTTTGGCTGCAAGCAAAAGACGAACAAAACACAAGGCAGAGATGGGAGGCATGTGTATAATTACTGTTGGCCATCTTTCAAGCCGCCCTCCTCTCACGAGAGAGATGTGTGACAATATATGACAAGAAAGCAAACACGCTTCCCCAGCAGAATAATAGAAGCCATCAGTAGTGTACCAGACACACCTGTCTGGCTCTGAAAACAATGCCACGCTGCCTATTTATTAGGTGCCAGAAAAGTTTATGTTTGTACTGTGACAGTGACAGAAACTTGATCCCTTTCATTATTTGGGGATCTCAAGCTTAGGGAGGAGGGAGGGTGGAAAAAAAAAAAAAAGTCTGACTCTCATTTTTTTTCGTCCCAGCTCACAGTGAGTTCTCTTTCTTCCTGATAGCTGTCTGCCATGGTGTCAGAAGACAAATAACAAAGACTGTCATTCTGCACAGGGGAGATTCTGCTCATGTTTCCCAGCAGTGCTCCCCGCAGCAGTCCAGTTTCCCGTCTCAAGGTTATCAGGATGCCGCGATAATTCACACCGCACTTCTGAAATATCAGATTAACCCGAGACGCGAATATGTCGGAGTTTGATAAGTCAAGCTCAAGTCTGATTGACAGGTAGCCTGTTTTCTAAATGATGTTGTGAATTTATTTTGACACCATTGGCAGCTTGAGAGGCGACAATACAATCTGAGACTGTCTAGTGTAAAATTACAACTGTCAGACCGATCAAGTGCTAATTACAAGCATGCGTGCGTTTATTTTGAGGCATGATCCATTTACATATCTGAACCGACTCATTCTTCCTTTTACCTGTCAACGACAAACCGAGAAAACCAGCTCCTAATGTCATCAGGCTGAAACGAAACATAACGCCATCTATCATCTACCTCAGAGCGCAGCGGCATGTCTGCTCATGAGACAGTAGACTGTGGAGGAACACAAAAACAGGACGTGGTTTTGCTTGGGATTCGGGGGAGGAAAATGGGTCAGGTGGCTCAGAGCTGTTTCTCGGCCTTTCCCTCAGTCTGCCTGTCAGTCTCGCGGCTGAAGGAACAGCACCGACTGTCATTTTAACAGTTAATAATTAGGCTTCCTCCCGCCACCGGACTGGGTGCCACCGTGATAAAAGCCATTGGCGCGGTGGCTCTGACGTTATAAATAGTCTGAAGGGATGATTAATGAGGGTGACCGGTAAGCTAAAGCAGCGATCCGAGCTCAGACAATGACCGTCAGCACAGCTGCCTGGAAAAAACAAGACAAGCTCTGTTCAGGAATATAATTGAGGGAAAGTAGCAAAATGTTTGGTAAATTAATAAATAAATGCTAACTGACAGCTTATGAAAACTTTATTTAACCCCCCATCGCTCTGCAAGCGTTACCATTCTGACACATTCGACTAAGGGGAGGAGGTCAGGGCTAGTCTTCAAATGTACACGGCATAAGCAGTCAGTAACATCGCTCGGAGACGTGTGAGAAACTGAGTGAGAGCCAGATAATACCCAGCACCCCCCATCCCACCCACCTCCCGGGCATCATCACAGCCAAAAGTTTTTTTTTTTCTCGTAAGGGCATGCCAAATCCTGCCTTGCTTTTAAAGACTGATTTTGCAGCTAAACAAATAGAGGTTGAGGCGGTGGTAAATGCCGCAGCAGGGAGCCGTCCCTCGGCCTGGAAGCGCCGCGCTCACATCATCCAGGGCTTCACATGAGCTATGTGTGTTTTACTTTCCTTAACAAATCAAGTAAAAAAAACATTATTTATTCTCTTAGAAATGTAACCTTAAGACACTGTGAGGAATAAAAAAATGATTCGAAAACTTTGTATAATAAGGCATGATGTTCTGTTTTGAATCCATCTGTTGCAGTGCAGCTGCAGTGTTTCCCTCATCCTGCATTCCTCTCCATGCTGATCCTCGCTCACTGAAAGATGAAGACAGGGGCTATCTGGTGATAATGATAGAGAACGATGTGATCGGTGATGGTGTGTCTGAGCATTAAGCTGACACAACGTACTGTACACTTTGGTACCTGGTGTCATCTTCAGTTTGATCTTTTCTGTATTGTAACACACGTGCATACAAAGCATGACACGGAGCCGTCACAGTGGCACTGAACAAACTGAAACTGTAGTTTTGCAACACAGACAAACATCTAAGAATTATCAGAAATATTTCCATGTGCTCTCTGTCTCTCTATCTCTCTCACCCACAGCCACCGTGTTTCCATTTCATCTGACTTTTACTTAGCCTCCACTTTTCCCCTGCTTTCTCTGTCTTTTTCCCTCTTTCAGCCATCAGCTGTACTCCTTTTAATGCCACTGACAGGGGGTTATTTGCACCCATATATGTTTTCGCTCCAATTATACCATGGCAGCAGTGTGCTGCCAAACATTTCGGCGCTGTGCTGATGGTCACCTCTTTGAGGAGTCCTTCCTGACGCTCTGCACTATATTTTTCCTCTTTTTAGATTCTCCCGGAGAGGACTCTGTCATTTGGCTGTCCTTGGTCCAAAGTGATATTTAACACCTGACAACAGCAGCAACCACCATCACCACAACATGGCTTCTGGAATTATTTCCTGTGGGGACCTATTCTTAAGTTCGTCCTCTGGACATGAGAGAAAGCCCGTATGGAACAACGAGCTCTGACAGATATGCTGCACTAGCAGTCAAACAACCACACCTTTTTTTCTCTCTCCAAGAAATCCACATACATTTCAAAAATATTAAAGGGATGAACACCGTTATGTCACAAAAGAGTCGTATGGTCGGTTAAAAATTACATCAAATATTTTTTGTAACTCTCTCTCTCTCTCTCTCTCGCTGTAGCTAAAGCTAGCTAAAGCTATTTATAAAAAATCTTTTCCAGAACAAACTCAAGAGCTAAGAATTGAAGCAGCTGAGATATTCACCACTGCTCTGTGCTGTTTCTTAAGTCTCTCACATCGCTCCCAGAAAATACTCATGTATTAAAATGGTGGCTAGACTTAGCAATAAGAAATTATTTCCTTCTGGCTAAAAAGAGGGCGATCTCCCAGGTACAAAATGATGGTTTGTATTAGAGATGTTCCGATCAGGGTATCGGCCGATACCGAGTACTGATCCGATACCTGGGTGTGTATCTGTACAGTGTGTATATATATATATATATATATATATATATATATATATATATATATATATATATATATATATATAGCATTTCTTTTTCTAGCCCTGTGTAACGGGTTCGGCCCTAAGTGCACGGGCGACACCATGAAACACGGACACGAGGCGAGGTCTTACAGGAAAAAGGGTAATTTATTTAGAAAAATGGGGAAGGAAAGGGTTAAAGGCTCTCTGCGGCCTTTTCCACTTTGGTGGCAGGGATGCGAAGACGGGCTCTACGCGGAAGTGAAGGTGCCGCGGGAGCTCGCGCAGCTCTCGCGGAGATCAAAGGCGCCCCCCTTTTTTAAGTCTCTTGGGCGCATCACATCGCCCCGCTCTTGAGCCACTGTCTGTCATAAAATCCACCGCGTCGCAAAGTCCAGCTTCCCAACAGTCAGACCCCGAGCTACACTCCCCGCTGTGTTTTATAGCGCCGGGATTATTAGCGGCGATAGATCATGGGCCGTTGCCTGATTCTGCGGCTCTGCTCCTTCACATACCTAAAGGGTGGGGAGGCCACCTAACTAGTGAGCGAGGAGCGATATCAATTTGGGCGCACGCCCATCACAGGCGCACGCCGTGACACTCTGTAAGTAAGCTAAGCTAGCAAAGCTAGCGGGCACAAATAGGTTATGTTTAGGAAAATTATATCAGATCGGTACGTGGACTCAAATACTCGACGATTCCGATGCCAGATTTTTTTGTGGTATCGGCAGCATTTCCGATACCAGTATCAGAATCGGAACAACCCTAGTTTGTATGTCCGGTTCAGGTGATTACTGAATATTGAAATAAACTGTTGGCCAAAACCATGCAAATCTAACCACAAAAGTAAGAAGCATTGACCTGATAATTCTTGAGAGAATTTCCTTCAAAATTTTTCAGATGTTCTGCTTTAAGCTAGAGATGAGAGCATTATTATTTTGTTTATATATTTTTGATTCATACACATTCACATTCCACACAAACTTAAATAGTTCTTTTGATTGTGTAAAGCTGTTTTGAGACAATGTCAATTGTTAAAAGCACTATACAAATAAAACTGAATTGAATTGAATTGAATTATCAGTCACATGACATTTTATTAGTTTTATACCCAGGACTCCAAGCTGACACCAGTGATGCATCATCAGATCCAGACCCAGAGTCACCTTCTAGTACTGGGCAAAAGGCTGGAGCCGCAGCTCATTCCTTCATAATTTTGCTTCCAAAGAGGCGGAATTTCTTGAAAAGGACTTTTGGCTCTCATTTTCAGTCCAGTCCCTGTGCCAGACCCGTTTCAGACAAATGTTTGTTGTTTGTTAAGCCATACAATGACCCGTATAAATCATTTAAGCATTAAACCTATCTATCTTCAGGCATGAACCAGTAAGAAACAGGTGTAGTTGAACAGGCCGGTGATCAGTACTACTGTATACTGTATATGGTGATGCTGAATGCTGAGTGGATGGAACAGACGAGAGGAAATGGAATGATGTTGAGGTTGACTTGTAAATTGTCTTTAGGCACTTTGCAGCCTTTTACAGTAAAACATTTGTTCCCATTCCTTTCATTTATTCTATATCCTTTAATTAGATGTGATATGTAGAAATAATGGGTTTTGCACTGCAATGTACATTAAAGTAAAACTCCACACTGAAAGCCACACAAAATGTATTTATGTTGAATTATGAGTCATTTGAAGCTCTATCTTATTTAATTCTGAGAGAAATGGGAGATTGATTAGTAGTTTTTTTTTCTTCACAAAAACATAAATGATAGTGGTCAACAAAAAATGAGAGCTCCATTGTAATTCAGGCGGCCTGGGTTTGATTCCCATGTCAGGTCTGTGTGCCTGGTGTTTACATGTTCTCCCCATACTTGGTGGGTTTCCTCCGGGTTCATCGGTTTCCTCCCACAGTTCAAAGACATGCAGATTAGTCTAATTGGTTTTCCCAAATTACCTGTAGTGTGTGAGTGTTGACCAGAGGACCAACCACGGTCGTACAAAATTGGAATAAATACAAATGTACTCCACGGTCCCTAGATGGACTACAGAACCAGGGGGTTCTGTTATAGAAGTTCGTAGATGGATGGATGGGTGGATTATAATTCACCATAATAGAATAATGAATTTGTCTACAGTGGGTGATATTAGCATGAAGATTAAAACACTTGAAATACAATCAAGTGAGAGAAATGGACAAATTAGATGAACAAATTAGATTGACGAATTAGATCAACGAATTCGATTCACTACCTTTTTTTCTTGCTTACAGGTTTGTGGGATTCTCAAGGACTAACATTAAAACATTATCAGGAAAAACGGTTCAACAATCAACAGTGCTCATTACAGTGAAGAGCTGAAGCCTAAACTCAGATGACTGAGCAGATGACTGCTATCCACTGGCTTGGTGATCTTGCAAGACAATGCACATCCGAACACTTTTGCCCACACTGTCGACACAAAAAAACTTTGTTTTGAGGTGTTAAAGCATCCTTCTTATAATCTTTATATTACTCCATCTGGCTTTCACCTGGCTTTCACTGAAAGCAGCCCTAAGAGGATGAAGATTCACTGCTGATGAAGAAGTGAAGACAGCGGTGCATTCATGACTCGCAGCTCAGCCTAAGACATTTTTTTACTGAAGGAATACGGAAGCTTGTTGACAGATGGACAGTGTTTATTGAAAAGCAAGGAGATGTAAAAAAAATTATATATTTGTCTTTTATAAAAGTTTTATTAAATAATTCTAGAGTGGAGATTAATTGTTACCCTTCCTCATATAGCCATTAAAATGCTAAATCAATATAATATAGAAATATTTATATGGTTACAGTATGTGGATATCAGACTGGCGGATTTTTTATATATAAGAAAATATAAACAAGAAAAATATATCCATGTGTCATTCGAGGTTTGAATGGAATATGCATGCATGTTATAATTTCAGTTATTTTTCTTTCATGAGTTATTTTATCATTTTGTCACAGATTTTACACCGGGTGCCCTTCCTGACGCAACCCTCCCACTTTATCCAGGTTTGGGACCATCAGTAGAGATGCCCTGCAACCCCCGTGGGTGGGTGTGAGGCATTGGCTGAGACGCTAACCTGGGCCTCTTACGTAGATGCGTGGCAGACAAGAAGCCTACAGTAGCACTGAACCACCAATGCTCTTAGTTCTGCATTCAAAGTATTAATGCTGATCACAATCACATCAGACAAGATGCTAATTTCATAATGGTTATTTTCTTTCCAACAGGAAAACGTACTCTGATGTACTTTTGATGTTCAGTAGCAGACACAATAAAGTCCTGTATCTTCTCACTACATGAAGAGCCTCATTTACTTCATTGTTCACCATCGCTCAAAGCCAACATTCTGATCAAAGCAAAAGCAAAATGCTGTCAGGAGAGTAGTGTCTCCAATATCCAAGATACAAAACCATGCAATCAATAGAGCAAAACCAGACAGCATTCATAAGTATAGCTTTGAGCAATCCTTGATGCCAATTGCAAAGGCTGCAACTGAACCACTGATGGTGCAATGAAAAATGCATGATTTTAGCATAGCTCTTATATCTGTGAGTACAGATCAATAGCAGGAAGGGGTTATGGAATCAGAGTTGTTTTGTTATCCGGGTTGTGCTAACTAAATATGGTTAGTCTATAAAAATACACTGGGGTTTAATACCGAACGACACAATAGTGAGCACAATAGAAAGAGAAGCGTGCCTTTGAAACTTTCGCTTAGAATTTAGCTCCACCCTAATGGCCAGCAACTGGAACTCAATTCAGTTTATAAAAAACGACCTTGCAATGGTACAGTAACTCATTTATTTAAAATGCTTACTTAGATCATTTACTCTATTTCTAACCAACATTTGACTCTGTTTTCTGTTTAATACCACAAATCATTACTGACCTCATTTCCTTCCTCTACTTCATCCATTTTTTTCCAGGTAGATGCCCAGCTCTTTATATTATTGTTCAATCTTTGTGCTTTGAAAAAAAATACCATTACAGTAACTGGAAAAAAAAAATACTGTTGAAAAGAAAGGCAATTGACAAAATAATGAGTTTACAACATATTATGCATCTCAGTATGTATTTGACATGGGCTAGTGGATGATAAACGACCTGTCTGTAAATAGTTATGGGCCAAGTTCTGGGCAGTTTTCAAGTATCTAACAATATATTGCAATACAACAAAAATAGAATTTATTACTTGGTTATTGATGACATTTTCACCGATTTGCATTATTCATGAAGCTTGTACAAGCATTTGTTTTTAGACATAAGTGCCGGTTTGCTAACACCCCAAGGGTGTATAAAAGAACACATGCGTTTAAGGATAACATTTAGTGCACCTACTAATGAACTACCAAATCTCATCATTTTCTTGCTAATAATTTTGCTATAATTAACAGCATATTTTAAACCCCAGTTTAATAACAGCGAAAGTATGTTCTTTGTCTGGTTAAAAACAAAAACATTTAGGGAAAGGACATCATCCTGCCTTATATTAAAATACACACTGCAGGTTTTATATTAGTTAAATCCTAATGTCATATTCCACTCTTCTCACATTCTCTTATCTGACACCATAGATAAAAAAGCGTGGCTACACATGACTGCCCTGACATGTATGATAGATGTTCAGCTCAAAATGGAAATTAAAAACTTGAGCTCATTCATCATGAGGAACATTAGTCCTAGTTAGGCACTCTTGTCTAATATTAACCTTGAACACATGCTCTTATATACTTACCCTAGCCAAATTAATCAAGTTGTACTCAGAATCAGCTGCAATAATATTCTGTGAATAATTATCTATTTCACTGCTCAGCGAGTGTGCCAAGAGTCTAACATTCCCCGTTAAATCTGAAACTAAATGAAAATATATTGTGAGCATAATTATTTCATAACAATACTTCGTTTTAGTAGGGTTAACTTTTAGTACAACATCTGGACCATGTCCATGCTGGACAGCAGACAAAAGCCAAAGGAAGTCAGGGTGGTGGCTATTCAAGCACTTTGGAGATAGCCATCAGGATTTTTTATTTTTCTCCCCTGCTACTGGAAGCCTAAACAAGACCCGTGTTTTCATTTTCATACGCCACACTGTTTTTTTTCTCTCTGACAGAGATAAGATGTATAAATTATGAGCAGCTGACAAAGTCGACTCAGTGCCCGAGGCCACTCATCAATCATGTCCTGTATGTCAGCAGGTAAGTGATGTGGCCCCTGAAGGCACAACCCATTCATACAGGAAAGGGGGATGGAGAGAGAGAGAGATAGAGAGAGAAACTGGGAGAACGGCAGAAGTGCCCTCAACAGCTGATCCGTATTTAACAACCTCTTTAAAAGCACAACAACACGAACATCAGCTTTTGTGGCCTTGAGTAATGTATGCACTCTGTTTAGGCACTGCAGCTTCAGGGCAATGGTTCTGCAAAACGTGCTCGCACAAAATACTACACCGGCGGTCAAAATTAGGAAGCGGCCCTCCATAAAAGCCAGCGGCAGCCCACCCACTAGCTTCTACTGAGATGGAGCAGACGCAAAAAGCCACATCCCCCCCCCTCATTCTGGTTTATTTTTTATCTCTGGTGTGATGGAATCGTAAAAGTGCCGTATGGTCCTTGGTCAGGGACCTACACGCTGAAACAAGGTGATATTCCTGGACGCGAGCCCGATGAAAGCCAAAGCTCGCTAACGAGCGTGTAAACAACAGCGGCTGAGAAAACACGAGCGCTGTGAACGTTCACACCAACGGCAGGCTTCAACCATACGCCTCTGCTATCTGTGCCAAATATTCCACCCCGCTTTAAAGTGCAGCCCACTGCATCGCCGAGTGCCATGTTTAACAAAAGCTCCTCACCTCATCCTCTGAAGAATGTCGAGCTTGTTTGACAAAATGGTATGCATGTACAGCAGGAGGAAGGACGGGATCAAGTTTCATGCTGAATGCTGAGAGCAGAGATAAAAGTAATGAGACAGCTCTCAGGGGGAATGACAGGTAAAACTCAGATGTTTACACAGCACATGAGCTGCCTTATTTCATCCTGCTTTAACACCCCCCCCCCCTCTCTCGGAGGGGATACAGTGCGGCCTCTCCGGCTGTGTGGCTGAGTGAAGGATCAGAGTGTGTGCCCAGAGCGCAGTAGCAGAGTTGTGACACGCACTTCAAAAATGCACCGAGGTCACGCCGCATGCGGCGCAGGCCTGGAGACACGACTCTATTGACACGGGCAGAGCGAGAACAACAACACAACACAACATAAACACAGTAACAGCAGCACGGGTGCCTGCGACGTGCCCGTTTCGCTCAATCCAGCGCAACTGGAGCAATGCAGGTGGTATATTCATTAGCAGCAGCTTTCATCGCTCGCTGATGGTTAGTGTGATGACGGAGCAAACAAAAGCAGTAAGGGGACGAGAGAATGTCAAGAGAACAACCACAACATGAGATTGCAGTCATCAGAACCCTGGTTAATCAGCACACTCACACTCATGTGCAGGAAAAAAAGAAAGAAAGGAAAGATAGAATATACCTGACTTGGGTTTAAATAATGTACAATGAGGAGCACGCATCAAATACTTTTACCCGCTAGTACTGACTCTTTTACAATATAATACCATGTACTCTGTTCATACACAAAAAAAGATTTATTGTAAACAGATTCAGGTCAAGTACTGAGGATAAAGAAAGATTTAAACATACAATTACTGAGATTTATTTATTTAAGGGAAAAGATTATTTAAACATATAAATACCGGGATTTGTTTTATTGACGATAAAGTTTATTTAAAAGTGCACTCAAACGTAGAGTAGTCACATTAAAGGAAAAGCGGTCACAATGTGGAGATCAGAAAATGCATTACATAAACATAAACATAACTGCCACAATGGGGTGCTTGAGTTCACTGAAGAAAAAAAATGTGTATTGAGAACCTGTTTTTTTTTTCATTTACAGAGTATCCTGGATATGCAGTTCATTTGTATGGCGGGAATAATTATTCATTCATTCATTCATCTTCTATACCGCTTAATCCTGTGTTCAGGGTTGCGGGGGACCTGGAGCCTATCCCAGGAGACTTCGGGCACTAGGCGGGGTACACCCTGGACAGGGTGCCAATCCATCGCAGGGCACACACTCATACACACACTCACACACCCATTCACACACTATGGGCAATTTAGGAACGCCAATTAGCCTAACCTGCATATCTTTGGCCTGTGGGAGGAAACCAGAGTACCCGGAGGAAACCCACCAAGCACAGGGGGAATAATTATTTTCACAGTTAATCATATCTTGGGCCAATTCACCTTGCAGCATCTTTTTGGGAAATGAAAGGAAACTGGGGAACTTGAAACAAACCCATATAGGCATGAAAATAATGTGCACATACAGTAACCTGTGGCACCATGCTACACACACACACACACACACACACTACAGACAAGTTTAAAACAACAATCTACCTACTGTACAACACACTAGGGCTGCAACTAACGATTATTTTGATAATCGATTAGTTGGGTGATTATTATTTTTCTTCGATTAATCGATTAATCGGATAAAAGCTAAACGCTTCTTTAATTTGATGTTTTGCTTATAATTATATATAAAACCATACCAACATTTGTTTTGTTTTTTACAATAATTGCAGAAGGCAAGTTGACAGTATTTATTTTATATATATATATATATATATATATATATATATATATATATATATATATATATATATATATATATATATATATAATGACACTTTTTATATACAAAAATACACTGACATTTTGTAATTTTGTTTAATAAAATGATATATGCATAAGTAAAACCACAGTAAATTTAGTTTGAAAACAGATTTGCTAGTTAACAAGTTAACTTTGTATTAACTTTGACTATAAAAAAACTGTAGAAATGCAAAATGCTAATAGTCACAAATGTACTGTTATTTGCATTCGCTGTAAACCACAACAATCACTAAATGTAATATTCGACTGTTATTCGCACCGTGTAATTTAAACTAATCTAAAGTAGCGCCATTTAACTAATCACTATTGCTTATGAGGTGATTGCGCAATGTGATGCTAGCGAGTAGCAAGTGAACAGATCTAGCGCGACTGTCCCGAAGTTAGCAAACAGTTTAAACAAAAGCACTTAAACTATACAACGTTTACGCGATGAAGAGATACAGTTGTTATTGACCCTGAGTTTTTTTCGCCATCTGTAACACCAACATGTTTTCTTTTTAAGTGTTCGTGCATGACTGTGGTACTGCCATGCCACGAAAGCTCGGTCTTGCATAGCGTGCAGGTTACGATGGAATTTACCGTCTTTTTAGAGGCGTTTAATGTAAATTGCTCCCGTATCTTGGAGGACTTGGTGCGCGCGCTTTGTCCTGCAGACGCTTCTGTAACCGCCATTGCGCGAGCGGCTGCGTATCTGTGTGTCATTGTGTATTTGTGCATCTTGTGGTAGCGCTCCTCAGTAACGTCAGCAGCCAAACTAATCGATAACGGCATTCGTTGACAACGAATTTCATTACTACTGATTATCGATTTTATCGATTAGTTGTTGCAGCCCTACAACATACTGTCAGAGGTGGAAAGTAACGGATTACATTTACTCGCGTTACTGTAATTGAGTAGCTTTTTTGTGTATTTCTACTTTTTAAAGTAATTTTAAAAATCTGTAATTTTATTTTTACTTAAGTACGTTTTGTTTGAAGTATTGTAATTCGCTACATTTTAAATCATATTCGCTACTGAGTAAAAAATAAATGAATGAAAATGATAAAATAATACAAATATTATGCTGTGTATAAATGCTCCGTTGCGCCGCGCGTGTGTGTATCATGTCCTGGTTGCGCGCCGCTCCAGACTCCACTCCGGGTTTTCTGACATCGGCATCTTCCTGACCTTCCACACGGTCGCTTCCGCTTTGAGAGTGACGTCATCGACTAGCGCGAACATATATAAACCGGAGAGAGACGCGGGAAAGATGAAAGAGGTTGTGATTTTGGCGTTTTGATATTTGGTTGTGTATTCTGGTTTTGACTTTTTGCCTCCAATTGACTTGGATTATTGCTTTGTCCCTTTGGTTTGGTTGATCTTTGTATATATTTGTAGATAATTTCACTGTTTTTGGTTTAGGGAGTCCGGGAAGGTACCTGTATTTTTGTTTGTGTGTTTTTTTGTTTTTTTTGCAGGTAATCTAGCTACTAAATATAAATACCATTTTGTTTATTATTTTGTCCTGGGTCCATCCTGAATCTGATCCTCCTCCTGGTGTGTGTGTGTGTGTGTGTGTGTGTGTGTATATACAAACCTCATTATTTAATCAGTTAATGATTGGATCTAGTTCTTTCTGCCATATACCACCATTTCCATACAGTTTAAAATAGAACCCTGAACCATTCTTTTGCTGTATGACCCTAGACTGGGACGTAACACCATATTTAAGTGACCACTTTGATTTTCAAGCACAAGAAAGACAACAGCTTTATTATGCAAAGGTGTTCCTTCAGTTAAAAACAGCTAGTTTGAGATTTATATCTGCTCATCTTTTTTTAACTATGTTAGAAAAAAATACGCTGTAAATAAAAATAAAAAAGTAACTCGGTAACTTTTACTCTGAGTAAATTTTTTAATGAGCTACTTTTTACTTTTACTTGAGTAGATTTTTATAAGGGTAACTTTACTTGTACTTAAGTAAAATTTCACTGAAGTAACAGTACTTGTACTTGAGTACAAAATTTTATTACTCTTTCCACCTCTGCATACTGTACAGTGTGTCTTTCTACTGTGGGAGGAAACTAGAGAACCCAGGGGAAACCAACCAAGCACAGTAAAACATGTTGCCCATTATTGTTTTTTTTGTTGTTGTTGTTGTTTTTCCTGATAAACTGTAAACTGAAATTCAAGCTTCCTTCTTAAGTTGCCTTAAAGTAATCTTAAAGTATTTACAATAATATTTTTACAGTTATAAAAATAATATTTTCATGAAATGAGAATATTCATAAATAATAAAATTCATCTGTCATTAAAAGATACAGTATCAATACGCGTAATCTTAACTATATATATTCGGTTTCTGTTAATACTGAAGTGGGAGATCTAAATTTTGAGCACCTGTCTGCACTAAAATGTCCATCAGACCATGTGGTGAGCACGACAACACCCTCTGTACGCTGCCAAGATGGTTCATGACAAACAGGTTGAGAGGCAAATCGGTGACAAACAGGAGCTCCAAAGACAAATTAACAGTGCCGTCACTGTTCCTGATAAAGAAAAACAAGTCAAATAATTTGCTGTACGATGAGTGATCTCTAAGATAGCGAGTAAAAAAAAAAAAAAAGAAAGAAAGAAAAAATCTGAAAAGATTAAAAGCAGGCGCTTCTGGCGACGAGCTGACAATGGAGCTTGTATTCTGATGATTCAACATCATAGTGAATAATGGGAGGGCTGTGAGACGAGAAGCATGCATTCTAATGCTCAATTGCGAGACAAAAGGGCCATTAAAAGGAACAGGCATGTCTTTAGAGCTTAGATATTATGTTATAATGGCATGTATGATTGCAGATCCCAGCAGGCTGTAAAAAAGCACATTAATTTGGAGTTAGGATATGAAACCCCTGGTATATCTCTCAGCGTAAGACAGATGATCAGATGCCTTTAGGTAGTGATCCTGATGACACCCGAGCACTTAGTATCCTCCGCTGACATGTGCTACAGTATTTCCTGTAGTGCAGGTTACGCTACTACGAGTAAGAAAGCAGAGATTAGCATTAATAAACACTGTTTGTTAGCGTGAGACAGATTGCATTGCTCTTCCACTACGACAAAACACAATTATTTTATTTCATTTACTTAAATAAAAACACAAAGCGTATCTTTTAAAAACGATCCAGCTGCCATGTGATTCTAGACAGAGAATAGAAAGCGACACTACTGCGAGGTGGAGAAGAAGCATTCACACCAGGATTCCTGCTTCAGTTCTCTTGTGAGCTAATAGGGCTTTTATACACAGGGCTTTTATAACACACTCGTAAACGGTGTGTAAATAAGGAATAAATCATGATGGGTGATCAACGAAGTGACGTGATGCAGGCATTTTTCTATAAAAGCTCATCAACAACTTGAGACAGTTCAACAATTCATTCTTGGGATAACTCCCTCCCTTCCAAAAAAAAAAATTAAATGCTGAAATGTACTGTAGATGTAAACCTAAGATGAGTTTTTTATATATATATATATATATATATATATAGGGCTGGGCCGATAAACGATATCATATCGAATCGCGATTTATGTGATTTTAAAAACGATGATAAGCTATAGACGACATTTTTTGCTCGATATGGATTAATCTAAGAGCCAATCACACAGCAGAACAACACGACAACAACCAATCAGCGTGCAGCTTGCGCGTGCCGTGCAGGTCAAAGTTAATTTCCTACCGCACTTTGCGAAGCAAACTTGACACCAGGACGACAACAAAAAAAATGAGTGGAAGCAGCGACGAAAGTGAATCTAACCTCGAGTTATTATCCAAAGATGTTGAAATTGTCGACAAAAAAGGTAGCACAAACTCCGTTATATGAACGCATCACCCACACGACCACACAGAGCATGAAAATGCGGGCCGATGCTACTCCGTCAACTAGCAGGGCTAGCAGTGGGGCTGTACCAAAGCAGATTTCGATCGTGTCGTCTTTCGTGGCCATTACACCTTATGAATGGTGTCCAAAAGGAGCAAGGATATAACCAGGGCCGTTTCTAACTTTCTAGCGATAAGATATGATGCCCCTAAGCACACAAGGCTGAAGTTTAGCTCCTTATCCGCTTCCGATTCGTTTGGCTTCTTATTGCGCAGCGTCTCATTCTGCGGCTGAAGTTTAGCTCCTTATTCGCCTCGTTACTAACGGGAGTGTTCACGTTGCCGAAAGCTGCGCAGTTTATCAATAAAACGTTATTTTGGTGGCTTAAACCATTCTGGCCAAGCAAATATGAACTATACAACACCTAGCAGGTACCCAACTATATAGTAAAAGTGAAATTGTCCTGACCCAGATTGATAGCTGCATAATTCATTCCATTTTTGTTGTCATTGCATGCTTTCACCGGTTTATTAGTTTGTCTTCTGTGCAGCTTGTAATGTAACCGAAAAACTATAAGGTGCATAGATTCTGAAAACGTAAAGACACAGCTTTATACTTTTGAATATTAGGGAAAGCTCATACAGTGCAGACTCCTTGCTCCTTGAAAAATGTGCCTCGTCAAAAAGGACACTGCTTATGTGCTGTGTGCATGCAAACACGTGTGTAAGTTGTTGTACTGGAACATTACACCTAGTACACTACAGTATGATAAATATGTAACCACTGAACCACTGACTGGAACAGAAGTTAATCAACCTTCTGACTAAATATTTCATGCATGACAGTTCTAACAGTGGATACATTGAGAAACATATAAACAACAAGCTAGTTCAACCAGTTCATATTACAACACTCAGTATCGATTCACCGTCTCATTTGAAGAGAGAGAAGAAAGAAGGCAGCCACCATTTTGACTAGGTTCCCCACAGAGCCACAGAAAGCAATCACTCTCAACACCAAAGAGAAGGAGGCCTGTCATGTCTGGCATGATGAGCACAAAGCCTGGCCGCGGGCCGCAGTGCCGCAGAGGAGTCCGGTCCGAGATCGGCCTGGAAACAAACTATTTGACACACACACACACACACAGACAGACAGGTCAAGCCATGCCTACACACAAGACAGATGTCAAGCAGCCATGACATTCATGAAAAAACAAACACGATACTGATGAACAATGTTGGGTGTAACGCGTTACAAAGTACTTGGATTACTTTTTTGATGCAACTAGTAATCTAACGCGTTATGTCCGCCATTTAAATACTCGGTTATTTAATGTTTTTTCAAAAATGTAATTCTTTATTCAGACACTTTATGTAATCCATGAGCCAGACAGCAGTCATTCCCAATTCGTTAGTGTGTGTGTGTGTGTGTGTGTGTGTGTGTGTGTGTGTGAGTGTGTGAAAGTCACCCTACAGTATAAGCCCCATCCCCGATAACCCCCCCCTCCGTTATTCCTGCTGTTATACCCCTATCTCACCTGTGCGGTTTGACTATGCGAGGACCGACATGCAAAAAGATGGAAACCTAATCGCATCGCCAAAACACGCGGTGATTCATGATGAACCGTACTTACGGCGCGTGAAACCGCGTAGGTGAGATAGGGGTATTAGTAGTTAACGGATGATGGGCCAAACTTTGCTGAGTGATGACGGTAGAATAATTATAAATGTCTTGATGAAAACAACATGCATGAGGAATCACAAAGGACTTTTCATTTTCTGCAATGGAAAAGTACTCGAACTAGTTACTTTTATCAGAAAGTAACGCTGTAATGTAACTGATCATTTTTTGAAGACAGTAATTTTGTAATGTAATTAGTTACTTTAAAAAGTTACGTCCCCCAACACTGCTGATGAAAGCAGTGAAGTTATTTTTCATGATGAGAGTATGTAACAGAACGTGTTATTTAGATGTACTAGACATCATAAATGCTTTTATCGTGGCTTTTATCTGACGAGTTCAAAACAGCAAACTTGAACAAAAAGCTCTAAGAATTGACAAAATAAATCCACGGAGCGGACACATTATCTTTCAGTGCCCAAACAAAGAGCAAGCCGGAGAGCTGTCTGGAAGGCAGATGACAAAGGCTCTCAGATGTCTGGAAATCCGATGAGTTATGACAGGATATGGTGAAGCTATCTGATGCACCGGCTGCGGATTGCTTTACGGGGAGAAAAGGGCCAGATCCCCTGTGCTTTTGGGCTGAGGTGCGATGAAAGCAGGACGCGCCACTTATCACATTACCTTATACAAGCTTGTTGATTGATGCTGCCAGCTGCTAGACAAACACAAGGTTGCAATGTTTATTGTATAACCGGTCACATACAGCATGTGCATGCATGCATGAACACGATAAGCAATTCACGACCTGGTGAATTATGTGAATTTCCCTCCATGTCATAATTCTTGCTATTTTAATTCTAACTGCAACGTCTGCCGAGTTCACAGAAGAGGGAAAAAGAACATCAGGCCAGTATTGCTAATTTCAATAATCTGGAGTTGGGTCCAGTCTGGGAAAAAGAATGTTCCCCTGTAACACCAGCCTCAGAGAGAGAGATGGCGCTACATCTCATCCTCTCATCTGTCAGTCGAGCGGAACCCAATGATCTCTAGCAGTGTCCTGAGGTCATCGATCAAATATAACACCTTGCCTGTCTAACACACGAGAAACCACAACCCGGCTCAAAACAAAAGCAAGCCGCCATCTGAGGCAAAGGCAAAACTAGCATCAGATAACAGCACAGCGGATATAAAGGCAACCCGGGCCATCGCTAGAGAAAACAAGAAAAAACAAAGTGTCTGAGTATTCTGTTACAGCCCCCACGATTTCACCGCAGGACTTTACATCAGTCAGAATTAATTTTTTAGGATGGCATGCCTGCTTAATGCCTGAATATTACCACGGCCGAATTAGTCCTAGTAATGCCTTAATCCCAGCTATTAGCCGTTCCTGTATTATTCAAGAGCTAACATTTATATGACTAAAATCTGCCTTGCAGTCCAGGCCGAATTAAAATGTCGGAGGTTTATGGCGCCTTGGACCCATTTCAAGCACTTAAATATGTGACAACCTTATTCAGTGCAGAGGAGCAATGAATCTGTCAGCTTCCTGCCCAGTGCCAGTTTCCCGAAGGTCATATAGTGGATATTAATAGCTAGCCATGAATGTCAGAGGTCATGACCAGCATCAGCACCTATGTGGTGTGTAGTTAATTAAAAAACAAGATGAAGTCTCTTCCATCACCATACAAGATAAAACCTTCAGGGTTACTGATGCCCAGGAGTAGCAACACACACACATACTGTACACATACACACACACACAATACACACATATACACAAAAGTAAGGAGTGTTCTCCATACAGCCTGGGTCTGGGGCTGCACAGCCCGGAGAAAAATAAGACACTACACAGACATGGCTTTTTTTTTAGCGACGCGGCAGAGATTCTGTCCTTCATGAGGAATGAATGTGGTGTGAGTGTCACTTGACCCGGCTGACCCGCGGCTGACCCCGGAGCCAGCGGGAGGTCTGTGTTGTGATGGCTTCATCCATCTCTTGTTTCAAATGTGGAACAGAATAACGGCCGGTGTGAATTAGAAACGCAGAATGACAACAACAGATATAACTCCAACAGCCATAGATGATAAAACAAACAAACAACAAAAATTCTAGAGGAAGCATTAAGGAAACTTCCATGTGCATCTGTCAGATATGAAAGAGGCTCTTTTGATCAGGCTACAGACAGGCAGGACATTAAGAATTAATGCGGTGCTCTGGTCCAGTTAATCTCCTGTGGCTCTGCCTGTTTGTTCTCAGGTGCAGAGATGTCAAACTGATGTGAAAGATGCAGCTCTCCACTCCACCTCTGGGCGTACCCCGGGTGAGGTGCCAGTTCTACCTGTTAGGGCAGGTCCGATCCTCGTCTAGCCTTCTAACACAAACACTATACATCTGCTTGACTCTGTGAAAAAGAGGAGGAAGAAGAAAAAAAAACGACATGGAAGGGGATGCTATTACAGCCATTGTCAAGTGGTAATCATGGCCCTGTAACACAGACTCACTTCGGTTTCTCATTAATCACCACCACTGACTTGCCACCCTTAAACTCACTGCATCGCAAAAAATATCCACCAATAAGATGCTAGTTTTCTTCTGTCTGAGGCTCTGTGTCCGCGCCTGCAACTGTTCTTCACTCTCTGTAGGCACCAGCAGCTTGTGTATTTACTGCTGCATCTTTTAATAGCCAATGAACTCATTGCAAATAAAAGTCAGCACTGTCACACTGCTAAACAGTTTGTTCGATTCCTTGTCCCATAAATGGTGAAATATTAATTGACTAATGCAATTCTGAAACGGGATGATTGTGCCCGCCGGAGACGAGGCACTGAGTGTCCGCGCTCATTTCGACTATTTGTAATGTTTACATGGGTTAAAAATGGACCGGGCGAAGCCGTAGTGACAGGTCGGGAGAGAAAGGTTCGGATACTTGTAGTCGCTCGATCAAACACGGAATCTGTCTAAGCTAAAGAATCAAAGAATTACACTTAAAGAATTTCAGCCCACGAAGCTCTGACGACACCCGCGATCCAGTCACGCTCTCGTAACATAACAGGAGGTCAAACAATCCTCAGCCAAATCAAAATAAAAAATGCTGACGAGGGCCTCTTCCTGTCGCACAGTGTCTTAATGATGCAAAGTTAACACACACTAAATAACAGTGTCTCCCAGGGTTGACAGCCTCAGAAATAATTGACCAATATGTTGCAAGCTGAGCTACAGTGGGCTGAGAATCCAATCCTGCAGCTGACAGGATGCATTGAGCATGCCACTAAATTCTGCATTATACACAAAGCAGTGGCAGGTCAGGGAGCCGACTCCTGCAGGCCATTATGTGATGCCATCAATGAGGCTAAATTACCTGCCTCTCCACAATATGCTCCAGTTAACTAATTTCCTGACAGCTCGCTGTCTCACAAGAAAAGCACCGAATTCACTAGCTGTCAGCTGCATGATGGACTATTTCTCTTTTCAAATTCCTCCTTTTTTTCTTTTTTTTGCAATGACATCTCTTCTAGACAAACCTTCAGAAAGAAACTGGAGATTTGTGGGGTGGGGTTTATGTGTGTGTGTGTGTATGTGTGTGTGTTGGGGGCGTGCAGGGGTGGCAGTGTGGATCTTAAAGTATTAGCAAGCAAAACCAGTCAAAATGTTATGGGCAAAAAATAAAAGTAGATGAGCACCTTGGTTACACGTAAAAAGCTGATTTATTCCAGATCATGCATTAGAATCATGGCACCAACCAGAAACCTGCTTGAACAGCAGTCCAGCTCACAATACAGATTAAACAGAGCACTACCTATCCGTGAATTCCTTTTTTTTTTTTTTTTCTTTTTTAGGAAAAAAAAAAAAAAAACACCACCTAACACGAAGCACAACACACTGTGTTCTTCACAAAGCCGTGTCAATGCTTGTCTGATTTGCTGCTTCTCTCTTCTCTTTTCTCCTCTACATGTGTGTGTGTGTGTATGTGTGTGTGTGTGTGTGTGTGTGTATGTGTGTGTGTGTTCGTTTCAGAGGTGGGCTATCATCATCTCAGGGATGACAGTAGGTGGAAACGCTATCTTTCATTACACACAGCATAAATAGTGTAATCTATCAGGGCTGTCAATCAAAATGATTCATTACAGGCTGTCAGTGAGGAGAGTGACATATTAGAAAAGTTTTGTTAACAATGCCTATTGCGAGTGGGGCCTGCCACAGAGGCGAGTGATTAATGTGTTGTCAGGCTGTAATCCCACACCGCTGGCTAATGAGGCAAGAATTTATCATCTTTACAGAGTGGCAGATGTCAGAACGAAAGGAATCCAAGTGCTCCAACAATATAATATATATTTTTTTCTTTTTGTTTGTTTTTTGTTTTTGTTTGGTCCTGATGTCTGTGACAAGCTTTAAAACCCACAAAGAAGCATACTTAACTTAAATCGCCTTGAAACCTTCTTTTGTGGTTCCAACTCACCAACTATTGCTTTGAGCGAAGAGTTCCCCAAAGGTCAACTACCCTCGTTTGATCAGTCTTGCTGAACGCTGTTGAAAGTTTTAGAAGTGCGTGAAATGTGAAATCAGCTTGCTTTTAGTAAGTCTGTCCCCGTCATTCTTTGCTGGGTGTGTAAAGTTTCTCATCACAGTAGCAGACAACACTGGAAGGACCGAGCTTGTTTGGGGACGCCTGGCTCGGGTAACGGATTCCCCGCTGCCTCCGTGGCTCCAGCACCCCCGGAGGTCTCAGACTGCTCGCCCCCACAGGAGCCTGACACCGAGTGAGAAAAGCTCCCAGACATCATGGGAAAGAAAAGTCCTCCATCTCTGTCACAGCCACTTACTCATCACCCTGCATATGCTCAGTGTTCATCATTAGGACACATTGAGGAATGAAAATGTACTTAAATACTTACAGAAATGTACTTGTTGTACTGTATATTCCTAATGTTTATAATATGCATGCAGGGGAGAAGGGGAAAAAAATCCTCCCTAATTATTCACTCAGGAAATAACTGTAAGGAAGAAAAAATAACCTGTTACAAAAACATGGCATGTAAAGCCGGTTATTCTGTTGTTGATACACATCTGTCTCCGAGGTCAGAGATTTGCCTATCCTTGAACGGACTGAGTGGGAGATAAATCTCTATCAGCGTCCCTTCACTCTAATGAAACCTAAATTAAGTGTTACAACAGTAACAGAAGCGACCAAGCCTATTTGCATGTGTATATAAATCATGATGACACAATTAGCGTTATGTGATACAATCAGAGGGAGGATTACTTTAAATTTGCCTAATGATCTGGCTCCGTCTAAACTCCTGCTCTGGCACGATCTCGAGCAATGTGGTGCACGCACACTGAAGCCTTTCAGAATAAGCCATCTGTGTTTAATTAGGCTGGCAGCATCTTACAATCATCTGAGGAAAACTGAAAAGTTAAACTGTAATTAAACTACGAGAACTGCCGCTGTGGGACGTGCTTGTCTGTGCCTCTGTAATTGCAAAAACATCACTGAGCAAGTATTGTATCTGAAGTGAAACGCCAATGCGCTGTCCAAAGATAAGACCCAGACAGCAAATGGAGGCTAAGCGCTGTTGGAGGACTCGCGTCTTTGGATCAGGGCATGCCCAAGTCAAAAGTTGGCTCATCTTCCACAAAAAATAAACTGTATTCCATTAAAACAAAAACAAAAAGACAGCATTAATAGATAAACAAATGTAGCAAAGCTAGCAACGTGATTATTTAATAGATAAAAAACCGATATAGAGTACATGACCTCTTTGTGACCGCTAGTCATAAATCCAGAGTTATGATTGAAGTTATTATTAAAGACTTGATTCTCAAGCCTGCTTAAACTTTTTATTAAAACAGGGCTTTGTCTTAAAGCTTATCTGAAAACGCTGCACACATGCAACTGGCAGGTGGGAATACAAACTCCAAACTGTTCTCACTCACAGTCTATGAAGCAACACAAATGTAAAACATCATCATGACCGCTCCAGCTAAATTCCCCACCAAAAAAAAAAACATCTGTTTGTCTTCAAACAGAATCCTATAATATAGCACTTGTGTAATAAGATTGACGTGACACCGAAGTCAACTGCTCATAGCGTTCCCGCTTTGTACGAAACCATAAATCAATTGTAGATCAATTACTAACAATTATCTTTGCTTTAAGGTTTTACGGTCTGTTTATGATGTGCAATGTTATCTGATTTATGTGGACACTGTGAGTCATTGCCTCTAATTGTGAGTCTTTTTTTTTTCCTTCCATGAACAATGCCCTTGCGATGACCTCCAGAACTCCAGCTGCCAAAGCAGTTTTAGCAACTTCCAAACACCAGATCTGTCCCGTGCTCGGTCCCCTAGGACATACGAGGAAAAGCCCAGCCTGTCCTCAACTCTATTGACACGACACATGTAGGAGTCGCTAGTCTTGTCCAGCTGCTTTTCAGCAGGAGGAACAACAGCATGGTAAGGAGGACGTTTCTCAGGCCCGTGTACAGTACGTGTGAGTGGGATGGAGTGATGATGTTATGTGTACTCAGCTTTGAAGCCTTGAGCTTTTCTGTTTATGTGGTTCACATTATCATAAGGGCACTGAAGCTAACATTTCCCACAATCTTAAACCCCATAGCATGATGTTTAAAATGCAAAGTGCATCCTGTATCTGTATATGTACAGATATACTGTACAGACATGCTGAATATGAGTAGTATTACTTAAAGGTCACATCTTGCACTCCTTTTTAAACAAGTTCGCATACTGTAGGTCTCCAAACTGTGTTTTGATAATTTTCCAGCTGAAAAAACACTTAGATCATGCATTCTAGCACGCTTGATTTTTCCTTTTCTTCTAATCAAAATGTGCCATTTCAGTGTCTGCACCTTTAAATAAACCGCCCTTGAACGACTACTTTGAGGAAGTGCATTTTCCTGGCCAATCAGAATACAGAGATCAGAAACTGACATGTCTGGGATTTAGGCTCCTGCTATATTACGCCCCCCATAACCCCCCTGCCCCATCCCCCCCCCCCCCACACACACACACACATACACAGCCTGTGCCACCGTCCCATTGTTAATTTTTGATAACATCCTCAATACCGAATGAACAGCAATGTATACATGACATGTGACAAATAAAGTCTTAACTTAACTTGTATGATGTCTGATTTTCTTGTTTAAGCCCTAGAAAATATATGTGGGAAAAAGGACAAACAGTAGGGAAAGTTTGTTTTGTGTGTTCACACAGACTGTAAACTCATCTCTATGTCAGAGTGTGTTTTTTTTCTTTCTTTTTTTTATATAACACATTCCCTTTAAGATGTTTTCCCACTTGGCACAGAAGACTCAAATCCTCATCCAGGAGTGATTCTGGGTTTGTTTAAGGGAAGGGGCTCATAATCATGGGTTTTCCATCACACACAAGGACCATGGATTACACTTCCATACTGTATATCACTTTTGTGCACTAGGTTCAAAAAAGTGTTTATTATTATTATAATTATTAATGTTCATTATTAGCAACAATCAAGCGGAAAATTTTTTTTTAGATGCATCCAAAAATCAGGATAAGCCTGAAACAAGATGTGTGTTGTCACTACAATCTCAAACAAAGCACTCGCACCACAAAGACGTGCCAATTACAATACTACTGCTCCAATCTCACGCCAGGGTATTTTATTTAGCTATGCCTGTAATGATACATAATATTCACACTATGGGACACAACACCTGGCTAGCTTACACTGCAAAACTCTGTAGCCTTATAAACTTTATGTGGCCATTTGCTGTTAAATGTTCCGTGTATATTTTTATAATAATCTTTTCCCCCACTATCAAGAAACTTGAAATCTGAAGTAACACAATAAGTTGAATAAATCACATTAATAGGTGCATTGAGAGCAGAAAGCTTCCATACAGTACATGATATGCACCGCTCCAGGTTTCGGGTTGAAGCAATTCCACGAGCAGTGTTTTGAGAAGGGACAGGGGTTGGCCCTCTGCGCCGCTCCTGGGCTCTGAATAAGCTTTCACACTCCATCAAATCTACTGAAATCTCAGGGCAAGTGACCACAATTAAAAAAATAATCAACACTCAAGTGTGAAAGCCACCTTTATGAACAGACTTTTCTGGTGTTTAAATTAACGTCAGCTTGACACTTGAGTTGGTGAAAGTTTATTATACAATAAGTCACCTGATCTCACATTCTGCTCATGCACTGTAAAAAATAAAAAGTTGACTTAACTTAAAAAGTTAAGGCAACCGGCTGCACAGCAATTTTGAGTTCATTCAACTTCAGTGTTTGAAGTTGTGCCAAATCATTTAAAAAAGTTAATTGAAACTGCTGTTTTAAGTTAGTTATACTGTACCTTCCTAAAAAAGTACATCTAACTAATCATTATGAGTTTGTTTTAAGCCAAAAAAGGGGTTGAGTCAATTTTAAGAAATTAGTAGTTTCAGTTAGCAGATGCTCTTATCTAGAGCGACTGACATTTTTATCTCATTATACATCTGAGGGTTAAGGGTCTTGCTCAAGGGCCCAACAGTGGCAACTTGATGGTTGTGGGGTTTGAACCTGGGATCTTCTGAACTATAGTCCTATGCCTTAACCACTGAGCTGCAGTTAGTACACAATGTAGTTGTGCCTACTTGTTTCTTAAAAAACAAACTCATAATGATTAGTTAGATGTACTTTTTTAGGAAGGTAAAACAGCAGTTTCAATTAACTTTTTAAAATGATTTGGCACAACTTCAACCACTGAAGGTGAATGAACTCAAAAATGCTTTGCAACCGGTTGCCTTAACTTTTTAAGTTAAGGCAACTTTTTATTTTTTACAGTGCAGGATGTGAAACCATTGAATAAAGAAATCAAAATATTACATTTCCTCAACTTGATTGTTTATATTTGTTGGACAAAATAGTAGTAAAATCCAGTTAAATAGATTTTATAAGTAAATTCAACACTGTGCTCAAAAATATGTCCACCTAACTTGGAATTTTAAATTGAGTTAACAATTTGCAAGTTGGATTTTTTACAGCGTGCATAACCTCCATACGAAGCAGAGTCATGTCACATGTTACTATCAGCTTCGTAAATACAGGCACATCTGTCTGCGGAAAGTGGTAATAAACTTCCGTTTCTGAGCAATTTATTTAGTTGAGTTGCACTTTGCAGCATGAATGATATTTTATAGCTGTCTCTGAGGAAAGATTTATCCCATAAAATGATTCAGCAAACACACTGAAGGCACAGAGGCACTGAGCTCTACAGCCCCCTGTTTATTATGTTTGAACACTTCAGGGAACTCATAATTCTCACGCAAGGAGATGAATATGGCACGAGCCTTTAAAAGCCATACAGGAGATATTACAAAGCGAGAAAGGAGGAATGAGCAAAGAAAAACAGTTTGCCCTTCTCATGCTTGAAAAGCAAAGATGCAAAAAAAAAAAAAGGAAAAAAAAGTCGAGTTGTGTCCTATTTCAGGTGGTCTGACGCTGCCTGGTTCTGTTCTGCTGCTGTTGTGATATGAACTCCTCTGCTGAGAGGCAGATTAATATGAAAAATGCACAGAGGAGATCCACTTCATAACTTTCCTGGCTCTGCCAGCGCGGATTACCCAGAGCGCCGTCTGTGTGACAAGAACTGATGGGACCTCATTCCTGGCTCCGGCTGCTCCGGTCTGCTTTTCATTACCCGTGAGGAGGATGTGGGAGAAACCTTGTACCCCTACATGAATATCAAGTCAAACACTTCATCCAAGCACAACCTAGTTGACATTTCAGAGACATTACACTTTTATGTACCTAACAAACATTATTTTGTTAAGGGAGTGGGAGCAGTTACTTCATCCTCTGTAAAATGTGTTTAAGATGCAGATGTCAGTGAAACATTCAGGGGGCTGAATCCTGACTAACTGATGCTTGCAGAAAAGGGTTTGTATGTGTTGCCAAAGTGTTGTCAAAGTGTTTTGACAGATATGGCCAGTTAAACGCAATACTTTAACAACATTCACGGTACTTCAGAAGACGGCGGAAAAAAAAGTGGCCTACACACAACCACATGTATTTTTCCAAAAGATGCACAGTCACTCGATGTGGTTTCACAGCATCACTTTCCCCAACATACAAGTCGTCTAAGAGAATTATCACATTATAGCATTCCTGCACGCCTAATTTCCCAACGAAAAAAACAAGCTCAAGACTTCCAAAAAGCCTCTTCTTAGCCCTGACTTAGCCCTTTTGCAATTCCCTTGTTTAAACCCTTTATTTTGAGCACTCACTCTCAAGAAATCCAATAAAAAAACATTCCCAATTATGCTGTCCTCATAACTACAGCTCGCGAAAACGACCTTCCTGCTCGGCATCACACATCAGCAATGCAGAGACAACCAGCAAGAGCGAGAAAGCTCATTTTCCACCACTTCCATTAATACACAGTTTTGGGCACTGGAGCATGCAGGAAAGGAAAATCAATGCAGAAGAGAAAAGGATTTGCAACAGGCTATAATAAATGTCTCCTCGAGCTAAAGTGTGCACATGCGAAATATTTCAATACGTTCGAAAATCAGGGGATTTGCGTCAAGGCAAAAAGAAAGTATCACCATAATGGTTTAAAGAGAAAAAAAAAAACAATAAAGACGGTTTCATTTAAGCAATCTGGGCTTCAAACTCTCTGGATACAATTTGAGAGTCTTGGAGAAGGTCAAAATGTTCAAACGTTATGGTATTCATATTGTATTAAAGTGTGCTGGAGTTTGATGCAAACCATGTGGAGCTCCAGCATGTAATGCCATAATGTCATGATTGAAAAGCAGCTTCAATCGTGGTCACACTCAATTTTGATGTGATTCAAAGTTCACAGAGACTTCTAAACGGTATGATTTAACCATTTCTCTGACACAAAGAAAGGCGCCACGTACGTGGCTTTTGGTAAATCTGCCGCTTTTACGGAAACATATGGACAAGGCTTCTCAAACATTTCAGACAAATCACCCCAAACGGACATTAGGGATTTTCTCTGACCCTTAGCATTGACCAGAGTGCACCTCTTCCTCTAGATTTATTATTTGTGACTTCTATGACATTAACATTTTATTATGTCAGTAACATATGTGTGAGATAAGTGACTAAACATCAAAGGAATATTAATCATAATAATAATAACTGGCTTTCTTGTCTAAAGGAAAGACTGAGCGCGCATATTTTGACAACAATAAATGGAAAATATTTATTGCATTTATAGAACATGTGAAAGGGTAGTGAGACATGGCCTGATGTGAAGCTGAGTGGTCTGGTTCATACTTAACACTTGATTTTGCCTGCACATGTACTGTAGAAGTGGCAGCACTGTGGATTGCACTGTTCAGACACTCACCTGCCTTATTATGTACATCTGGAGGTTTCAATGCCATATTTAAAAGCCACATTCACTAGATGCTACAGTACTGTGCAAAAGTCTTAGATGCAAAAAACCTAATGTACGCTCCTGGGATTTGCATAAAAATAGAAAGGAGAGAGCCTGACAAAGTTACCAGAAGAACTCATATTCTCCAGCAAGCTCAGTAAAACCTAACAGCTGTTAGGTACTTATAGTACTTATAGTACTGTGCAAAGGTCTTGGGCACATACAAAAATATGGCATAAGCAAAAGATGCTTTTGAAAACATTTCTGCATAAAAGAAACTTCTATAAGAGCAATAAAGAGGAATAAAGAGTAATAAAATAAACAGACAGTGTTAGGTTTTACTGAGCTTGCTGGAGAATATGAGTTCTTCTGGTAACTTTGTCAGGCTCTCTCCTTTCTATTTTTATGCAAATCCCAGGATGGTGCATTAGGTTTTTTGTTTCCATCTGGAATACTGAATGATTTTGTACATAATTATGCAGACATGATAAACATATATAACAAAATTGGTACCGAATGTAACATGGCGCCTAAGACATTTGCACAGTACTATACGTCAAAGTAAAAACATTCCTGTCTAGGCTTTTACAGTAGGGCTCTAAAATGTTTAGTGATTTCATGCACAGCAATGTTAAACACGATGACAAGCTCTATTAAAACTTTCCCTGCCGCCCTGACTGTTGTCATGGGCTGATTGTCAAGCTGAACTCTGATCTTATATTGAAAAGTATTTATGAAGGCTTTGTGTATTTATGGAGGTTTGAAGGCCACATTAGAGGCTCTAAATTCAAACCCAAACTGTAATAATAAAACCCGTTAATTCTTCACTAATGGTCTAAAATTGTACAGACATTGCTAAACTGTATTGCTAGAACAGTCTGTCAAGATAGTGGAAATTCTAAAATACTGTAGTATGTACACTTTAAATTTAAATTATCAGGACATAAGAGAAATATTTCTACTTAATTAAAAGAAAAAAAAGAAAGGAAGGAAACATTACAGACTCCATGTCCCCTTAACCTTAGCGTATACTGGAGCCTTTTTTAATAACCAGCAGAAAATTATACAAATGCTTTTTTAAAATTATACATTGCCCAGCTAAAAAAAAGCCCATTGGTCCATCTTTAGCTTTGATTACAGTGTGCACTGTGACGGCTCCCAGAACCACACTTTCACTATTTGAGTTCTCTGGAGCCAATAGGGAAGCAAAAAAATAAAAAAGATAGATGGAATAACTTGGTCATTTAGTTCATTCAGGTCATCAACTGACCTCATTTTATTGTCTCATAGCACTGCTAAGCCTAGACCTGACCAACTGAAGCAAACCCAGATCATACTGTAACACTGCATCCAGAGGCTTGTACAGTCAGCTATATGCATGATGAGTGTTTTTCTTCATTCACTTCCTTTCCTACCCTGACACATACACACACACACACACACACACACCGCTATAGAACCATGTCACCCTGAACTCATCAGATCACATGACCCTTCTTCATTGCTCCAAAGTCTAATCTTTTTGTTCTCTAGCAGTTTGAAGCCTTTTTTTGATTAGTCTCACTAACACGTGGTTTTCTTCAGATGTTTACTCCCAATCATTTGAGTTTTCATCACATTGCTTTTCCGTTCACTATTAAACATAGATAAGGGTTATGCAACAAGTGATCTCCAATCATGGTCATTAGAGACTATTTTCTGACCACCTTTCCTCTGCGAAGTTGCCAGCTCAGCACTATTCTTCTATTCGTTTTTAACCCGGTTCTAGTCATTGCACGTTTCCTAAGTTGTTTTCATTACCTGATGTAGGCCAATCATTTGAATCTTCTAAAACAGCAACTTCATTTTGACCACACAGAGTATATATATATATATATATTAGTTTAGTCCCATTCACCATGTGAGTTACTCAGGGTGGTGTTTGGAGAAAAAAAAAATCTTCTCTGAGATAAAGCTCTTACATTCAGACAGCAGTAGGAAGCTACTAGAAGCTCGCTGATGCCATTTTAATTTATATGTAAATTAACAGGGCATGAGCAAATTTCTAGCAGATTATTTTTTCCTGTTTGCATCACAGCAATATGATCACATTGTCATCATGAAATCGTTGGAGGAAAAAAATACAGTAATGACGGGATGGTATACACGAATAAAACAAGGCTTTATATCATCTGTAGCTGTCATTATAATAAATGTAATCAGCCTGCAGAATTTTAATTGGTGTGCTTTCTATTTTCTTCCAGCAGGCTCGCAGTGAAGACGAAAAACACAGGTGACGTTAACCACATGAGGCTTCCAGAGCATCCATCATTTTCTGATTACATTGTTGTGTGGATTTAAATGCGGGTTTAACTGGAAGTGCATCGTTTCTGTAAGACACGATTGATATCAATGAGGGAAAAAAGGCTTTTGGAGAAATGCTTTTTTTCAGCCCATCATCAACATTGTGCTTCCTAACGGTTTTCAAAACAAAGCCATGGCCATGCATTAGGTGCACATTAAGCATGCATGAATTTAATTATACAGAAAGGACAATTGCTTTTGAAAGAAAATGTAACATGAGTTGCAGATTGCAGTCTGGCTTGTATCTTTCTTATTTTTCATATAACTGATTGAACTACATTCTTAGCGAATACAATATACATAGCAAACAGGACAGTAATTGACATATTACATGGATAAAAGTTTGTCTGAGATTCTTTTCTAAATAAGACTTCAACTGCTCTGGAGCTGCAGCTCCTCTACCACGTGCGCAGCGCTGAAGATGAATGGGAAATTTGTGAAAATGAAAGTGCTAATTACAGGCTGCTGTAACATGGTTAAAACCGGCGTGTCCTTCAATGTAAGACACCCCGCTGCATGGAACATAAAAGCAAACACAAATAACTAATTATGCCATCATCTTCAGGCGACTGTGCTCGGTGCTAGCTTGTCTCCGCTGCTTGTTAATTGGTGACCTGCACTATTGGTCAGCAGACAATCGACACGATGATGAAGCCAATTAGAGCTGGGGAGTACACATGGCCCATGGAGCTTGTTGTGTCTGCCACATCGTGTCTTATCTAATTCAAAACAAACGCTGGCGAAGTGCTGGCATGACTGTTGCAGCGGGCGCGAGCACGGGACTCTCTGACGTGGCCGATTTTCCTCTCAAAATGAACCTCACAAAGGCATGGTTTGTGCAAAAGAGTGAGCCTTCAGAGCATTAAAGCAGAGTTTAATCCAGTTACTGTAAGTGCAGGGCAGAGCGGAGAGACCTGGCGTAGTTTTCTTATATACTGTACTTGTATCTGCTTCTCCTAAGGTGCACTTTTTAAACAAAAGCATGGATTGCTCCAAATAGATTTACTATGTTGTTTTGCTTCAATTGTATTGCTTTTTTATTTGTTTGATTGTGAAATCCTGACAACACATATTTCATAAGTTCAAAAAATCCACTCTGTGAGTCCAGGAGTGGTTTGGTTTATTCCTGCGGAACCGTAACGGAACACATCATTCCTTAATTTGTGACTAACCGCCTCCAAACATGCCAGAATCAGGCTCACTCATCACAGTGATTTGCCTTTCTCTTTCACGACTTTAATGCTGAATAAAATAAGCGACTTCAACATCTTGAAACCAGACAATAACTGCTTGCCTCACTGTGATGATGAATGATCTGTTCCTTTTGCACTTTAGGAAATCCCGTGTTGACTCACAAGAGCAGCCCCTGTCAAGAGACCGCTTTGTTCTTGCCAAAGCTACCACCATATTTACCTCTCAAATCCGGCCCGCAGCTCTGGGGATGGTGCCGCTATAAAGCCGAAACCACAACATAAATATTTTAAGACTGCACAATTACACGGAATCAAATCTTAGTGAAGTTGTTCGTTTATATGCCCTGGAGCAGAAGGCAGAAAATAAGAAAAGAGGGGGGGGGGGCAAAATAAAAAGAAATAAGATTAGGAAATAATTTTTGAAGAAAACAAGTATGTGAGGGATAGGTGTGTGTGTGTGTGTGTGTGTGTGTGTGTGTGTGTGTGTGTGTGTGTGTGCGTGCGTGCGTGCGTGCGTGCGTGCGTGCGTGCGTGTGTGTGTGTGTGTGTGTGTGCATGCGTGCGTGTGTGTGTAAAGGAAGGTCTGGAAGCATGATGATGTCCAGTGTATCTAATATGAGGCCTACATATGGTGATGACAGAGAACAGGACAAGAGAAAACGTCTTCAACAAAGCAGAACAGTAAATATGCTTATATTGTAATATTTTTATGATTTTGGTAATAACTTGCTGGTTCATGCTGTAATTCTTGAGCAAGGAGTTAGAGGTACACTACTAGCACGGATACAATGCTGTTTAATAACTAAAGTCCAAACCCGACTTTTCTTTTACCGTTTTGCATTTATAGTCATAATAATGAGAAATCCGATGTAGTTTGTTAAGGTGGCACATGTTGGGCTCCAAGCTGAAGAATGCAATACAGAAACACATGTACAGGACACACTGTACTAGGATTTGTCCTGGCTAGTTTGCAGTCTATGAGGTGGTGAGCAAAATTGTTGACATTAGTATTAAAATGAAAGCTGAAGCTTTGGAAACCTATCATTCTGAAGCAAAGCCAACTCAAAACAAATCACTGACATCACCGAGGATCAAATGTTTATTATCAAGATTGGACCGGGTAGGATTTTCCCTTGCTTTGTGACAGAATGGCGAAAGAGACGTCATACAAATATAAGAGGAGCCACTAGTAATTATTGGAAGTTTCAAAGATCATAGTGCACAGTCTTCCTATGAATTAAGCACCGATGCAAAACCGAAGTGACCTCTACTGTCTTATTAATTTTGTACATTTAATACCCCCCTAAGGTGAGGCATCAGCATCATGGGTGTTCTGTCGTTGTAATGAAAAAATAAAAAATAAGTAGATACAGACCTTCTCAGTTTTGGGCTTGACCACCTTCATGAATGCTCCACGGGCCTCGGCTTCCAGATGTTCTTTCTGAGTGACTTTCCTGCTGTCCAGAAACTTCAGGTTCTTCAGTTTATGTAGCACAAAGTACCTGCACATTATGAAACCAGTCAATACTCTGCACATCATGTACTCTGCGTTAACATAAAAAACCTAAACTTTATCAATACAAACTGTATATGAAGGCAGGATGGTGACTCAGTGGTTGGCACTGTTGCCACACACCTCCAGGACTGGGGATTCAAATTTCGCCTTGTGGGGTTTGCATGTTCTCCCTGTGCTTGGCGGGTTCTCCAGTTTCCGCTCACGGTCCAAAGACATGCAGTCTAGGCTGACTGGCATTCACAAATTGCCTGTAGTTTATGACTGATGGCTGTGTGTGCATTTTACCCAGCGATGGGTTGGTACCCCGTCCAACATGTCCTCCACCATACAACCTACAGTAAGTTCACTATAACACGCTCCTGACCACGCCCACCCCAGCCGTGACCCTACACAGGATAAGTAGTTTAGATAATGGATGAATAAATGTAAATTATTATAAATTCAACATATAAATATTACAAATGAGCCAAAGCCCAACTCGAGCTCTAGATATTTCCAAGATTCAGATTCCACCAAGACGATTTTATTAACAGCATTAAAAGTGAAAGCCTGTTCTCTTGGTGTTAATGTAATAATGCTGATTTTTGTAAATAGAAAAATCACCTTCACGGTGGATAAAAAAAAAAATTAGGACAGCATATATAAATAGATTGGAAAATAAAATACATAGACCTCATCTGTCAAGCTGTCACCGCTGTAACATTACAGATGTCTTTTTAAGCTTTCACACACTCTCTATCTTTCATTCAGAGGCAGAAAGTGACATGAGATAATAATACGAATATGGAGATGACAACAGAATCTTTCAGAGGCTGACTGGAATGGTGGAAGCGACGTGTCAAGATTAAGCTTTAGAAAGAGCAAGAGAAATAGAGAGAGAGAGAGAGAGTGAGAGAGAGAGAGAGAGAGAGCAGATGTGTATATGGGCAGCAAACAAATCCCAACTGAACTCTCATGCACAAGCCAGTGACGAACTGATGATGATGATGATGATGATGATGATGATGATGATGATGACGGAAGAAGATAGCAACCCCATGCTACATGTTCATTACAGTTGCCTCAAAGAAAACAGAGTTTCAGATTGATCTTATTAAGATATGTTTGGGGAATGTTTTTTTATGAATATTGCACGTCTATCAAAACTGTGGATAATCATTTATTTATCTCTTCATATGAAATATACTGTTAGAGTTATCGACAAACATGTGACAACAGAAACCTGAACAGCTTTAGGTGAGGTATATATTTAACTCGTAGGTGTTTGCTGATAATTCTGTATTGTTTTTGTAATGTTGAAACAGATTTTTTTGTAATCCTTTCTTGAGATCTTCACATCAAATCATTCAATCCTCAGGCCTTTACGCTGGATGCGCTTCCTGCCACTACCCACTTCCTACCACTTCCTGCTCATTAGAATATGTGGTATATGTAGTACATTCCTATGGTGCTGCCAAGGTTGCTCGATTTATTTTGAGATGCGTGTGGTCCGAGGTCAGTCCGGCTGTGACCCGTGTGTGGCCTAAAGTCGTCAGACACAAAATCTGCATCACGGTCAGACTGACGGATTCCTCAGTGACATTTTTGTAATGAATATTACATCACAGATCCACACGTGCTGCCAGTCAGTGACAGAACGGCCTTCTGCAGCACTAACTGAAGCACTGAGTCTTTTAGGTTCATTTGTACGGTAAATGATTCATACCGAACACAGTGTCAGATAAAATGCTTTTAATACTGGTACAGACAAAAGAAGGTATTCTGTTCCCCTCCTCTGCTCTCTCTCTCTCTCTCTCTCTCTCTGTAGCCAACAGGGTTTCATGTTGAAAAGCTGACAAATGGTGGTAACATAGCGTGGCATTGCACTCCCATGGGCCCGCGCTTGATAATGAATGCATCGTTTCATCTTGTAAGAAAAGATACCAAACACTGGATGGTGGTTATCACAATTCACACATGAAATCGATTTTGCGACTCGCCGCGAAGGCGGAAAGAAAGGTGAGGTTGAGTACCTTTAAGAGGAAATATCTTTTGCTTGAGATGGCTAGTTTAATTTCTGACATTGTGCAGCATAAATGTATGCTAGGGAAGTTTATAAAAGACATTCCTCAGTGCTTGAAGATTAAGTAGAAAGATCAGCTGTAAGGTTATTAAAAAATTAGATTTAAAAAATTTTAATTCTTATAGAGATTCTTCTTAGAGATTCTTATACGGCAAAATAAAGTTAGAATGTCACTATAATAGAAAAAATCGTGCAGCAAAAAAACAGCCACATTATAGAATTAGTAATTTGGTTTGTTGATTTTTTTTTTTTTGGTATTTGAAATGTTCATTAATTTTCTACATTCTGCTTAAAAATGATCACCGGAATGAGTATGCATGTGTTTATATCAAATATGAAAATGTTAATATATGAATATTTATTCTAAATGTCTATATGAGAATAGAAATATTTACAGTACGTCTTGACCTTGTGGTGACATTTAACGGCATTTTTTTTTATGAAAACTGTTAATTGGTATTAATTGAAAATATTATATATTGCTGTGCATGTGTGTATGTGTGTGTGTGTGTGTGTGTTGCTTCAGACCTGTATCTCTGGTAATCGTCCTCATCTTTATCCAGGCTGACCAGCTGATTGGGACAGGCCTCATTTCCCAGCAGGCTCAGGTACTCTAGAGCTGGTGTCACTTCCTGCAAATGCTCAACCAAAGCCTCGATGTCCGAGATGTATCAATGAGCATCAAGTCAAGGAATTCAAGCTTCATTTACATGAGCCCTGGCTCTGTTCTCCTGATCAACAATCACTGCAGTTGAGGGCATAAGATCAGCTACGTTTAAGGGCGAGAATCTGGCCTGTGTCACACTTTGGCTGTCCCCATTTCATGTTTTAGGTGTGTGTTTTTTTTAAGGTGGTTTGGTGCAGAACATTAAAAGTTGTGACAAAATGATGGATGCCCTGTGGTAAAAAGGGTTAGTGACTTTTTCTCTTCCCACCATGCAGGGAAACAAACATGCACTTCACAGCACATTCATCACTATTACATTCACTTCATTGGAAAATGGAGCCCGAATGTGTCAAAATACAAGCGCACTAATGCAGCACTTGAATTTCAATGGCGGCGGGCCACTATGGGGTGTAAATAATTGGCCCATTAGCATGTGCAGACCACTTCACAGCAGAACTCAGGTTTGAGCTGCTGACACTCAGCTGGAGGAGATCTGCCTGTAATGGTGGAACAGGAGAACAAAGTGTGATGCAGCGTCATTACAGTGTGCCTCGAAACTGCTCAGAGGAAAACAGGGCAAAACAACATCAACAAAAAAACTTAGCAATTATTTCTGACTGAACAAATAGACGGGATTTTCCAGCACTTGCTATAATCTGACATGCAGTTTTATATTTGTAAATATTTAAAACTTTTCAGTGCTTCTATTTGACAAATCTAAGTGGCTTAAACAGTAGAGTCGAACTTCAGGCATCAGTACATTTTTTCAGTTCTTTTTATATATATATATAATCCTGCACTTGTATTTACAGACTCCTCTTCTGTCTTAAAAATATAATAATCCTATTATAAATCATTATATCGGACTACTTCCAACATCTTAATGTTAAATGTAGGAAGAAAGCCGGAACACAGTCAGAGTTTTCATGAGTCTGTCTTCCACTAGAGGTCGCCGTGGCACAAAGTCAGCTTCACTACTGTATATTGGCTTTAATATCCAAACCTCTTTCAGTCTAAGAGGATCTCAATTTAATACAATAACACCATTTAAAGAGCATTTAAAGGCCTGAAGTGTGTAAAGTCGGTATCCTGAACGGGATGACGAGCGTGCAGCGTGAGAGTTCCCGCTTACTATAACTCGGCGTTCAGCGTGCTGTAAATCATGAGAGTGCAGACAAAAGCAGCATTGGGTTGAAAGGATATTTGGTTCTTATTGAGTGTGAGGGTATGGAGCTGTGGTAACCTGGGCAACCGGAGGTCATTTCCGAGAAGATTGTTGTCCACAATCAGCTCTTCCAGTTGGCTGAACGCTTTCAGGCCTGTCAGTGACCTGCAATGATAAGGCACAAGAGGAAAAATGATATGGCCCTAAATCTGGGCGGCCATTATGTGCAGAAATAAATATTTCAGCCAGGCTTTTTCACAAGCCGGAATAGTTCGGGCTTGGACCTGTCAGTAGAGTGAATGACAAGAATTAGTGGCGCTAAGATCCCCTGGCATGGCGCGGCCTCCTTCGCACACTGGCAGTATGAGTGATGAGGGTCACTCGTGAGTAGCCAGGATTCAAAACAAAAGGGCTTCAGAAATGCAGTGTGCGGGATGAATTTGTCAATGTCTTGTGCCTTCAGGCACCCAGCTTTGCCTGACCCTAACCCTCCATTCCCAAGATAAATAACTCTGTCACAGTTCACCTTCACTCCCCCGACACAAATTTAACTTGTCATCCATCATTTTCCCAGCGCAACTATAAAACCTGCCACAAACGGAATGAGTACAACTTCCAGCACTCCAGCACGATGAGCCCATTTGGAGTACAAAACAACAGTTTTTTTTAATAGGGGAAACTTTGAGGTTTGCTTTTTATTCACCAGCATGACTTGTAATCCCTTAGTGACACACACACACACACACACACACACACACACACACACACACACACTCCCCAAGGACTTTTGTGCTGCATGATTCCCTCCCCCAGCCTTGCTCTGGCATAAACATGATGGAGGGTGGTGTTCAGGGTAATGTTGGGGCCTTGCAAAGTTCACCGTGTGGATGGTGCACAAAGCCGGGGTATGTGTTTCTAATCCCTCAAATGGCAGAGGCTGACAACCTACAATGTTAATGTGTCCACCTTCAGTTAACTGACATTTAGCTCTGTCAGCTCACCTTGGAAAACGAACAACTCAATAGCAATCGAGACGCTGCCGTTCGTTCCTTTTCAACTGAAAGGCATGCAGTAATCAAATGAAGCTTCAATGACAGGGCAGCATGGTTTGCATTTTTTTATCTGGTGCTTTTCAATTCTGAATAGAAGGACGAAATCTCGGGCCGATATCACATGAGCAAATTGGAGAGGGGTAAAGGTCGGCTTAGTCATGCAAATCCTGTCTTTGGGGGGAAAGCTGGTATGGCTGGTGAACAATTCTCCAAATTGTGGCTATGATTAGACATTTTAATCCGTCCTCATCAGTCATCTCTGTCGAGGATCAGTAGGTAGCTTAAAGAGTGAGGGGGAAGCACAAACACCAACACAGAAACACTAACATGGAGACAAAGGCATTTTAAAGAGGCGCTCTCTCTACGCATTATTACAACACTGTGTGTGTCTCACTCTGTACGTGCAGTGTAATGGCACTTATTTGCCAGGTCAGTAAATGAAAATTGGGCTCCTCTCATCTCCACCTGTCTGCCTTGGCTAGTCTGCGGCATGTGTAATGTTATTAGCTGCTTGGTTAAGAGGCGCGCGTGTGGCGGGCGGGGTGGTGGGGGGACGGGGCTGCTTATTAATTGTTGTTTTCATGTCACCACTGCTGTGTGCACTCTGTGATTTAATCAGTTAAATTCACAGCCAAGGGAGAGACCGAATCACATTCACAACAACATGGGGGGATTGAGCCGTAATAGCCTCAGGCCTCGAAGCACTCAGAGCAAATTTCACCTAAACATTCAGGGTTCTTTCCACCATCATAATCCATAATCCATTAATCCATCTGTAAAGTATAAACTCAGTAAACTTTTTACATTTGTACAGTCCATTGTGTACAACAGTATCTTTGTTTTTAAACCGCGCTAATGGGCCAAAAATGGATTTGGATTTCTCTAGAGATGTGACACAAACACATGAGCCCCCCCTCACCAACCCAAAACACACGTACAGGTTGCAACCTTTCTGATTTGTACAGCTCACCCCTGGGAAAAGTGGCTTACACATTTTCATCATTGTCTTCATTCCCAATAAAATCACATAAGCTGTGTGTGAAGGCAAGAGAGAGAGAGAGAGAGAGAGAGCGAGAGAGAGAGAGAGAATATATCATACTTACAGTAAATACTTATGATGAAGCTTATCATCTAGTAATTCCAAAGGATATATTTTATATATTATATATAGTGATTTTTACAAGATGATCACTCCCGAGGAAAGTGTTACATTTTCCATTTTGTTCCACTTTACTCTCAGTTTGTTTGTGCGTTTTTAGTTTTAGAATATAATGATTACTCTTCATATTATATTCTATATATATTATTCAATAAAACAGGTACAAAATTAAATTAAACCTTATACCAATATACTCTTTTACGTACTGCCTATGGAAATCCTTTTTAATATGAACTGTGTCACTGTTCTTACAAAAAAAATATTTTCTAGCGGAGGTAGTAAGAGGATGACAGATGCTTCTAAAATCTTTATTATTTATTTATTTCTTGCACAACACAAAACTTTTGGTTGGCAATTTCCACGAGTGGACTACAGAGTAGTGCTGATGTGGAGAGGCCAAGCCCTTTGTTATTTCAGCAGCACACCTTGTCTATTACATGTCTGTGGTTAAAAATGTATAATTTGTGTGTTTTATTGGTTTTCACAACTATATGGGAGGTTTCGCAACTGTGATAAGGGTCAACACCACACTTCCTCCACACATCACTTACTAACCTGGACACTAGGAAAGGGAATTATGTTAAAATGCTCTTCATCGACTACAGCTCTGCATTTAATACCATAATTCCCTCCACACTCACCACCAAGCTGGAGCACCTGGGACTCAGCTCATCAATGTGTCAGTGGATCTCCAATTTCCTGACTGGCAGACCACAGGCAGTAAGGATGGGCGGACATGTCTCAGCTACACTCACTCTCAGCACTGGAGCCCCCCAGGGTTGTGTTCTGAGCCCCCTGCTGTACTCTTTGTACACCCACGACTGCGTGTCCACTACCAACTCCACCACCATCATCAAGTTTGCTGACGACACCGTCGTGGTCGGACTGATCACCAACAATGATGAGTCGGACTACCTAGAGGAGATTGGAAATCTGGAGAACTGGTGCCAGAGGAACAATCTCCTCCTGAATGTCAGCAAGACAAAGGAGCTGATAGTGGACTTTTGTACAAAGCAGGAGAGGAACTACAAGATCACCGTCATCAACTGGAGCCCAGTGGAGAGAGTGGACAGCTTCAGATACCTCGGTGTTCACATCACTCAGGACCTGTCATGGTCCTGTCACATCAACACCGTGGTGAAAAAGGCCTGGCAGCATCTGTACCACCTCAGACACTTGAGAGACTTTAGACTGCCCTCCAAGGTGCTCAGGAACTTCTACTCCTGCACCATAGAGAGCATCCTGACGGGAAACATCACGACCTGGTTCGGGAACAGCACCATGCAGGACAGACGAGCTCTACAGAGGGTGGTGTGATCAGCTGAGCGCATCATCCGCACTGAGCTCCCTGACCTGCACTCGATCTACAGCAAGCGGTGCTGGACCAAGGCCAGGAAGATCGTGAAGGACTTCAGTCACCCCAATAATGGACTGTTCTCTTTGTTGCGGTCTTTGTTGCGGTCAAGGCCAACACAGAGAGACTGAAGAGGAGCTTCTTCCCGCAGGCGATAAGGTCTCTCAATCATCACTACACCACACGGGACTAATAACATCTTTTAAGCTCACAACATTGACTGGACAATCATGGACATATGGACACATTCATACACACTTGCACTAAATATTTATACATCTGGACAATTGCACATGTCACTTTCATTAGTCACCTTTCATGCATATTTGCACAACCATTGTCACTTTAAATTCTAAATATATATATATACTCCCCAACCCCATATTTCTATATTTTGCAATATTTTATTATGCCCTTATTTGTACAGTTTATTTTACTACTTACATTTATTTCTTTAGTATTTCCTTTTATTGATATTTATATTTTAACTTTTATTTTCTTTTTCTTAAGGTCACTGGCGGTCGTGTAAGCATTTCACTTCATACTGTGTATGTGACAAATAAAATTTGAATTTGAATTTGAACACGGTTCGTTCAACGAGTGCACTATACTATAGAGTGGTGCTGATTTAGAGAGTCTAAACCATTTATTCCATAATCTTACAATTTTATAAATGTTGCATTAATTTTGTGTAATATAAACTAAGTAAAATCTTCTAATTAATTTAGCGACTTGTTTTTAAGGCACCTGACTGGCTTTGATTTTGACATGCTGTCAGGCTGTATGTCGCTACACTTCTGCATGTCCTGTGATGAAATAAGGATTTCTGTACTATCTCTGTCCTCTTTTAAAACACACGGTAATATTACGTTCTCACATTACATATATAAAGTGTGATTATTTTTATGTAGGGATTTCCTGTGTATCTGATTCTGTTGAGTTAGCATGTTGCAACTCAAACCATCCCATTGTCCATCCATTGTCCATTGACCATCCAGTGATCGCTCAAGGCATTTCCTCACACTGGATATTTCGGGTCTCACAATTCCATGTAAATTCTACATACTCTTGTGCGTGGAAATCTGAGGACGGTACAGTAAGTACTCAAATCAGACCATCTTTCACCAACTACCATGGCACAGTTACTGTCACTGAGGTTACATTTCCCCCTCATTTACTGTAGATGTTTGATGTGAGCATTTCCAGAAGTTTTTGACCACTATCTGTATGCATTCTGCTGCTGCTGCCACACGACTGGCAAATTAAATTAATCATGTGGACAGAAGTTCATAAGAAAATGGTGAAGGTGTTAAAGATTTTTGCACTTACTGAGGTCAACACTTATGTTCGTACAGATATACTTACATGAAGACATCTTCAATTTAACATTATATCTGCATGTAGATTATGTGCAACTATTAGGGAAGGGCGTAAGTGCCGATTCGATCTGTATTGTTGTTTTTTTTTTCTGTATATTCCTGGTTCAAATAAAGAAATAAAATATGAAATAAGAGAACATTACACAAATATAGAAAACGTTAGCTGGAAAATGTACAATATGTACAAGGTTGCTAATGAAATAGAATTGAAATAGATGTTAAGTGTATAAGTTATACAGGATAAGTTACAGCTTACTGTAGATTAATGCAGTGTTTTTCCTATCAAAAGCAACACTAGTTGCCAGTACACCTGTTTCAAAAGAAAATGTTATTACCTTAAATGGTAATATTTCTTTGTTACAAAGGCAAGTGCATATATGCAGACACATGTTTCCATTGCTGTGTGGTCACGGTGCATTTAGGTCTACTGGTCCTTTCAAACTTTTGACATGCAAAGTTTCTTTTTAAAGGCCGGGCCTGTTAAACAAATTACTATGCTGCCTATTCTCAAAGGAAGCCAAATAACAGGACAGGAGCACAGACAATGACACAGACATGGCCTGACAGAGATGGATGGATCGATAGAGAAATACTAAGGCAAGACATGCTGATTGATAAACTGCTACTGACAAGAGAGGGAGGGGGTCACTCTGTGATTATTGGTTGAAATGTCAGTCAGTGCAACTATTAGTCTGTGGCTATCTCAGTTCACATGTCCACCCAGGCTAGTGGGGCGGGGGATAGAGAGAGAGAGAGAGAGAAAGTATTACCGTTATTACACAAGACTACACCTACTGAACTTTTAACAATAAACTTTAGCAAACAATGTTAAGCACCAACACTCCCACACAAACGCTCTTACAGATGGCTGATCTAAAAATCACAGGTCATTCAGACATCTTTTTTTCTTTCATTCCATCTCAACACTTATCCTCTCCAATGAAAACCTACTTTTTCATGAAACTTCTATGTTTGATATTTCCCATTGCTAGGGTCATTAATTCCCTTGAGTGTGCGCTACTTTTAAAGGGCCTTTCTCTTTTTCTCCGGCAGCTATTTAAATCCCTAGCCAGTTTGCCCTGACAGTGCTGCTGTACGGATACTTTGATTATCAGTCTTCTTCACATTCACATCACTCTACTAAGCTATTTCATGTGTCTCAAGCCCCATGTGGAAGCACAAGTCTCAAAACACTCCTGTCTATAGCATACTCGATAGCATCCTCAATACTGAGCTTTAAAGATCACCTGAGCAGCTCAAGTTCAGTTCAGTGTGGGCTCAGTCTCTGATGATTTACCTATAGCCCACGGAGAGTCTTATACCTGCTTTACTACAGTACAAGCTTTAGGTTTCTAGTGGGAAACACAATTTGGCACAGTGACACAACAAGCATTTCAGACAATGGATCTAAAAATATCTTGCCTTTACAGGTTTATTATGGGGTTTGTTTTGAACAGTTGAAACTTAGTCCACTTGACTGACTATGGGAAACATCTTGTTTCCCCTGAAGGTAAGTGGTTCTTGACCACACTTAGTAATGAAAGGTACAACTCTCTCCGGTCTAATTCAGGAATCCCACACATCCAAATATGATAAGAGAACCAGAAAATAAATAGCTTTAATGAAAAGCTCCTCCAAATTTTTAAAGCTGTAAAAATGAATGAAACGCACAATAAGTGCATAGTGTTGGTTTTTTTAGTTTAAAAGTTTCAAATGGCTCCAAGGTGGAAAAAGTAATGCTTTTATTCCAAGAAGGCACCTGAGCTTCAGGAATGACAGCCAAATTGACATGCCGTTGAGAGGGCAAGAAAAAAAAAAGTTGATGAATTGGCCAATACAGTTAGAGCGATGGGCTTCATATGTGCATAATGGACTAGCTGGCAGTTCAGATTGCCTGCCAAGATAAGCAACTCATAATGAATGGGAGATGAGGTTGAAGCTGTAAAAAGAGGTGTGCCTTTAATAAACTTGTTATAAACGTGGATGTGACAAGATGGCAGATGGCAGAGAAACTACTGAGGCACTGAACACGCACTGCACCACCCTATCTTATCTAGATAGAAAGCAAAGGCTGATGTACTGTACGCATTGTACACACACATGCAAGAAGTAAACAGACACCTATATATAATTTTATGATGAAACCAAAATGTATTGCCTTTATCATGACTACTATTCATTTTCAGATTTAAATATTCCAGCCTGCCTAGAAGTGAACATTTTAAATAAATAAATAAATATATTCAGATTTTCAAAATGTCCAGATTGTTGGCCAATCTGAGGGCGGACTGTCCAAGATATAAACAGCTTGGAGTTTTGAAAAACCCTTTCTACCCTTAAGAGAATTACAGTAAAATTTAAAGTGACTCTGACCTACTGAAAGACGTCCTTGTGCTGTTTGAAGATTCTATCTCCAAGCGAGTTGCTGCTCTTAAAGCCGCTAAAAAGAAGGTCAACAAAGTACTAATAATGTAATAATTACTTGCTTAAAAATGAAACAAACGTTGGTGCATGCATTTTATTATAAAAATAAGATTTCCCATTTAATACTTCCATGTATGTGTATGAAATAGAAAAAAAAAGGACCTGCATTACATAAGAAATACGGTTGAAAATGCCATTTACAAAGTATGAAAGTCACTTCATATAAACTTGCTATTGCCCATCCACCTTTCACCTGCATGCAGTTCTGTTTTTAGTCTTCAGGATCATGATGGCTCTAGATGTCGCAGTGCTATAAATCTTGGGAGCAGCAGTGTTAGCCCATTATATGGCTTAATCTCTCAGTTCCCCTGCAGGCCGACTCCTGATGTGTCAGGGACCCTCAGGTAGCACAATTTACAGATCACACCGGTAAAGAAATCAAAATGGGACACATGTCCGTTCACATTTGTTACCAACTCACAGACTATTAGCTCTGCTATGTAGTGATGTATGTCATGCTTGTTTGGTGTTTTAACTGAAATTTACATCATGCTATCTCTAAATAATAGTGTATTTCTGCCAAGTATAGAATTTCATATATGAAATATTTCATACCATGTTACCTAAAGAGATTTATGAATATTTCTGGGTATGGTCATGGTCATGCATACAGTATGAGGCCACAGCCAGAGTCGACAACTTAAGTCCAAATTCTCATGAAGCTTGCTTAATCCAACCCTGAATATGGCCCACGGTGTCTTGTTCTCAGTTAGATTGAGGGTGAGAAATGGGTTCGACCTGAAATTTGGTTGTGGTGGGGGTGGGGTGGGGTGGGGGTGGGAGATGGCTGGTCTGAGACTGTGGTTGAAACGGCAGGTGAATTATAGACTGCCTTTTAAGATTCACAGCTCTTGGTGCTAGGAGGTTAATATTCTCACATGTCATTAGGTCCACTGGCTCCTCTGATGGCTCATTGAATCAGGCAGCAAATGATTTCCTCATGCAGCCGAGGACAGCACACTTCAAAGTGAGAGGGGGCTGAGGTCAGAGCCGCTCTCCGCTGTGATTAATGGCCGGGGATCAGCCGAGGTTGGCCGTAAGGTAGGAATGTGACGGAGGCTTTTGACAGGCTTGACTTTTTAAGCCGGGTTTGACCTCTGGCCTTAGCAAACTTTGTTTCCAATACAGAGGCTGACCTGATAGGCCATGGCAGGGACACACACAGGACCCTGAAAACACAACTGTCGGACTAATCACGGGCATTACGGGGCACCAGAATTGTCTGTCTAATCACTCGTGTTGCTGAAACCAGGAGTAGTCTGCTTGAAGCCTGAAAAAGACAAAGCCAATGCAGAGTAGAGAAGGAAAAAAGGTAAGAAAAACACATACTGTACACTGAACGCGTCGTCCCCTTCTCAGCACTATGCACACTAACTTTTGGGTAAATATGACTGCTTTCATTTTAACATTCACCAAGATGTCCCAAAGTAGAAAGTATATTCTGTCTGGTGGTTTGTACGTATTGCGCTATTGCAAGTAGAGAAACATTGCACACAATTCCTTTTCACGCGTCATGGCTTCTGTGGCCCTGCTGCAACCCAGTTTCTTTAAAACGACACCACTGACTGATTATACCTCGGCGCACAAAACAAATGCACTCTCCCACTTGTACCACTACATTGAAAATCAATCCTATTCTTTACAGATGCTTTTGCAGGCATCCTGTCATTGTTTATCTCTGAGGGAAATGTATCTTAAGGCACATTTGGCAAAGGATTAATGAATTGCAAGAAGTCTAATGACAAAAGTCAATAATGCAAAACGGACAAAATATTTGAATTGTAATGTCTGGATGAACTCGTATGGATCCTGCTCTTACATATATGAAAAAATTTAATTATTGTATATATATATATATATGCCGGAACCTCAAATGGATGCTTGGCTTCTTGACAATATCTGGCGGTGAGTTGGTTAAACTCTAACGTTGTGGTTCTGTATTCTTGTGCATTTATCTAACAGCAAATAATCGCTACCTGGCTGTCACGTCGCACCAAATGATCGATGACACTTGATGGATGAGCCATGCCCATGCTTTGCATTAGTCCCATCTTTCCTCACAGCCACATGAGACAAGCATGACGCACTTGTCTTGTGCCACACACACGCGCAAAAAAAAAACCCCTCCAGTTGAGGCTATCAAAGTCAGAAATAAGGGGTTTGGAAAAGAAAAAAGAAAAAAAACCATGCCTGTGCTTTGGTCACTGAGAAAGGAAATAATAATTTTTCAATATTAGAGAGAAATTAAATCATCCTATGATCTAATTGGGAGTAGACGTGGTGCTTCAGCACGGCAGAGAGGATTATTGTCTCCCACCTGCGCTGTCACTCTCTGGGGCCCCATTACAAGGTCCTTATTAGTTTTTACTCAGCAGATTAAAATGCGAGCGCCGCAATCTTTGATCTCTCACTTGCTGACACAAATCCTTTCAAGCCCCAACATTTTTCTGCTGGGTAATTAGTGCTAATTAAAAGGTTTCAAGCAGTCAGTGAGCGCGGCTCTTCCCTCGTCCAAATTGCCATCAAGTTCTCGCCGCCTAACCCGGTCTGCACGTAAGCCACACTGGCCTAGTTTTTGCGATTATCACTGAATCTGCACAAACAACAAATACTGGCTACTCACATTAATGCCAGCGTAATTACAAATATTAATCGATACATAAATAACAAAAATACGTGTCGAGATACTGGATGAAAGGTTTGGGATTCGAAATCTGTAAGTACCCATAATTAAATCTGGATCTAATTAAATATGGATCGCTTTGATTTAATTGCAGTGCTCTCCATGTTGGCCCTTAAATATATGAGGCATATCCACCCCAATCTTTCATCAGCTTGTTATTATGCTATAATTAGCTGTCATTCCAATATATTATTATGCTGGCGGAAAAGTGTCAGGTACGTAGACATCCTCTGACATGCACGAAAAAAAAAAAGAAGAAGAAAAAAACGTATCGTTACACAGTGTTTCAAAATGATAATTACATAATCCTTGCAGTGGAACAACTTGGTGTGACAATTAGACACACATCGAAACCGGTTAAACACACCTCACATCCCATGAGATTCCATGTAACGGACCCTTCTGTCTCAAAATCAAGCCCCGTAGTGTGAAGGATGAGAGGATTTGTTGCAGACGATGGTGTTGGCTGGCGGTGTACAGTAACTCTGTTTTTCATAAGTGAGAATATTAAACTCTAAAGTCAGTGTAACTGATCTGGTAATCCTCTAACAATACAGCACTAAGTATTGCTAAGAGTTCCTGCGAATTAAACGATTCAACCTACCATCGTTAAGAAAAGACCTGATTGTGTAATGATGATAATAACAGCTTATGCTTAGTCATCCTTCAGATACGTACCCCTGCATTCCACATGTATTAAAGGGGATGTGAAGATTTCGTTGCTGTTCGCTTGTTTGAAGATGCCCTCTATGGCACACTGACATGACATTTTAAAAGAGACATGTGATGGCTGCCCTGTGCAGTATTAACTGACTTAACTTGATGGAAAGGGAGGTGCTCTCTCTCTCTCTCTCTCTCTCTCTCTCGCTCTCTCTCTCCTTTCACTCCCTTCCTCACCCTCCCTGCCCCCCCCCCCTCTCTGCTCCATTACCTTGGAAAAGCAGGACTCATTAGAGGAGGCAAGTCAAGTCAAATCTCAGTGTAATTCTATAGAGGTGAACTGCTGTCAACATCATTAACCATCATTTCCCCAACTCACTTCATGACTTATGAAGTGTTCTTTATTGTGTAATGATCCAAATCTCTTACAAAATCGTCCTCTTCAAAGGCCCCCTGAGATAGACCACCCATGCAGCACACCGACATGTCAGAGGCAAAGATCAAACAGAGATCAGTAATTAAAGATTTTCTTCTGCTTAACACTCCTCTGCTGTTTACTTCCTCTCTTAGACGATACTAATGTAGCTACAGCACTCCGGTCCTGAATGAGGTTGAATAGTCATCTAGTAAATCTGATTATTTACCTTCACAGTGAATGAACAGTAATACTTGCTTCATTTGTACATTCGTTTGTTTAGAGACACTAATACTGAAATAGCACATATCAGAATTAACATGCTATGGATTTAAGTGTGTTTAGACAGCTGAGAAAGCAAGTAAGACATATGGTGTGTCTTAGTGATCCATCATTTCACTCCAGACCATCAGCTTTAAAACACAAGCACTGGACAAAACAAAGGACAGTCACAGAAAATATGGACTTAAGACAAAAATGCAGGAGACAACAAATTAAAAGTAAATACCCTTATAGTATACCATGCTATATTAGATACTGATGTTGGTACTTGTTATTGGTCTTTCAGCTGCTTCCATCGAGGGGTTGCATCAGCGGACAATCTGATCCACACAACTACTTGGCACAGGTTCTCCCATTTTATCCAGGCTTGGGACCGGTGCTGCCTCCAGTGGCTTCGCTTTGGGCATTGGGAGAAAAATAAACCCGGGCCTACTGCATGCCAGGCCACTGAGCCACAAATTCCCACTATATTTTATATATAGATGATGACCTAATCAGAATATAATGCCTACAGTACATTGTTCGATCTGTATTTAAATGAATAAATATTCCTGATTGTATTTTGTATTGTATTAATATATTAACAATAAATCTTTTATGCTCATTATTCGTCAATGTATAAAACAGCATGTGAACCATAACATCCTATTATTTTACATATATATATATTTTTTATTTTATTTTTATTATAGTTTTGACTAGTCCTAAACAATTAATTGCATTGCAAAAGGAAATCTCAATATATATCTGTACAATTATTTAATCACAACGCTGCAATTTATTATAGGAGGTATATGCATAGTCTGGAATTTATGTAGTGTTTGTCAATACTTTATGTATTTGTTTATTTTAAAAAAATTACTTGCAATAAGCCTAGATAAATACGTTTGAATACAAAATGGTACATTTAACAGTTTAAATGACAACTGCAATATGTCAAATTAGTGGCAATGGCATTTCAATCCCATTATGTTAATAAAACGTTACGTTATAAATTTTAAATATGTTATTAATAATAATAATAATTATGCTCCCCTGCAAAGAAAACATGTACATCTGTTTGCTTATGGATCACTTAAATGGAATTCATAACTTTCTCCAAAATGAAAATGTCCTTATGGTAATGAGGAAGGTGTTGATTCGTCTGATGTCCTCCATGAGAAAAATACTACTGGACTCAATGCACACCAAACTTAAAACTCTTGTACGAGTCGCCCAAGACCAAGTTCAAACCCGTCTCTGTTTTAGTCAAACTCAATGGTAATGATTCCCAAGAAACTTCTTAATAGTGCTGAAGTTCATTATTATATCTTATAAGTCAGAATAGCATTGTGTAAGACCTCAACACTGAATCAGACACTAACCATCGCCAAGGCAAAACAGTAACTAATCTATTAAAATAATGTCAAGGGTTCATGAATCCTTATGCTAATAATGAGCTTTTCTGAACTGATGTTTTCTCTCACACTTTGGTACTTTCAAGGTACAATTATTTTCATAGCAATGCCATAACAGTCAACAAAGTTGTGCATGTAAACCATATACTGTACACATAATATAATATCAAACAGTGCCGATATTCCAACACTAACAACACACCCTGCTTTAGCTTACATAACTCTAAAATGAAGCCAGGGGAGGAACTTTACAAGAAAAAAAAAAAACATTCCAGCATGAGGCTGTTGTTCAGATTCATAATGATTATTTTTGGTATTCGCATACGATTTGTGTGTGTGTACATGAGATAAAGAAAGCGAGAGAGAGTCTGAATATGTCCTGAGGTATTGTGTGTGTGTGTATAATGTGCCGTCTCCTGGCGTATGTGGATGCTGAGACAGGGAGAGTAAAGACGGAGCAAAACAGATGAATAAGCAACATCAATTACAGGCAAGCTTGACCTGTAAGCCCCCACACCATGGCCAGTGCCTCACACCCAGGGGTGGCAGATTGAAGCTGACATGCCTGGCGAGAAAACAGTGGGGCCTCACAAGGCCTCCCACTTGTGAGTACGGTGAGAGAGACAGATATAGAGAGAGAGGGAGAATGAGAGAGATGGACAGAGGGAGAGAACAGTGGGAGCTATGAATGAAAAATCAAGCATAATAGGTCCCGCTTTAGTTTAAAGTGAAACAAAATGGCTCAATTTGAGCACTTAGCCTGTCGAAAATTGGCCATGCTGAGATAGAAGAGGAACATGCGAGGGGACAAGTGAATCAGCCCTCTGATAAGCGCACTATAAAGGAAACAAAGCCGGATGTCCAACAGGCTTACCACAACTTGGGCCGGGTTGGGTTCCCCTTAATGCCCCCATCAGTCTTCTCTTGCCCTGTAAAAAGCCCTGCTTTCCATTCTATTCTCCTATTCTGCTCCCTTTACTTTGTCTAAGCACAAAAGTAAAATAAACACAGAGATCATATTTGTTTAGCAGACTTTAGCGCTTTTTTTATTGGCCTATTAGAACTAGCACAGGACAAATAGCTAGAGAAGTAAAGCTTTCACTATTCACAATAAATGAAACGATCTGTAAGTGTAACGCTTCATGTCTGACTAAACAAATCTTATAGCAGAGACCCTCAGTGCCTTATTTATAAATGCGCCTAAGTGAATGTCCCTGCAGAGATTAGCACATTATTAAAGCTCATCGTCACTTTAAAGCAAGCGAACCACTGAAACAAGCTAAAGACCTGCTGATCAACACATGCATGCGCTATTTGACCTGTGCCTTATTGATCAAGCTCACACAGTCTCTATAGCAACAGTAAAGACACAAGTGTGCAAAGGGACATTTAAGAACATTGTCCAAGGGACAATGTTTCAAACAATGCAGCAGAACAAAAAAACAACCGTGTAAACATGACGCTGAGCTTCACCACAAAGTAAAGACACACTACCACATGTGGAACACTCCTAATAATAATAATAATAATAATAATAATACAACTGCTTTATTTTATAATACTCAATTAATTTCTGCTTCACTGAGCACATTAAAAACTATCTATGGATCTTATTACAGTAGAAGTCATATGTATGTACACAGCGTTACTCATGAATTACCTGCATTAGCATTATGTGCCTGCCTTTCTGTAGTTTTTTTCTTGCTGATTACAGTCTGAGTAACAATAAAATGATGTAGATTTCATAATGAATGCGGTCGCTAAGTGTAAATACTACGGTTTAATGTGGGCGTCATGTTCATTAACTATATGTAACAGTGGTAAAGTGGCAAATCCCCCATGGGCATTCAAACTACAACTAGGTCTAACCTTAAGTCACATTTCTACTACTCCTACACAATTCATACATATACTGTACAGTCAGAGGTGGAAAGAGTAATAAAAATTTTTACTCAAGTACAAGTACTGTTACTTCAGTGAAATTTTACTTAAGTACAAGTAAAGTTACCATTATAAAAATCTACTCAAGTAAAAGTAAAAAGTAGCTCATTAAAAAATTTACTCAGAGTAAAAGTTACCGAGTTACTTTTTTATTTTTATTTTTTTAACAGCGGGGGTGGGTTGAGGCATTCTAGCATAGTTCAAAAAAGATGAGCAGATATAAATCTCAAACTAGTTGTTTTTAACTGAAGGAACACCTTTGCATAATAAAGCTGTTATCTTTCTTGTGCTTGAAAATCAAAGTGGTCACTTAAATATGGTGTTACGTCCCAGTCTAGGGCCAAACAGCAAAAGACTGGTTCAGGGTTCTATTTACAATATATATAACTGTATGGAAATGGTGGCATATGGCAGAAAGAACCACAGTAGATCCAATCATTAACTGATGAAATAATGAGGTTTGTATATACAAAACAATACACACACACACACACACACACCAGGAGGAGGATCAGATTCAGGATGGACCCAGGCCAAAATAATAAACAAAATGGTATTTATATTTAGTAGCTAGATTACCTGCAAAAAAAAAAAAACACACACAAACAAAAATACAGGTACCTTCCCGGACTCCCTAAACCAAAAACAGTGAAATTATCTACAAATATATACAAAGACCAACCAAACCAAAGGGACAAAGCAATAATCAAAGTCAATGGGAGGCAAAAAGTCAAACCGGAATATACAACCAAATATCAAAACGCCAAAATCACAATCTTTCCTCTTTCCCGCGTCTCTCTCCGGTTTATACATGGTCGCGCTAGACAATGACGTCACTCTCAGGGCGGAAGCGACCGTGTGGAAGGTCAGGAAGATGCCGATGTCAGAAAACCTGGAGTGGAGTCTGGCGCGGCGCGCGACCAGCACATGATACACACACGCGAGCACAAAAGCATAATATTTGTATTATTTTAGCATTTTCATTCATTTATTTTTTACTCAGTAGCGAATATGATTTAAAATGTAGCGAATTACAATACTCCAAACAAAACGTACTTAAGTAAAAGTAAAATTACAGATTTTAAAAACTACTTTAAAAAGTAGAAATACACAAAAAAAACTACTCAATTACAGTAACGCGAGTAAATGTAATTCGTTACTTTCCACCTCTGTATACAGTATAGTTGAAATTTATAAAGATAATGATTGTAGCTTTTAAGGATAATCCCATGTGCTTTAAACTACGTAAAGCAAACAATATATTGTAAAGTGAACTTCTGATTTATATTTATACTGTATAAGTTATGTTATTTAACAGAAGGTGGTTGATGAGCTTTAGGACTCGAGATGGAAGAGCTATTACAAACTTTCCGTTATTCCTATATAGTGTAATGAATTACACTGATCAGCCATCCACACCTCCACAAGACCTCTGGGGTGTAATGTGAATGTTTGGCACTGGGATTTTTGGCAGTGTGTCCTTGGGGTGCCTGGTGGAGCTTCCATATATTAGGCTTATTTGTCCAACCCATCCCATGGGTGTTTTATCAGATTGGGATCTGGGGAGTTTTGAGGCCTAGGTTGGCAGCCCTTTCCCTGCCCGGGTGGTGCACTGGGTGTTCTGGTACTTTTCTATCACCTGCTTTTTCCAGAAGTTTGTGCTGTTAATATTACTGCTGATGGTGTACTTTGGCAATAGTAACACAACATGGTAACAAGTGTTGTAATAATCATGCAGCAGGCAAATGACCGACAGTACAATCAGCTATTAACTGAGCAAGACAAAATTCAGAAAACTGGCCACTAAGACAACAAAAGCTTGGTAGTGACTTGTATAAGATCAAAAGTGTTAACTTCACATCGTGGCAGTGTTTATCTGTAGTCTTTACAGTAGATACAGTGGTGTATGGGTACTGTATGTTACTCGGCTCAGGTTTGTGCAATCAGTTGGGTAATTGCAAGCATGGGATTCGGGAGCTAGAGTCTATTGCAGCCATGTTTGCAAGGTTCTTTGAAATGGAGTTCAGTTGGGTTACCGGTGTGGGCTTACTGTACTTAAGCTAGTGATTAAGATCACCATCCCTTACCCATGCTTGGTATCTACATGTTGGCACGCTAGGAATTTTTACTGTACTGTATGTAACAAGACCTTAAATACTAGTTGAACAGCTGTTGATTATTATGTGTCATCTCATTTAATCATGGTGAATTGCCCTTTAAGGGATGAGTCTGAGCAAATTTCTCTGCTGGATCACAATGGGGTTCAACTATCAATGTTGATGAATGCCAATCGTTTAAAAATACAAACTGCTGCATAAACATCACCGGAATGAAATACTGCCGCTGTCTGCTGTTGGCATCAATATCACTTCATACAGCAGGTCACCTCTGAACTACTAGGAATAAATGAGCATTTCTTTGGCACATAACCCTTGGAGATAATGACAGGCCTAAGGCCTTGCTGTACACTATACATGACAAAAAGACCGTCTGGATTTCAAGCAGGTCATAAAAGATGTAGTTGAAGAGAAAATCTCTTTGACATGAAATCAGATGCCAACAGAGCTATCATAAAGTGTTTAACCTTGCTAAGAGCTCTGCACACCTCTCTAATGGCACTGAGAAACAGCAGCCCTTTTCCAAACAATAGAGCTCTTCACAGCTTCAGAGCAAGCAGTGCAGCTCAAACACAAATCTAATGGGGCCCTGTCTCCTGAGCAAATGGGAATCATTTTCATCTAGCTGACACACATTACAGCCGAGTATCCCAAAGAGAAGACAGAAGCCTTCTGGTTAATTGCACTGTCGCTGAAATAGGATTTGTAAGATGTACAGTACAGTACAACTCTGAGAGTTCATTTCTATGTGTAAAGTACATGGGCAAGTAGAGAATAGGACGAGAGATTTATAGTGTTTAGTTTAAATAAAATGATTCAATTAAATGTCAGAAATAAAACAACCCCATTTCACAGCGGTTTATTTTATTTGACTTTTTCTTTTGTACAGTAGTGCAACAAATTCCTTTAGGTTACAGTAATATAGCACATTAGATAGGAAACTTCTGTCATGCACTGTAATTAAAACACAGTTCTGTGTTCATAGGAAGGGAACTACAATTTAATTAGTGCGCAGATGCAGTAAGTGGATAATTCTAGTGTATCATTTGAAGTGGTTTAAATCACATATGGAAAAGAGCTACAGTATGTTGCACTATAACATACAGTATAGCAAGGTCGTGCATGATCTCTATACAGCCCCGGTGTGCTTGTCAGTGCTTAACGTCTGATTAAATGTTTTTTTGATGCACAGATCCTCTTCCAAGACGTATTTATGAGTCCCGCTAAAATGGATTCTACAGAGAGAGAAAAAAAAGGGGGCGAGGGGTAAAATCTGAAGTGACACAAGACATGAAATCCATTTCCCCCTCCGAAATGCAAATGCACTCCTGCTCAGTTCACGCCATGAAACACTGCCCTTGAAATACTGAGTGACAGCGGGAATTATGGGTTATTGTACTGTCAAAACGCAAGGCAGCTGTATGATGAGATACTGTGTTATTTAGACAATCAAAAACTTAAGGAACAAAATGGCATGCATGCCGAGCGCCACACCACCCCCAACCAGTCAGGCCTCGCCATCATCTGCTGGGGAAAATAAAACACGAGATTTATAAAGAATTAGGAATGGTATGAAAGGAAACAGACCTAAAGGTAGTGTACAACTTGCTCTTCTTTATACTGAGAAGTTCTGAGGTTTTTCAATAAATGTTTAGTGTTGCACAACAAATCGCATTAAGCATCTAAATTGCAATATGAACCCGTGCAATTACTTTATCTATAAAAGGTTGCAATTTATTTAACTCTATAATTTATGTATTTGTTTAGGTTTCTAAATATTTTTGAGGAGATAAATATGGGCCAACATCCTCTTAATAAGATCATTTGGCCAATTATTTGCTGTTAGCCTAGATAAAAACCTTTCAATACAAAATGGTACATTTAATAGTAAGATACCATGGTTTAAATCGTAATCACAATGTGTGTCCATATAATCGCAATGCGATTTTTTAATCTTATCATTTAGCTCTAGACATTGTAAATAATACTATTCACTATAAATGTTCACTCCATCCATAATATATTCATATTCACAGTTTTACAATTAGCACCCTTAAGTCATAGTGAGTAAATAATAAATAAGTTATATTAAAAGCAGAGATAAATATCAGACTTGTTATTCTTTCCTTACGCTGGAGAAGTTATGGTTTTCCTAATTAGACCCATTAGAACAAGGCCATCAAAAACAAGCAATAAAAGACATCGGTGGAGGAAACCGCTTCTGCCTGTCCACTCCAGGGAAATATAATAAATAACATAAATTCACTTTTTTTTTTTATACATTCAGTAAAAATAACATTGTCTACTTTGTCATATTAAGTGACAAGCAATTACTATTATTTGTTGAAATGTCGCATACATCTTCACAATTACAGTTAGCATGTGTGTTTAAAAAAAAAATCAATGTGTCAATCATCCAGCTCTAATGATTCAGTGTTCATTTTTTATGCATCAAGAAATGTTAGGTTATTTGCATTGTGTCATGGCAACAACCCCTCGCATCAATAATTTGACCTCTTTACTTGTTTACCTGCACTACACTCAATGTTTTGCATTATGTGGCTGACTGCCATATTCTGGTAGACATTTATTCCCGAGTCATCACCCGAAGACATCTTATTTAAAGGGGAAAGAGCGGACATGTCCTCAGGGGATGTTTAATTTCTGCAAGGTGCTGAGTGATGGCGAGAGCTGAAGGGCCGCCAGGTTTTCCACAGTCCAGAGGAAGTTTGTGATGACTTTGCTGAGAGACTGATCACAGCTCTGCACCAGCTGTAAACACCAGGACATGTGACAGTGCCAGCGCTAGAGCAACCATAAATACACATGAGCTCTGCTCAACTAAGAGCCTGTAACGGCAGTTAAAATAATAACACAATCTTCAGAAAAGAATTTTACAGCCTTGATAAATATATAAAACACTGTGTTCACTATTCAGTATAGAAAGTAGGCTTTTCCTCTTCTTTTTATCATTATAAGTAGACTTATATGAGTAGACCTATGACTCATTGTAATTGTAATTAGTGTCTGACTTGGCTGGATAATGTGTAATAATGTAGTAGTACTTTATAAAGTAAACACTTGAAAATAGCAGTCAGTACCATACCTACTGTAGTACTGTTCAAACTAGACAGACTAGGAAAAATTTCACCCACTACCGTCAGAAGTATTGTTCAGGATGCAAAGAAAAACCCACAAACATCTTACAATTTATAACCTTAAATACAGGGTGTTGCTTCAAGAACCACAATAAGGAGATACTTGAACACATTTGACCTGCATGGTCGAGTTGACAGGACAAAGCTGTTACTGCGCCCATGCCACAAAAAGGCCCACTTCCATTTGGAGTGATGAGACCAAAATTGAACTTTACTGTATGATTGGAGAGGAATCAACAAGGCCCCTGGTGAGCAGTAAACTATCCCCACTGTAAAGCATAGTGGTGGATCTCTTATGTTTTGGGGCTGTGTGAGCTCCAGTGGCACAGAGAAGTTAGTCATATTTAATGGGGAGATAAATGCAACATGTTAGCAGGAAATACTGCCAGACAATTTGCATTCTACAGCACGGAAGCTGCACATGGAACGCTTTTGGATTTTCCAACTGGACAATGATCCAAAGCACAATGACAAGTTGACATTCCAATGGCTATAGCAGAAAATGGTGAAGGTTCTGGAGCGGCCATCACAGTTTCCTGACCTCAATATCATTGAGCCACTTGAAATCTCAAACAAGCAGTTTATGTAAGGCAAATGGAAACATTTTGGCAAGAAGAATGGGCAGCTATACCACCTGAGAGAATTAAGGACCTCATGCACAATTAATACAAAAGACTACATGCTATCATTGACATTAAGAACTGAAGGTATGCAACCTTTTAAACATGGATTATCTCCTAATTTTATTTATTGTCGTCTTTTGTTTGATGATTGTGCTATTATGTTATAATGGCCAATGGTTCTTTTCTCTCGCATGGTACAGGATTATGGGTAATCATCTCCCATGCTCAGTCTCAATGCATGCACACACGCATGCATACACACACACACACACACACACACACACACACACACACACACACACACACACACACACACACACACACACACACACCCTAATGGAAACACTGCTCTGTCTGCATCCTTAAAGTGCAGTTTATTTTTATTTTTTTTACTTTACATTTTGTATGCATTATTTTTAGATGAATATTTTTGGGTTGTGGAATGAATCATCCAAGTTTACATTATTTCTAATGGGAAAATTCGCTTTGATATACAAGTGTTTTGATATATACAACACTCTTCTGGAACAAAGTATGCTTGCAATCCAAGGATCCACTGTAACTTAGATTTGTAATAATTTTTTAGTCCACAAAAACTACTGTTGCCTTACCCATGTTTCACTGAGGTATAAATAAGAGCTTGCACACAAAATAAATAAAGAAAGAAAGAAAGACAGAAAGAAAGAAAGAAAGAAAGAAAGAAAGAAAGAAAGAAAGAAAGAAGTAATATACCTATGAGCACTGTAAAGCCCTGACAAGTTTAGTTTAGTTAAGTTAAGCCCCCAAATCACTGGTATATTTTGTTGCACAATATACAGTAGTTACTTTTGTGGTTAAAATACTGTAAATTATTAAACACTATTTTTAAACAACAAGCTGTTT